>JAKSZT010000049.1:45312405-45420956 GCA_026826555.1 Tolypeutes matacus
GGGGGGGGGGGCTAATTGCAGCCTTCTCTTGTTTAGCCCCTGCTCTAAACACCTGGCGGTAGGAATGCCCTCCCATGGGTGTGCTGTGGTCATGGGGGAATTGCTGCCCATGGGCCACTCAGGATGGACAGGCAAGAAGAGACTGGAGGCTGGAAGTAGAAGAGGGGACTCAGAGCCTGGCATCCCAGGCTTCTTAGAGAGAAATCACCTTCCTTTCCCGTCTGAATAGTGTTTTAAACAGTGGCTAGGTCCCAGACTATCCCACAAAAGCTTATCTGACCCATAGCTGAAAGTAATTCTGGGGAAATAGCTAAAAATTAACTCTTCGAATACAACTGTTTTTTTAACCCTGAAGTCGGGATAAATTATAAACGGTAAATGTGGTTGTTAAAACCAGTTTTTAAATACTCATTCATTTATTCAACCAAAACGTATTTACTGTTCACCTATTTCCTGCTAGACACTAGGAATATAGCAATGAACAAAATAGACTTAAACCTTGTGCTCATGGAATTCACCAAGTAGTAACAATTGGAATTACACAGCTAGTTATGCAGTCACAACCATGTTGAGTGCTGGGGAGAGCCCACAGTGCTTTGACGATGTTCAGCAGAGGCACCCAGCCTATCAGGGAAACAGGGCAGGTTCCCAGAAGAAGTGACACAAGTGACACTCAGGTTGGAGCCTGAGGTTTCCAGGCAAGGAAGAGGGATGAGTGTTCAGTGTGAGTGAACAGATAGGCGAAGGCCCTACCGCAGCAGGAAAGGGTGTAAGATGATGAAGGAACTGAAAGGCAGGTGTGTAGCCAGTGGAAGAGAGAAGTGAGGCCTCGGGTAGAGCCTTTATATTTATTTATTTATTTATTTATTTATTTGGAGGTACTGGGCATTGAACCCGGGACCTTGTACATGGGAAACAGGCACTCAAACCATGCGAGAGACACCATCAGATTTGCATTTCTGAGGGATCACCCTGGCTGCAGCAGGAAGACTAGCAGAGCACAGTGTACGGGTTGGGGAGCGGGGTGGGGGTGGGTGAGGAACAGACAACTGCTACCCCGTGGTGGCTTCGACTAGGGTGGTGGCAATGGGGGTTGAGAGAAAAGAGTGGATTGAAGGTAGAACTCCTGTTAGTCGATGAGATAAGGATGGTAGGAAGAGGGAGGCTTAGGCTCTGGCCTCCAGGTTTAAGACATAAGCAGTTGGATGGAAGGAGGAAGAAGGCATTTACTGTGATGGCAATTCTGGAGGAGCTGGTCTTCGTGAGGGAGGGGGAAGAGGAAAGTGAGTTCAGTTTTGGACTTGTGAATTTTTTTTTTTTTTTTTTTTAAGATTTTATTTATTTATTCATTTATCTCCCCCTTGCTGCTTGTGCTCGCTGGGTCAGCTAACCACGCCGTGCGGGCGGGCTTGCCCTCACCAGGAGGTCCCAGGAACCGAACCTGGGGCCTCCCATATGGTAAACGGGAGCCCTATTGATTGAGCCACAGCCGCTTCCCGTGGACTTGTGAATTTTGAGATTCCTATGTGTCATCTCAGTGGAGATGCGAGATGAGCTCTTAAGGTAGCATTTCATTTACAAAAATATGGAAAAGTCACAAATAACATTCAAAATACTATTTGAAATCACAGCATTTGGCATTGGTTGTAAAATTTGGATATTACATAGGTTGTCATTAACTTCAGCAAGCGTCCATCGATCCATTAGATGATTCTGAAACCAAAAAGCACCTGGTGTCTGATGCTTTGAGGGCCTGGGAAGCAAACTCAGGTTTAGGGTAGGTTCACCGCCTTCACCAGGCTGTGGGCTGCCTGAAGGGGGGAACTTCTTTCATTATCAGCTCTGAGCACAATGTGACCCTCAGAAGGTAATTAAGCATGTAGGTTGGCATTTTAATCCAGAAGTGGTGCTGCTTTTTACAATGCCTTTTGATGAATTCTTTTGCAACTAATTATAATGTGACTAACTATCCTCTAATCAGTTGGTTTTGTTTTTTTTTTGAAGTCTAATTTTTTCAAGTTGAGCTTTTTTATTGCTATTTAGACTTGGCGGTACTTCTAATGTGTTGGGAATCAAATGCAAAACATAAATGAACTCTTATATTAGCATCTTGTTCTTAGAAATATGGAATGATTATAAAAAGCATTCCCAATATGTCTTGAAATTCCAGGGTGTCTGACTGTTGCCATTTGGATAAAGGGCTAATCCCAACCATCACACCCCAAAAATTTATCCAGATTCTTTTTGTGTTACATATTGCCCTAAAGAATGAGCCATCAACTTGGGACTTGGAGATCGTTATACATATGTATTCATTTCCTAGGGCTGCCAACAAATTACCAGAAATTGGATGGTTTATAGCAACAGAAATTTTTTCTCTCTGAGTTCTGGAGGCCAGAAGGCCAAAATCAAGGTGCTAGCAGGGCTGAGCGTCCTCTAAAGACTCTAGGGAGGAAAATTTCCTTGCCTCTTCCAGCTTCTGGTTGCCCCAGGTGTTTTTTTTTGTTTTGTTTTGTTTTGTTTTTTATTTAATCCCCCCTTGTTGTTTGCACTCACTGTCTTTTCTCTGTGTCCATTGGCTGTGTGCTCTCTGTGTCTGCTCATCTTTTTAGAACTAAACCTGGGACTTCTCATGTGGGAGAGAGGCCCTCAATCACTCGAGCCACCTCTGCTCCCTGCTGTGTTGTCTCTCATTGTGTTTTCTCTTTGTGTCTCTTGTTGCATTATCTTGTTGTGTCAGCTTGCCGCACCAGTCTGTCACACTAGCTCGCTGTCTTGCTCGTCTTCTCCAGGAGGCACCGGGAACCAAACCCGGATCCTCCGTGTGGTAAGCGGGAACCCAATCACTTGAGCCACATCCGCTTCCCCCAGGCATTCTTAGGCTTGTGGTGGGATAACTCCAGTCTCTGCCTCCTCTTCACATGGCCATCTTCTCCCTGTGTGTTTCTGTCTCTGGGTCCAAATTTCCCTCTTCTGGTAAGGATAACAGTCATATTGAAAGCAGGGCCCACCCTAATCCAGTGTGACCTCATTTTAACTTCTGATTACATCTCCAAAGGCTCCATTTCCAAATAATGTCACACGCACAGGTACCAGGGTTTAAGATTTGAACAGATCTTTTTGGGGGACAGTTCAACTCACAACACTATACAAACATTATTATTAAAAATTTTGAATTATTCAAATATTATTTCATAGGTACTTTATAATCATTTTATTATTTTAGTATTTTACCTGTACAAATACTGCTTCATACATACCTCAAATGAGATTTCTAGAAATCAAAGCAATTTTAGAGCTCTCTCCATGGTAAATAAAGCACAGCTCCAGCTGCTTTCTGGTATCAGAGAAAAGACTAAGCTTCGTCAAGGTCATGCTTAGTCAAGGACAGGCCATGGCCACTGCCTTGTCTCTCTGCTGCCAGGAGAGGGGCTTCCTGACTTTGTGGCAGAAACTGCTCAGCTCCCAGTGAAGTGACCCCTCCCCTCCCCTCTGCAGAACTGATGGTTCATAGCTTCTCTTCATGGGATAGTTTAGTTACGTATGAGGGAAATGAGGGCTTACTTAGGTAACATACTGAAATGTGCAATATAGTTTTCTAGGGGAAATTAGTTCAATTTCCTAATAGACTTTTGAAATGTAACCTGGTGTAGTTTGGGGGACTGTGAATGCCACTTTGCTACTGCGTTGCCTAACTTGGATGCTCTCCTAATGCCTTGTGTGGTTAAGAGGACCAGTATCCAACCAGACTTCCTGGGTTCAGATCCTGGAACTACCACTTTCTCCCCATGTAACCCTGAGCAGTAAACACTCTGTTTTCCAGTTTTCTCATATATAAAATGTGTATAATAATAGTAATTCCTCACAAGGTTGTTGCGAGGTTTGGCTATGCTAATACAAGTAACACTTAGAATAGTCCCTGATACTTAGTAGGTAGTCAATAAATATTTGTTGAATAGTTGAGTCCATGATTTCTTTGAATAGTTTTCATTTTCTCCATCAAATCAAGGTAGTGTGCGTGCTGATGGTTCTTTTCAACCGTATAATCTGGTTGGCTCACCAGGGGAACCGAGGAGTTCTGGTCCACTCAAGGCTGCTTACTTCAGTCTGCTCTGGGCCACATACTGCTCATCCATCCCCAGTCAGCTGCCTCACCTCATGCCAACCTGACCTAGAAAATATTCAAGGCGGGCTTATAGCACAGCCTGTTTCCATTCTGGAGGAAACAGCTCAGAACCTGCCTCCCATCCCCCAGGTCCCATCTACCAGAGCTCTGAAACTTGGTCCTTCCTCTCTTGGCTGGACACCCCAGTGGGAGGAAGAAGAGGCTCATGGATTGGTAGCACCTCCTTTGGGTGTGAATTCTGTTGGTAAGTCAGGCATCCCGGGCTGATAATTTTATTTTATTATTACAGGGCTCTGTAGACCTGGTCTCCATGCTTTCAGCTTGGTCTTCCTTTATGTTACTGGTTGAATGCTGAGTTCAAGACGACCAGTTGACGGGTAAAGTAGTGAAGGTGGGGTAGAGATAGGGAGTGCTTAATTCTGATTTGAAGATATTCAAAGTTTAGAGCCGAAGGAGAGAAAATGAGTGTTAAACCTTGGGAAACTCCATAGTCTAGAAAGAGGAAGATTGAGCGCCTGTTAGGCACAGGAAGAATTGGTCTGAGAGGGAAAGCAGAATTAGAGCAGCATCCCTGCCCCCTACCTCATACAGGTAGGATTTGTTTATATTTCCAATCCTTCACTGTTCAATATTTTTGTAAAATATAATTTTTAAAAATTACTAGAAAAATGAAATGGAAAAAGACAACAATATACAAGCTTTGTTTTTAAAAAAATTTTTGTGGTAAAATGTATTTATTACAAATTTTCCTACTTTAACCACTTATATGTGTATAATTCAGTGATATTAATTACATTTACAAGTGAAGGCTACCATCACCACCATCCTTTACCAAAATGTTTTCATCACCCAAAACAGAAACTCTTTACCTATTTAACAACAACTCTCTATCCCTAGCCTGACCCCTGGTAACTTGTAATCAACTTTCTGTCTCTGAATTTGTTTATCCAAAGTGTTTCATATAAGCAAAGTCATAAAATATTTGTCCTTTGTGCCTGGCTTATTTCTCTCAACATGGTGTCTTCGAGGTTCATCCATATTGTAGTATGCATCACAACTTCATTCCTCTTCATGGCTGAATCATATTCCATTGTATGTATAGACTACTTTTGTTGATCCATTCATCTGTCAATGGACACGGGTTGTTTCTACCTTGTGGCTATTGTGAATAATACTACTATGAACATTGGTGCATAAATATCTGTTCAAGCCCCTGCTAATTCTTTTGGGTATATGCATACTTAGCAGTGGAATTGACAGGTCAGGCAGTAATTCTATACTTAGCTTTCTGAGGAATCACCAAACTGTTTTCCACCCCACCTGCACCATTTTACTTTCCACCAGCAATGTACAAGTATTACTATTTCTCCACATCCTCTCCAACACTTGTTAATTTGCATTTTCAAAATAATAGCTATCATAGTGGATATAAAGTGGTATATCATTGTGGTTTTGATTTGCATTTTCCTAACGGCTAATGATGTTGAGCTCTCTTCACGTGCTTATTGGCCATTTATATATCTTCTTTGGAGAAATGTCTATTCAAGTCCCTTGCCTATTTTTTTAATTGGCTTGTGATCTTTTTGTTGTTAAATTGTAGGAGTTGTTTATATATTCTGGATATTAAACCCTTATCAGATATATGATTTGCAGCTATTTTTCCCATTCTATAGGTTATCTTTTCACTTTTTTGATAATGCCCTTTGATGCACCAAGGCTTTTAATTTTGGAGCAGATGTAGCTCGAGTGGTTGAGCTCTGCTTCCCATGTATGAAGTCCCGGGTTTGATCCCTAGTACCTCCTTAAAAACAAACAAATGGAAAAAATAAACCAGCTTCCATTGGGGAGCAGATGTAGCTCAGTGGTTAAGCGCCTGCTTCCCATGTATGAGGTCTTGGGTTCAATCCCCAGGACCTGGAAAAAAAAAAAAAAAGTTTTAATTTTTGACAAAGTCCAATTTATCTATTTTTTCTTTAGTTGTTCATGCTTTTGGTGTCACATATGAATCCGTTGCCTAATTCATGGCCCTGAGGATTTTCTCCTGTTATCTTCTAAGAGTTTTATGGTTTTAGCTCTTCTTTTTAAAGTGTTGATCCATTTTGAGTAAATTTTGTAAGTGGTGTGAATGAAGTAAGCATCCACTTTGATTCTTTTGCATGTGGATATACAGTTTTCTTAGAACCGTTTGTTGAAGAGACAATTCTCTCTCCATTGAGCAGACGTGGCATCCTTGTCAAAAATCAATGTCCATAGATGTTTAGGTTTATTTCTGAGTTCTCAATTTTATTCCATTGGTTTTGTTTGTCCTTATGCCAGTACCACACTGTTTCGATTACTGTAGATTTGTAGTAAGTTTCGTAATCAGGAACTGTGGTTTGTTCTTTTTCAAGATGGTTTTGGTTATCGAGGGTCCCTTGCCATTCCATATGAATTTGATGACTGGCTTTTCCATTTCTGCAAAAAAAAGGCTGCTGGAATTTTGATCAGGATTGAATTGAAATCTGTAGATTGATTTGAACAGTATTGATATCTTAGCGATATTAAGTCTTCCAAACTACTAAGACGGGATATCTTTCAGTTTACTTAGGTCTTCTTTAATTTTCTTCAACAGTGTTTTGTAGTTTTCCATGTACAAGTCTTTTACATTCTTGGTTAAGTTTATTCGTAGGTATTTTATTCTTTCAGATAATATTGTAAATGGAATTGTTTTCTTGATTTCCTTTTTGGACTTTTCATTGCTAATTATAGAAACACAACTGAGTTTTGTGTGTTGATCTTCTATCATGCAACTTCACTCAATTTGTTTATTAGCTCTAGTAGCTTTCTTGTGGATTCTTTGGTATATTCCAATCATAGGATCATGTCATCTGCAAATAGATATAGTTTTACTTCTTCCTTCCCAATTGGGATGCCTTTTATTTCTTTGTCTTGCCTAATTGCTCTAGCTAGAACTTTCAGTACAATGTTGAATAGCAGTGGTAAAAGCAGGCACCCTTGCCTTGTTCCTGATCTTAGAGGGAAAGCTTTCAGCCTTTTATGATTGAGTATGATGTTAACTGTGGGTGTTTCATATGTGCCCTTTGTCACGTTGAAAAGTTTCATTTTTTAGTTATTATCATTAGATTCTACACTCATAGAATTATCCTGTCAAATTGCGATAAAGTTTTTAAACACTTACTCTCAATTTCTGTATGTGTCACATCAAGGACCCAGAGCAGTCAACTCACAGACCTGCACCAGTACATGGCCTGCACTTTCAGCAGCACTGTGTTACACTGCAGAAGCCAAGTGAGACTTTCAAGAAGAACCTGGTAGCTAGTTAGTATTATGTAAAGAAAGGAATGATAAAGTGGTAAAGAAAAGACTGATGAAGGACTGAGAAATTCACTAGTGACCTTGAGGGGCAGTTTCAGAAAAGGGATATATACAGAAGCAAAATTGAAGAGAATATGGGAAAGAAAAAAACAGGGAACTAAGTCAAAATACCACCACCCCACTAATCTCTGTTCCCCATTTTTTCAACTTTTTCTTTTGAAATAATTTCAAATATACAGGAAAGTTACAAAAATAATACAAAGAGGGGAGCAGATGTGGCTCAAGCAGTTGAGCGCCTGCTTCCCACATGGGAGGTCTCTGGTTCGGTTCCCTATGCCTCCTAAAAACAAAGACAAATAACAAGCAAGCAAACGAAAAAACCAACTCAGGGAAGCCAGTGTGGCTCTGTGGTTGAGTGCCAGGCTTCCTATTTACGAGGTCCCGCTTCAATCCCTGGCCCCAGTACCTCAGGAAAAAAAAAAAAAAATACAGAGAACTCCAAAATACCCCCACTCTCCCAGATACCCAGATCTACTAATTTTAACATTTTGCCACCTTTGCTATATCATTCTGTATTAGTGAGCCAAAGGGGTGCTGATGCAAATTACCAGAAATCTGTTGGCATTTATAAAAGGGTATTTATTTGAGGTAGAAACTTACAGTTACCAGGCCATAAAGCATAAGTTTCTTCCCTCACAAAAGTCTGTTGCCATGAGTTGGAGCAAGACAGCTGCCGACGTTTGCCAGGGTTCAGGCTTGTTAGATTCCTCTCTTCCCAGGGCTCCATTTCTCTCCAGGCTCAGCTCCTTGGGTTCCTCCACAAGGTCAGCTGTAGACTATGAGGCTCTCTAGGCTTTGCCTCTCTCCACAAGGCCAGTTGTAGACTCTCAGGCGAATGGCTTGTCTCTTCCTGGGCCCTTCTCTCCTTCCTCACCACCAAGCTCCTCTGTGTGCTTACTTCCCCAGGCTCCAGCATTAAAACTGCAACATCAAAACTTCAACTCAAAAAACCCCAACTCTGTCCTTTGTGATGCCTTTTATCTTTGAGACCCCACCCACCAAGGGGTGGGGCTCAACGGCCTACTGACGTGGCCCAATCAAAGCCCTAATAATACCCAGATGAACAGACCAGTTTACAAGCATAATTCAATATCTGTTTTTGGAATTCATAACTATATCAAACTGTCAAACTGCTACACATTCCATCTGTTTATCTATCTTCTATCCATTTCTCAATCTATGAGTTTATCCCCTTATATTTTCTGAGCATTTAAGAGCAGCTTGCACATGTCATACTCCTTGAACACATAATACTTCCATCTAGATTTCCTATAAACAAAGATTTTCACTTTTGTAATCACCTTAAGGGCAGTTACCAAGTTCAAGAAATTGAAAATTGATATAAAGTTTACATTTTATATTTCTATTTTTTCTTATGTCCCAATAAGAGCCTTTTCTCCTTCATTCTTAGATCCCATCCAAGATCATGTATTGCATTGAATTGTAATTATGTCTTTTTTTTTTTTTTTTTTATTATGGGTAAAAATCAAAATTCTCACAATACATACAAACATTTGTAAAATGATATATAAATATATATGCATATATGTGTATTTGCTTACAAAAATGTTATTTATATATATATATATACATATATTTTAAGAGGTGCTTAGATTACCTAAAATAATTTCTCCTTCTTTCTTTTTTTTTTTTTTAAGATTTATGTTATTTATTTATTCCCCTGCCCCCCACCGTTGTTTTCGTACTTGCTGTCTTGCTCTCTGTGCCCATTCACTGTTTGCTCTCTGTGTCTGCTTGTCTTTTCTTCTTGTCTTCTCTTTAGGAGGCACTGGGAACCAATCTTGGGACCTCTGATGTGAGAGACAGGCGCTCAATCACTTGAGCCACCTCAGCCCCCTGGTTTATTATGTCTCTCATTGTCTCTCCTCTTTGTCTCTTTTTCTTGCGCCAGCTCTCCACGTGGGCCAGCTTAACAGGTGGGCCAGCTCGCTGCATGGGCAAGCTTGCTTTCACCAGGAGGCCCTGGGAAACGAACCCAGGACCTCCCATATGGTAGGCGGGAGCCCAATTGCTTGAGCCACATCTGCTTCCCTTTCTTTCTTTTTTAATTGTGGAAACATACATACAATATAAATCTTACTATCCCACCCCCTCCGAAACATACTATTCAGTGGGATTAATCATATTCACAAAGTTGCAGTACCCTCACCACCATCCATTACTATAACTTTCCCTTCACCCCAAATGGAAACCCTGCACTCATTTTACACTAACTCCCCACTGCCCCTGGCCCCCTACTCCTGTTAATCTATACTCTACTTTCTGTGTCTATGCGTTTGCATATTCTCTGTTTTCTTTGTTGTTACCCTGGGGCTTAAACATAAGTGCCTATGTCTATAACAATCTTGTTGGCTTTGGTACCAATTTAACAACTTCAATAACAAACATAAACTATATTCCTATACCCTCTATACCCCCACCTTTATTTAGTTCTCATAAATTAGATATTTATACATTATGAGTCCAAAACCATTGATTTATCATTACATATTATGTATTTTCCTTTTAGATCCTGTAGGAAGTAATAAGTGGAGTTACAAATCAAAAATACAATAGTTCTGGTATTTATATTTGCCCATATCATTATCTTTACCAGAGATCTTTATTTTTTCATGTGGCTTCAGTAAGTTGTTTAGCATCATTTCCTTTCAACCTGCAGAACTACCTTTCCTATAGAGCCAGTTTAGTGGTGACGAACTCCTTCAGCTTTTGTTTATCTGGATATGGCTTAATCCTTCCCTTATTATTATTATTTTTTTTTTTTTCTTTTTCTACCGTGAGGTCCTGGGGATCAAACCCAGGTCCTTCCATATGGGAGATGGACACCCAACTATTTGAGCCACATCCGTCCCCCCTTCCCTTATTTTTCAAAACTAGTTTTGTCAGATATAGAATTATTGGTTGGCAATGCTTTCCTTTCAACACTTTAAATATGTCTTCCCACTGCTTTCTTGCCTCCATGGTTTCCAATGAGAAATCGACACTTAATCTTATTGCGGCTCCCTTTAAGTGACATGTTGCTTCTCTCTTGAGCCTTTCAGAGTTCTCTCTTTATCTTTGTCTTTCAACAGTTTGATTATAATATGCTTCAGTGTTGGTCTATTTGGGTTTATCCTGTGTAGAGTTCATTGAACAGTTTGGATGTGTATATATTTTGTGTGTCATTCATTAAATTGGGGAAATTTTCAGCCATTATTTCCTTGAATATTCTCTTTGCTTCTTTCTTACCTTCTTCTGGGACTCCCATCATGCATTCATTGGTACTCTTGATGGTGTCCCAGAGGCTCCTCAGGCTTTGTTCACTTTTCTTCATTCTTTCTTCATTTTGCTTCTCAGACTGGATGATTTCAACTTCTTATCTTCAAGTTCATTGATTCTTTTTTCTGCCAGCTCTAATTTGCTATTGAGGGAACTTTTTTTTTAACAAATCAATTTTATTGATACAAGTTAATAAATAATAAATCCATCCAAAGTGTACAATCAATGGTATTCAGTACAATCACATAGTTGTGCATTCATCACTTCAACCAGTTTTAGAGCATATTCATTATTCCAATAATAATATATATTAAAAAAACAAACAACAACAAAGAAACTCATCACCTCTCAATCTCTCAATGCATCCCCTGCCATACATGCATAGCTGCTATTCTGTTTCCATCTCTCTAGTTTATTTGTATTTATATTTTGTAAAAACAGTCATATATGAAATATCACCCATATTTGTATTTTACATGAGATTTCATTATGTTATACAGTTCCATGTTACATTTTTTTAGCTTTCCTCCTAGTAATATACATGACTCAGACTTACCCTTTCAACCACTGTCAAACCCACATAATAGCTCTGCTAGTTAGAAACACCATGGTGTGCCTTCACCATTTCTATTCATTTCCAAAGATTTGCAAACAATCTTTTTACCAATTCTGCACAGATTAATCCTCAGCTTTCCATTCTTTACCCTCATTGTATTTTCTTGGAACCTGTATTCTAATTATTAACTCCATGAGTTTACACAATATATTTAGTTTATAGTAGCATTTTGTGTCTGGCTTGCTTCACTCAACATAATGTCCTCTAGGTTCATCCATGTTGTCATATGTTTCACAACTTCATTTCTTCTTAATGCTATATAATATTACATCATATGAATACAGCACAGTTTATTTATCCATTCATCCGTTGATGGACACCTGGGTTGTTTCCAAACTTTTGGCAATCATCAATAACGCCACTATGAATATTGGTGTGCAGATGTCTGTTTGTGTCACTACTCTCAGTTCTTCTGGATACATACCTAGTAATGGTATTGCTGGGACACATGGCAAGTCTATATTCAACTTCCTTAGGAACTGCCAAACAGCCCTCCACAGTAGCTGTACCTTTCTACATTCCCATCAACAGTGAATAAGTTTTCCTATCTCTCCATATCCTCTCCAACACTTAACTGTTTTCCAACTTTTTAATAGTGACCATTCTGATAGGTATGAAATGATATCTCATGATATTTTCGTTTTGTTTTTTAAAGATTTATTTTATTTTATTTGTACTCCCCTTCCCCTTGCTGCTTGCGCTTGCTGTCTGCTGCCTCTGTCCACTTGCTGCACTTTCTTCTGTGTCTGCTTGTCTTCTCCTCTTGTCTTCTCTTTAGGAGGCATCGGGAACTGATCCTGTGACCTTCTTACGTGGGAGTGAGGCACTCAATTGCTTGAGCCACCACAGCTCCCTGGTTTTGTTGTGTCTCTCATTGTCTTTTTCCTCTGTGTCTCTTTTTTGTTGCATCATCTTGTTGCATCAGCTCTCCATGCAGGCTGCCAGCTCTCTGCTCAGGCCGCCAGCTCTCTGCACAGGCCCGCTTTTGCCTTCACCGGGAGGCCCTGGGAATCAAACATGGGACCTCCCATATGGTAGACGGGAGCCCAGTCACTTGAGCCACATCCACTTCCCTCTCATTATAGTTCTGATTTGCATTTCCCTAATCGCTAGTGATGATGAATATTTTTTCATGTTGTTGTTTGTTTTTGCCATTTATATTTCTTCTTTGGACAATTGTCTTTCCAAGTCTTTTGCCCATTTTTTAATTGGACCATTTGTCTTTTTATTATTAAGTTGTATGGTCTCTTTATAGATCATGGATATTAAACCCTTATCGGATATATGATTTCCAAATATTTTCTCCCATTGAGTTGGCTGCCTTTTCTCCCTTTTGACAAAGTTCTTTGAGGTACAAAAGTGTTTAATTTTGAGAAGGTCCCATTTATCTATTTTTTTCTTTTGTAGCTCAAGCTTTGGGTGTAAGGTTTAAGCAACTACCACCTACCACAAAATCTTGAAGGAGTTTTCTTCCATTTTCTTCTAGGAGTTTTATGGTTGCCACTTCTTATATTTCAGCCCTTGATTTATTGAGTTAATTTTTGTATAGGGTATGAGATAGGGGTTCACTTTCTTTCTTCTTGTATATGGCTATCCAGTTCTCCCAGCACCATTTGTTGAATAGACTGCTCTGGCCCAAATGAGAGGGCTTGATAGCATTGTCAAAAATCATTTGACTGTAGATGTGAGGGTCTATTTCTGAGTTCTGATTTGGTTCCATCTGTCTGTCTTTTGGGCAGTACCATGCTATTTTTACCACTGTAGCTAAGTAATATGCTTTGAAGTCAGGAAGTGAGAGTCCTCCAACTTTGTTCTTTTGAAAGACATTTTTAGCTATTTGGGGCCCCTTACCCTTCCAAATAAATTTGATTGGCTTTTCCATTTCTGCAAAAAAGGCTATTGGGAATCTTATTGGGATTGCATTGAATTTGTAAATCAGTTTGGGTAGAATTGACATCTTAACGATATTTAGTCTTCCAGTCCATGAACATGGAATGTCCTTCCATTTATTTAAGTCTTCTTTGGTTTCTTTTAGCAATGTTTTGTAGTTTTCTGAATACAGGTCCTTGATGTCCTTGGCTAAGTTTATTTCTAAATATTTGATTCTTTTAATATCTATTATAAATGGAATTTTTTTCTGATTTCCTCCTCCGATTGTACCTCAGTAGTATATAAACATGCTATTGATTTTTGTGCATTAATCTTGTATACAGCACTTTGCTGAACTCATCTATTAATTCTAGTAACTTAGTTGTGCATTTTTTAGGATTTTCTAGAGATAGGATCGTATCATCAGTAAATAGTGAAAATTTCACTTTTTTCTTTCCTATTTGGGTGCCTTTTATTTCTTTATCTAGCCTAATTGCTCTAGCTAGAACTTCTAGCACAATATTGAATAACAACGGTAGCAGTGGGCATCCTTGTCTTGTCCCTGATCTCAGTGGGGAAGCTTTCAGTCTTTCACCATTGAGTACAGTGCTAGCTGTAGGTGTTTTATATATGCACTTTACCATATTGAGAAAGTTCCTTCTATTTCTATCTTTTAGAGTGTTTTTTATCAAGAAAGGGTGCTATATTTTGTCAAGTATCTTTTCTGCATCAATCAAGAGGATCATGTGATTTTTCTTCTCCACAGTGTGGTTTATTATACTAATTGATTTTCTTGCATTGAACCACCCTTACATACCTGGGATAAAACCCACTTGAGGGGAAGCGGCTGTGGCTAAATTGGTTGGGCTCCCATTTACCATGTGGGAGGCCCCGGGTTCAGTTCCCGGAGCCTCCTGATGAGGGCAGGACAGCCTGCGCGGCTCGGTGAGTGAGCTGGCAGAACAAGATGACACAATGGGGGGAGACAAGCAGACACAGAAAAATGCACAGCAAATGGACACAATGAGCACAAGCAGCAAGGGGGGATAATTAAATAAATAAAAAATAAATCTTAAAAAAAAAAAAAAAAAACCCACTTGAGGGAGTAGATGTGGCTCAAGTGGTTGAGTGCCTGCCTCCCACATGGGAGGTCCTGGGTTTAGTTCCCAGTGCCTCCTGAAAAAACAAAAAAACAAGCACAAGCAAAACAAACATAAAACCAATTGAGAGAAGCTGATGTGGCTCAGTAGTTGAGCACTGGCTTCCCACATACACGGTCGTTGGTTCAATCCCAGGTACCTAAAAAAACAAAACAAAAAACACCACTTGATCATGGTGTATAATTCTTTTTTTTTTTTTTTAACTCTCTCTTTTTTCAAAGATTTATTTATTTATTTATTCCTCCCCACCCCAGTTGTTTGAGCTTGCTGTCTGCTCTCTGTGTACTCTCTGTATCTACTCATCTTTTTTAGGAGGCACTGGAAACTGAACCCGGGACCTCCCATGTGGGAGGGAGGTGCCCAATCACTTGAACCACAACCGCTCCCTGCTTGTTGTTCTGTCATTGTGTCTCCTTGTTGTATTTTATCATTGCTTCATCTTGTTGCGTCAGCTCACCGCACCAGCCTCTCATGTCAGCTTGCTGTCTTGCTCATCTTCTTTAGGAGCCACCAGTACTTCCCATGTGGGAGGCAAGCACCCAACTGCCTGACCATATCTTCTCCCCTTTCTTCTTTTTCAACGTAAACATTCAGGGCTATAAATTTCCCTCTCAGTGCTGCCCTTGTGGTGTCCTGTAGGTTTTGATATGTTGTGTGGTTATTCTCATTCACCTCAAGATGTTTGCTGAATTCTCTTGCAATTTCTTATTTGACTCACTGATTATTTGAGTGTGTTGCTTAATCTCCATATATTTATGAATTTTCCCTTTTTCCATCCATTATTGATTTCCAGCTTCAATCTGTTATGATCAGAGAAAGTGTTTTGAATTTCAGTCTTTTTAAATTTATTGAGTCTTGTCTTGTGACTCAACATATGGTCTGTCCTGGAGAAGGATCCATGAGCCCCTGAAAAAAAATGTATATCCTGCTGTTATGGGGTGCAATGCTCTATAGACATCTGTTAGATCTAGTTCATTTATCATATTATTCAAGCTCTCTGTTTCTTTATTTATCCTCTGTCCAGGTGTTCTGCCCAATACGGAGAGTGGTATATTGAAGTCTCCAACTATTATTGTAGAGACATCTATTTCTTCATTCAGTTTTGCCAAAGTGCACTTCATGTGTCTTGGGGCATTCAGGTTAGGTGCATAAATGTTTAATATATTTATTTCTTCTTCATGAATTGACCCTTTTATTAATATATAATGACCTTCATCCCTTATAACAGTTTTGCATTTAAAATCTATTTTGTGGGAAGCGGCTGTGGCTCAATCAGTAGGGCTCCCGTTTACCATATGGGAGGCCCCGGGTTCGGTTCCCGGGGCCTCCTGGTGAAGGCAGGCCCGCCTGCGCGGCGTGGTTAGCTGACCCAGCGAGCACAAGCAGCAAGGGGGGGATAAATGAATGAATAAATAAAATCTTAAAAAAAATAAAAATAAAAATAAAATAAAATAAAATCTATTTTGTCAGCTATTAGTATCACTACAACAGCTCTTTATTGTTACTATTTGCATGGAATATCTTTTCCAGGTTTTCACTTTCAACCTGGTTGTTTCCTTACATCGTAGGTGAGTCTCTTACAGACAGCGTATAGATGACTCATGTTTATAACCATTCTATCAGTGCTATGTCTATTGACTGGGGAGTTCAAGCTATTAACATTCAATGTTATAACTGTAAAGGCATTACTTCCTTCATCCATTTTGTCTTTTGGCTTTCTGTTGTCATATTTTACTATTGTCTGTATTTTTACCCTTTAATTTTCTCTTCTTTTTTTTTTTTTTTAAAGATTTATTTTATTTATTTACTTCTCTCCACCCCCTCATTGTTTGCACTTGCTGTGTCTGTTTGTCTTCCTTGTTTCTATGGAAGGCACTAGGAACTGAACCCAGGACCTTCAATGTGGGAGGGAGGTGCCTAATTGCTTGAGCCATCTCTGTTCCCTGCTTTGTTGTGTCTCTCGTTATGTTTTTCTTCTTGTACCTCTTGTTGCGTCATCATGTTGCATCAGCTTGCCATGCCTACCCATCACATCAGCTGTCTTGCTTGTCTTCTCTAAGAGGCACTGGGAACCTCCGCTCCCTACTTTTGTTGTGTCTCTCATTATGTTTTTTCTTCTTGTGTCTCTTGTGTTATCTTGTTGCATCAGCTTGCCGTGCCTGCCCATTGCGCCAGCTTGCTGTCTTCTTTAGTAGGCACTGGGAATTGAACCAGGGACCTCCCATGTGGTAGGTGGGAGCCCAATCACCTGAGCCACATCCGCTTCCCTTACCCTTCTTAATAATGTTCATTTTTACAGTCTTTTCCAGGTCTCTCCCCCTTGTTCTTTCCTTTCAGGCTGCAGCACTTCCTTAACTATCTCTTGTAATTCTGGTCTTTTGGTAACATACTCTATCAGTTTTTGTTTGTCTGTAAAGACTTTGAACTCACCCCATTTTTGAAGGATAGTTTTGCCAGATACGGAATTCTTGGCTGGCAGTTTTTCTCTTTCAGTACCTTGAATACATCATACTGCTTTCTTCTTGCCTCCATGGTTTCTGATGAAAGATCGGCACTTAATCTCATTGAGGTTCCCTTGTATGTGGTGCTTTGCTTTCTCTTGCTGCTTTCAGGAGCCTCTCTTTATCTCTGATTTTTTTTTTTTAAAGATTTTATTTATTTATTTATTTATCCCCCCCTTGCTGCTTGTGCTCGCTGTGTCCATTTGCTGTGCGTTTTTCTGTGTCTGCCCGTCTCCCCTTGTTGGGTCGTCCTGCTGCGTCAGCTCACCGAGCCGCGTGGGCTGGCTTGCCTTCACCAGGAGGCCCCAGGAATCGAACCCGGGGCCTCCCATGTGGTAAACGGGAGCCTTATTGATTGAGCCACATCCGCTTCCCTATCTCTGATATTTGTTATTCTGAATAGTAGGTGTCTCAGAGTAGGTCGATTCAAATTTATTCTGTTTGGGGTGCTTTGTCCTCCCTGGATATTGATATTTATGTCTTTCATAAGAATTGGGAAGCTTTTGGTTATTATTTTCTCAAATATTGTTTCTATCTCTTTTCCATTCTCTTCTCCTTCTGGAACACTGTTAATGCTTTATGTTTGTGTGTTTCACATTGTCATTCAATTCCCTGAGACTCTGTTCCATTTTTCCCCCCTCTTCTCTTTCTGTTCTCCTTTTTCAGTTTGAATGTTCTGTCTTCAAAATCACTAATTCTGTCCTTGAGCAATTCAAATCTGCTCTTTTGTGCCTCTAGTGTATTTTTTTAGGAGGTACTGGGAACTGAACCTAGGACCTTGTATATGGGAAGCAGGCACTTAGTCATTTGAGCTACATATGTTCCCCTCTAATGTATTTTTAATCTCATCCTTTGTGTCTTTCACTCCCATAAGGTCTGCTACTTTTCTTTACAGACTTTCAAATTGTTCTTTATACTCACCCAGTGCCTTCTTAATGTCCTTTATCTCTTTAGTCTTATTTTCTTTCAATTCTTTGAATTGATTTAGGAGAGTTGTGTGATTATCATTGACTACCTTAAATCCTGTATCTCTTCAGGATATTTAGATTGTTCCTTTGGTTGGGCCATCTCTTCCTGTTTCCTAGTATGACCTGTAATTTTTTGCTCATGTCTAGGCATTTGAATATGTTGATGAATTTACTCTGATGGCCAATTTCTCTGTCTTGCTTATTGTTTTTTCCACAGCTCTTCTTTGATGTTTGGTTCAACTTATTCTAAATCTTTAAAATTGCCCGGCTTAATTTATTAAAATCAGGCCAGGCACTCACTAATAGTGAGCAGATTTTCTCCCAGGAGATCAGGTAAAGGGAGCACTTAAAGTGTTTTTTCCTCCATGCAATTCCCAGACTGGCCAGCAGACTACCCTCCCACTGAGATGTCTCAATCTCCATTTTCCTGTGTTTTGGTCTGGCCAGAGCTGAGCTTCAAAGCAGGCTCTGCTGGCCAAATTCACTGAAAAGAAGTCTCCAACTCCCCCTCCTTTTTCTCTTGTAACGGCTGACAGGGAGGAAGACCTCTGTTCCCCCTCTCAGTTGGCTGCAGTGAGCCAGGGGTTTTATCCCAGCTTAATATCTTGGGGGTGTGGGAGGAGAGCCCTTCCTGGCCACCATGGGGTTTTAGTAACTTACATTTGTTTCTTCAGGTTCTTCATCTCTCTGTCCCTCACCCTCCTGGGAGTTGTGTAGCACTGTCTTGGTCTGATGACCCCCAAAGCAGGTTCTTTGGACAGCTTTTGGCCCTTTCTCCATTGTTTTTGTGAGAGAATTGAGTGCTGCCTGCCTACTCCAATGCCATCTTCCCAGAACTCTTCCTCCTCTAGGGAATTTTTAATTTATGTTACTATGGTCTTCAGCTCTGTTTCCTTTTCAAAAATTCCATCTCTATATTGATATTCTCTTTGTGTCCATCTACCATTTTCCTGATTTCCTTTGGTTCTTTGTCCATGTTTTTATCTTTTTGAGCACATTTAGGATCATTTTTATCTACATCTTTGTCCATATGACCCAGGTCTAGGCCTCCTCATTGATGGTTTCTAATGCTGTCATCTTCTTCCCTATCTGGGCCATCACTTCCTGTTTCTTTGTATGTTTTTAAATCTTTCATTGAAACCTGGACATTTTGATATTTTAGTGTTCTTGCTGGAATTTAGATTCAGAGGCATCTGTTCCTTAAGCATGTATCTAGCTAGTGTTATGACAGAGCTTTCCTTGAATGCCAGGAAATAATAAATAAAAGAAGGAAAATAAGAAAACTCCTCCTGGCTCCTGCCTCCCTTTCACACCTCGCTGCTGTTGGCAGCTGCTGGCTCAGGGCCATCCCACCTCTTGCCCAGGTTCTCCTGCCTGGGGCAAGGGCTCCTGACCCGTCCCTGCAACCGGCCCCCGGCTGGGAGGGCCCAGGCCCCAGGCTGGATATTAAGTTTCGGGGCCAACCGCCTGGGCGCGTAGATAAAATAAAATGAATATTCTCTCAAAAAAAAAAAAAAAAGAAAACTCCTTTCCTGGTCTTCACAGATTGTCCTGTACTAGTGCTCTCCTTCAGGATTTAGCCATACAATGAGTTTGGAGAATAGCTCCAGGCCAAAGCATATAGGGGCTTCCCTGATCTTTTTGAGGGTATGCCTCTTGTCTTGGACATGCGTGTATGGCCCTGGGAAAACCCCGTGTACATGGTTCCAAATGTCCCCTCTCTGTGTACACTGTTCCAATGTCCCCTCTTCCCTAGAAAACAGTTTCCTTATGGTCTGGACAGAGCATTTATTGTCCTACAGCCAGCAATCCCTTGCCCCAGTCAGCATGACTTGACTGCTTTCCCACAGCAGTCTGTAGGAGAGCTCTGAGAACTTGCAGGGCAAGTTCTTGAACAAGTCCCTCAGGGCAACCACCAGACAGTTGGTGGTTGCCAGACATACATACCCGCAGGATGTACATGAGGGTTGCTCTGCTCCCTCTGGAACCTGGTCCAGGGGTCTGTACTGCAAGCTCAAGCTGGCTTCTTCTTGAGCTGGTGAGGGATGCGGGAGGGGCCAGATAGGGTACCACATGATCCTACTGCTTTTTTTCTTTAAGATTTATTATTTTTATTTATTTCCCTTGCCTCATTGTTTGTGTTCACTGTCTGCTTTCTGTGTTCATTCACTGTCTGCTCTCTGTGTCTGCTCATCTTCTCTTTAGGAGGCACCGGGAACCGAACCTGGGATTTCCCATGTGGGAGAGAAGGCATTCAGTCACTTGAGCCACCCCAGCTCCCTGCTTTGTTATGTCTCTCATTGTGTTTCCTCTCTGTCTCCTTGTTGCATCATCTTGTTGCATCAGCTCGCTGCACCTGCCTGTTGTGCCAGCTCGCTGTCTTGCTCATCTTCTCCAGGAGGCACTGGAAACCGAACCCAGGACCTCTCATGTGCCTCTCCTTTTGAGTCACATCCACTTCCTGATCCTACTGCTTTTAAGTAGCTTTTCTTAATTCAGTGCTCAGCTAGTCCTTTAACTGATTTTGGGAGCTTTTAGAAAGCTGTTTCTGCCCATTCTTGCTCACTGTTCAAAGCTTCTGTCAGGTCGATAGAGCCCTGAAGCATCTCCTCCATCTTAATAGGAACAGGGCCTTCCCGTAACCCCCTTTTAGCTTACTTAACCCTCATTAAAATTTTTTGACAAAGAAAAAGAGAAATGGCAGAACTATAAGGGCCATTGCTTCAAATGAAAGTTTTTCAAGATAGGGGAAACCTGTGTATGTTTAGAGAAAGACGGAAGGAAGATAGTGGAAAGGGAAGGACTTAAAATGCAAGACCTCCCTCAGGGTTCCTCAGGCAGGGATTGGCCTCGCCTGGTTCTGCATGCCTCATTGCACTCCACTCTCCACCCTTGGCTTCTCTGCAGTGCAGCCATGCAGAGTGTTTATCTGCCATTTCCTCAAATGCACCAATGTCTCTGTCACCTCAGGAAATTCACATGTGCCCTTTCCTGTGCCTGGATCACCTCCCTGGCTAACTTCTTTCTGTCCTGCGTGTCTCAGCTCTAATGAGTGACTTTTTCCACGAGGCCTTCCCGACACATCCCCAAAACTAAATTGAATCCTCCTTGACTTTCTTGCTTATAGTAATCTGTTCCTTCCATCCTTGAACTTAATAGAATTTATTATTATGTTTATTTGTGTGTGTAGTCTATCCACCTCCCTAGACCATTAGCTCTATGAGGGCAGGGGGACTGTTTTAATCACTCCTTATTTATTAAACCCTGACCATAGTGCCTCACACACAGTAAATGTTCAGCAAACATAATTAATTAATAATTACAGCTAACATTTGTTGATTGCTTACTAGGTGCCAGGGACTGTGATAAGCACTTTACAAACACTATCTTCCTTATTTTTCATCTGATCCTATTAGTTATCATTTTACAAATCAGAGCACTGAGTTTCAGCCCAAGGAAGCCGCTCATCGAAGGTTAAACGGCTTGTGAGTGACAGTCCAGGTTTGTTTGATCCTAGAGCCAGCAGTTTTAGCCAGTGGCTCCCCAGAAGGGTACCTGCCTCAGGGCTGGAGTGTGGATGAAGAAACAAGTCACTACGCTTCTGAGTGTCAGCCATGGTTATTTAGCACCTAGCATGTGCAGAGCACTGTGCTAGACATGTAGGAAGAAAAGAAAAAAGAGCGAGGATGCCTGAGTCATAGAAGGATTGTCACCATCTGGACCCGCTGTGAGGAGGATTGAGGGACCAGGAGCAAGCTGAGGGGATGTGCGCTTGGTAATGTGGGTGAGCCGCGGCTTCACCCAAATGCCATTCCAGGAAGGCCCAAGTTCATTTCAGAACAAATTGACTTGGGTCAGCTGAAACCTGAGTGGCAGGGCTGTTCTGCTACAGTCGGGGGGTATTATGGGTTGCTTCAGAGAAGGTCAGGGAGAGAGAGAAGTAAAAGGGAGGTGGATGAACCTTTGAGATAGCTGACCCTCCTCCTGACCTCCCAAATTTCCAGTGAAGTTATAAAAATCATAGAAATAGGAGTTGATTTGTGTGTGTGTCAGCTGGAGACAGGGCTGGACTCCACATTAGAAGTGACACCAGCAGAACAGGAGTAGCCCTTGTGGATGCAGAGGTGGGCGAAGAAAGCCGTAGACTGTGCCAGAGCCTGGAATGGGACCCAGGTCTCCTCACGAGGCGGGAGGGTAGGGGGTCTCTGCTGGCCTCTATTTCATACAGATCATAAACACTTGGGTAAAGAGAAAGGGGGAGGTGCCCAGGGCCTCTGGTCTGCTCTGGGTTTGCCGTCACCACTCCTTTCTGATTTCCAGAGTAATGTATGCTCCATGCATAGTGTAAAAAATTTGAAAAATCCAGAAAAGTAAAAGTTAAAAGAAGCCAGCAGTCATCCCACAGTCCTGTGATAGCAGTTGTATGTTTCATTTCCTTCTCATGTTTTTTATTTTCTACTAAGTTTTTTCTTTACTTACAAACTTGAGATTGTATGTTATATATGTATATAATTTACTCTTTTTCTTATCATAATAGTGTAAGCTTTCTCACAAGTAAAAACCACATCTTTTATTCAAGGATTTTCCCACCTTCTTATAAGAAAATAGAGTTATTTCTGTAGGTCTTAGTTTGCCAGAGCTGCTATCACAAGTACCACACACTGGTTTTGACTTAATGGCAGGAAGTTATTGGTTCATGGTTTTGAGGCTAAAAGAAGTCCTAAATCAAGATCTGGGCAAGGTTTGCTTTCTTCTGAAGCCTGTAGCGTTCTGGTGCTGGCTGCCACCACTCTGGGATGCCATGGCTAGATGTTAGTCTCCCATCACATGGTAATGTCCTCTCCTGCCTGGCTCCTACGGCTGCCAGGTTTCCTTTGAAAAAAAGGCCTTCTCTAATATGGATTAAGATCCACCTTGCTTCACTTGGGTCATATCTTAACTGAAAGGAAACATCTTCAAGAGGTCCTGTTTACAATGGGGTCACACCACAGGGATGCATGTTAAGAACATGTTGTAATTGGGGTACATAACCTAATCTACCACATAATAGTAATTTTTGAGGAAAAAAAAGTGTCCTTTTTTTGTATTTATTCTCTGAACCAGCTTTGATTTGATGCAAGTTCTTGTTTTTTTCTCCCATCTTGCACAACCCAGGAAATCGTATGAGTTTGAAGACTTACTGCAGTGTTCTTCTGAGAACAGCAGGGTTGACTGGTATGCACAGACTAAACTGGGACTCACACGCACTTTATCGGAGGAGAACATCTATGAAGACATTCTAGGTAAGAGTCCAAAATGTCTCTGAATGGGTATGAGTCTATGCCTAAGAAAGGGAAGAGAAGGGGTGGGGCTAATTGCTTAAAATGAAGAAAAATACAAACATATACAAAAACACTTGATGACATACATGCACATACTCAAATGAACGGGAGAGTAGTAGGTGGACTAGAAAAGTGAGTCTTGTGGGATACGTGAAAGAAAATGAGGCTGGCACTGAATAGCCAAGGAGGCAGTATCATGTATGGGAAATATACAAGACCTGGAGTCTCAGGATCCAGGGTCAAATCTTGGCTCTCCTACTTATTTGCTGTGTGACATTGAGCCAGTGACTTAACCTCTCTGAACCTCAATTTTTCTCATCTGGATAGTGAGGATGATGGTAGCTATCTTGCAGGGTTGTTTAAGGACAGGAGAGAATGGTATATTAGGTATCTGGTCTATAACAGACGTTCAAAAAATTGTAGGGATTACTGAATGAAACAAAATACTGAAAACCAGCTTACTCTATCAGAACCTGTGAGAGTTTGGCACTAGCATACCATCAAAATTCAGACTAAAATGAATGTCTACTATTAGAAAAGTAACTTCAATCGCTTCTCGGCCTTTTGGCTAAGATCAAGTGTAGAAAAGTAACTTCAGCCTAACTCTGGAGAATCCTCTCAGATTCTACAGTAGGACTCAGATTAACAGGGCTTTTCTGCATTTAAATTTGGTGCATTAAATAGTCTTCAGGGTAGATCACAGTTTCAATGAGGCACGAGCTCATACTTTGTTTCTGCTTATTGTGGGAAGAGCAGCCAAGTGGTAAGAGAGAGAAATCCACGCATGTGCACACGTGAGGGGCAGATAGGGCATCTGTACACATGCAGGCATGCATGTCATCATTAAATGGCAGAGGAAACTCTATGTTAGGAGGAAGTACGGGTCTTGAAGAAGGCCATATTCTTAGCTGAGCTATTCAGCTTGTTCCATAGTGTCCAGGCTTTTGGAGATGGGTTCCTGCCAAAACAGTATGCTTCCCAAATCCAGAGTATGAGATCTGGATTTCTCTTAACAGGGTGTACATCGGATAGGGTGCTTTCAGATATAAGGAAATAGGAAAATCACCTCACAGAGGCTGAAACAAGAAAGGGAATTTGTTGGCTCATATGACTGGCTCTTTCTCCATTTCTTATCTCTCAGTGTTAGTTCCATTCACAGCAGGCTCCAACTTTCTTTCCTCATGGTCGCAGGATGGCTACCAGAACCTCTCTGTAATCCATACCTTGTCATTCATACCCAGTGGGGAAGGAGAGCCTGTGTTGCACAAGTCCCAGGAAAAATCCTGAGCTTCATTTGTTTAGCCCGATGTAGATCGCATGTCCACCCTCAAAGCCCATGGAGTTCCGTCCAGTGATTGGCTTAGGCTTGGGATATGAGCCCTTTCCTGATTGATCACAAAGGCAGGGGTTTGAGATACACAGATTGGCTAAAGCCCTGAAACTGGGAGTGGCATTAATCTCACCTGGCTAAAGATAGGGAGATGGGTAGTTAGACAAATGAAAATCACGCAAGAGAAAGGGTAAATGGATCACAAAACAACAGACATCCCCACAAGGGCCAGTGCAGGAGAGGCCAAGAAGTTGGGTAGGGGTCCCATAGGGAAAAACTCCTCAATGTTCCCAGGTTCCTGATCCATTGCCTTTGACCACAGATCCACCCATGAAGGAAAACCCTTATGAGGACATTGAGTTACATGGTCGCTGCCTGGGGAAGAAGTGTGTCTTGAACTTTCCTGGTTCTCCCACCTCTTCCATCCCTGATACACCCACCAAGGTATGAGCCCACAGGGAAGTGATGGTGGGGGAAGGGTCCCCGGCACAATGGGCTGTAGCAGCCTGGAGTTCTGGGTTGCACTGGAAGTCCAGGCTACCCTTGCTAGCTTCTGAATTTTTACTTCAGCTGCCCTAGTTCTCTTGGAATCAACAAATCTTCCTAAAGTACCATTTGAACCTCTCCAGACTGCTAAGTAAATGATGGTACATCCATACAGTGCATACTATATTGCTACTAAGAAGAGTTTACTGACAGAACAAATACTCTAACATATAAGGCAAAGAAGCTACCATTGTAGGCATTTAAATAAAAGAATATATATATACATACATCTGTATATGTACAAAGATACCTAAGGATGTAAGTGTGTACCTCGGTGGAAGGAAATTGAATAGCCAGAGGTCAGGGTGGGAGGCTGACTTACTTTTTACAGAATATGCTTTTGAACCTTTTGGAGTTTTGTACTATGTGCATATATACATAATATAACTGTATTCATGTCACAATTATAATTTTGACCCATTGCCTACAGGATTGAGTTCATATTCTTTAGCTTGGCATTAAAAGTCCTTCATAATTGATCCCTGGTCATGATTACTTACTAATCTCCTACGGATCCTACATACAAAAGCTTCCTTCCAGCCAGAGTCTCCGAAATGCTGTTCTGATAGTACAGGCCCAGGATCGGCAAGCTTTTTTTGTAAAGATCCAGAGAGTAAACATTTTAGGTTTGTGGGCCATATGATCTCTGCTGCAGCTACTCAACACTGCCCTTGTAGGGGGAAGCAGCTGCAGACATATGTAAAGGAAAGCACAAGACTGGACATTCACAGATCCTGGAATTTGAATTTTAAGTAATTTCCATGTGTCATGAAATATTCATTTGTTTTTTCGGCCATTTAAAAATGTAAATACTCTGCGAATATTCTCACTGTCCTGATTCTGTGATAATCAGGGTGGGCTAAACATTCGCTATATTAGAAACCATGCATGTGTCCCCAGACCTCGTTTTCCTCCCTAGGTTTGGTTTTTAGAATGCTGGTGATAAACTAAGCCTGATTTATTATATGACCATCCTGTATGGGAAAAGACTGTAACTCTAGGTATCTCTGGTCAACCTTAAGAGATATAGCAGGGGGCTATATGTGGTTGGCGTCCATCTCCCATATGGAGGGACCTGGGTTCGATCCCCGGGACCTCCTGGTAAAAATTTTAAAAATATATAGAAGGTGTGTGGGCCGCCAGGCCCTGTGCGCGGGTGCACCACCAGTTCCCGCGAGCCACACAGCAAGATGATGACATAATAGGAGAGTGACACAAGGGAGAGGCAAGATGAGACGCACCGAAAAACCAGCAACTAAGGTGGCGCGGGCAGGATGCCTCTCTCCTACATCAGAGATTCCAAGGATTGAATCCCAGTGAAGACAGGAAGAGAAGGATGAGAAGAGAGGGCAGAAAATGGACACAGAGTTGCCCAGCGAATGGACACAGAAACAGCAAAAACGGGGGGGGGAGGGGTGTAAAAATGGATAAAAGTAAATAAATAAATAAATCCTTTAAAAAATAAAAAATAAAAAATAAAAAATAAAAAAATAAAAAATAAAAAAAATGTAAATACTATTCTGGCTCACCACCTGTGCAAAAACTGTTGGTGACTTGGCTGTGGCCCAGAGGCTGTAACTTGCCAGTCTCTGTGCCAGGTCATTTCATCCTCTGCCCTCGGCCTTTGCCTGGACGACTCTTCTCATCCTCTAAGGCCCAGCCCGGTCATGTCTCCCTCACAAAGCTTCTCAGGCCATCCCAGCCCCTGAGGCTTCTTCTCTTCCGATCTCTTATTACTACTCAGGGCTAAATCATCTCACACCAAATTACATTCTGCCTTGTGACGTCTCTTACATGATAATTCAAATTATGACTAAAGTCGTGTAATGTGTCTTCAAAACAGCTCCCCAATTAGAGGATGTATTCCTCAAGAAATTATGTGTTTTGTTTTTTGTGTCTCCCATAAGGCCTAGCAGTTGTTATACAATATTCAGTCATCGGAGAAAGTCCACAGATACCAGGTCATAAAGCATAAGTTTCTTCCCTCACCAAAGTCCATTGCCATGTGTTGGAGCAAGACAGCTGCTGACATTTGCCAGGGTTCATGCTTCTTGGGTTCCTCTCTTCCCACGGCTGCGTTTCTCTCCGGGCTTAGCTCCTCTGTTTCCTCCACAAGGTCAGCTATAGACCATGAGGCTCTCTAGGCTTTGCTTCTCTCCACAAGGCCAGCTGTAGACTATCAGGTGAATGGCTCGTCTCTATCCCAGGGCCTTCTCTCCTTCCTTACCACCAAGCCCTCTTAACTTCCCAGGGCTCCAGCACAAGACTCCACCATCAAAACTGCTCTCTCTCTCTGTTGCCTTGCCTTTTATATTTGATTCCCCCACCCACCAAGGGGTGGGGCTCAACGCTCTACTGACATGGCCCAGTTAATGCCCTAATCATAACTTAATCATGCCCAGATTAACAGACCAGTTTACAAGCATAATCCAATATATATTTTTGGAATTCATAATTACATCAAACTGCCAGACTGCAACAGTCACCTTAAATCCCATTGCAAGGATCTGTTTCCAGACTAAGAAGAGAAGCCATCTTCCTCTTAGGATCCCACAGGGTCAGCATTTGCGGGCAACCGGGGTGTCTTCTCACGAGGCACGCCTTTTGTGCTTGATGTTCCTAAAGGGAATCTTTCTGTTCCCCATCTTCCTAAAAAGAGATGAAGATATAACTTATCATGAAGGCTGTATCCTACAGATCCAAACCAATTGCTACAATACTTGCAGTTATTCTCATACGGAAAAGAGTATCATCATGAATAATCCACGGCAACCAATAAGTAGCAAGTAGCTTCTACTTGCCTATGAAATGTGTTTATTGTTTTCATTGGTATATGGATGTCTTCAACATTTAGGAACTCCTTCACAGTAGATCCATATCATAAAAGCCTGCCTCCCTTAACGTCCTACCTCATGCAGGGAGTGAACTGCCTCTCCTCTCAGGAAAAATAAAATACCATCTGCCCAAAGCAGCTCTGCATTCAGAGCAGGACACTCCTCCCTCATAGCCGAAAATAACGGTTTGAAATCCCTTTTCCGCCTGTTCCTATGAGGCTAGAGAAAACCAAGCACCTCTGCTACCAAAACAGGTAAACATATTGGGTAATAATGTCAATGAGAACTTGAAATCCTGATGCAGCTATCCTGAAAAAAGATGTGAAAAAATGCACATGTCAGATTGCCACTGATACAGGCTGCTCGGGCCTTTTCAAGTCATTAGCAGGGCTCGGTGTCCATCCTCATTACGCCACTCTCCCACATCCGAGGGTCTGGTTTGTACCCACTCTTCTGGGGGACAGCTGCAGACCATTTAGTTTCCTCCATTTAGCTCATCAACTATTCAATGAGCATCTGCTGCATCTGGGCTGCATCTGAGACCTTAGAACTGGCTGGAGCAATCCCTCTGTATCCACCTCTTCTGGAGCCTCCACCAGCTGCAGAAAGTCCTATGACAGCTTTGGGGACTTTCCATTTAATTAAATCATGCCTATTCCCAGTAGAGAGGGAAGGATTAGTTGGTCAGACTTTCCACAGAAAGGAGCAGACCTATGCAGCTGGGGCAGATGAGAATGCTTATTAACACAAAATGCAAGCTCCTGAGAAGGCAGTGTTTTCTTTTTCTGCTTCATGTTACACCACCATTTCCAAGCCTAATATAGCACAGTGAATGTGGTAGGAGCTAATTTTTATAATAAAGGAAATCTAGGCTAACATGACATTTTTTTTTTTTTACTTTATTGACACCTAAGGGAAAAAATGTATCACTCTTAGCATTCTCTAGTTGCTCGTATAGCCCAGCCACACTGTCTCACACCAACAAATCATATGTCACTTAGCTGTATCTACAGAGAGGCGGTATGTGGTCAAGTATGCAGGCTCTAGAGCCTGACTGCCTGCATTCAAATCTCCCCTGTGCCCCTTGCCAGCTGTGTGAGCTTAGGCAAGTTATATAAGCTACATGTGTCAGTTTATTCACTGGTAAAATGGGAATAATAATGGTATACACAGCCCTTAGGGGTCTTATGAAGGTCAAACAAATTAACGTTTGTAAAGCACTTAGAGTAGTATTTGCAGTGTATACTATTTGTATGTGTTTGCTAAATAAGTAGCACTATGCTTTTCAGTATGTGGTCCGTTTAAAAATAACCTTCCTTTTTTTTTCTGAAAATAGAACATTCTCATCATAAATTTTTTTTTTAAATATTGACAAGTGTAATGAAGAAAATAATAAAACACATCCATAATTGGGAAATTTTATTCTGTGTTTGCCCACCTGCATTTTCTAATTTTCTATGGTAGTGTGGTATTGTGTGTGTGAGTGTGTGTGTGTGTGTGTGTGTGTGTGTGTTTTAAAGGTCTCATTAAAAATCGGATATACTCCCAACACCTAAAGGTAACGTTGATAGCAATTTAGTCTAGTCACTTCCAGACTTTTTTTTTCTTACACTGTCTATATGTACATTTAAAAAAAATTAATACAGCTCATTATACCTATAATTAAACCTATAAAATTGTATAGTGCAAAGTGTAAACCATAATGTTTACTATAGACCATGGGAAAAAATAAAAGACGACTTCATTTGAAAAAAAAAAACAACCTAGTTTGGGATCATATTGTATATTCATTCAGTTTTGTCTTTTGTATTTACTATGAGCATTTCCCCATGTCATTAATTTCTTTTCAAAAACAATTTTTATTGACTTCGTGGTATTATCATTTTTAATGTACTGTAGTTCATTGATTGAGCCCTAGTTGTTAGAATGTGCACGTATGCCTTTCTATGTGTTTCTATTACATATATATTTTTAAAGGAGTATCTGTTTTCCTGTCAGTACGTGTTATCTGTGGGTGAATATGAGCACGTGTGCATGTTTGTGTGAATGACAGCTGAGTGCTTCTTAGGGGAGAATAGGAATGAGGCTGAGATAGGTGAGGAGGAGATGAAATTTTTTATCAAGGACCCCTTTAGTTACCTGCTTTCAGTGTCCCCTGAGGCAGTAGAGACAGTAAAGGACAGGAAGACCTGAAGCCTTCGCCACCATCCACAGTCAGGAAGGGTGCGTGACCCAGCTGGAGTCCAGGAGCCCTCTGTGGAGGCACCTAGCTTCCTTGCTGCAGCCTCCTCTTCACCAAGAAGCTCCCTGGCCGGGGCCCACTGTACTCAGTGCCCTGAAATAACTCAAGAGGCTGCAGCCGGGCGGTCAGACTTTAAAGCAAATGTGTCCTTGTCTGCTTTTGCATTTTGGACACTGAAGATGTGTTGTTGTGCCCATTGTGAGCCCACTGCCTCTAAGATTAGGAAGACTCTGCCTCTGAAAGAGAGCTAGGCCCCTGAGGATAAACACAACAGGTTTGGGTATGTTCTCGTCAGGGCAGGAAGTACGCTGCTGTGAGGTTCTCCCATCAAAAGCTGTCCTCTTCTCCGGACCTCCTGGTCTTCTCTTGTTGCTCACTCTGACAGTCACCCATAGGGTCCTGAAGTGATTTCCCTTTTATACTACAGTTCAGGGATTGGCATACTATGGCCAGAAGGTCAGCTGCCTGATTTTGTAATGAAGTGTTGTTAGAATGCAGCCAGGCTCATTCATGTATGTGTAGTCCACAGTTGCTTTTGTGATATAATGGCAGGGTTGAGTACTTGCAGTAGAGGCCATATGGCCCTCAAAGCCTAAAATATTTACCGTCTGGTCCTTTAAGAAAGTCCACCGACCCCTGCTACGTCCAAGATTCATACCTCACTTTCAGAAGCCTTCAACAGTCACGTCTCCGTTACTGTGTCATTTCTTCCCAATCCTTTTCACTGCCCCCTTCTCAGCCACAAACACTCTCTTCAGTGTGGTTGGCTCACCCTCACCATTAAACCTATTCCCAAATTGTGTGATATATTTATAACACCCTCCCCCTGATAAAACTCTTCTCCTTTTATCAGTTGAGTAGCTACTGAAATTCTACCCCCTCAGGAAAGCTCTCTGAACATTTGGTGGCTTGTTTTGGGTGCTCTGGGACACACTCAGAGTCCCTTACTCCAGCAGTGTGACAACAGCCTCCAGGTCTCCTGGCATCCTTTACAAAGTTGTTTGCTGTGTTTTGCTTCCTTCTCTGTCTTCTTTCTTCTTACTTCTTAGGCTTTTTCACAAATCAAATCTCCCTTGAACAAATACTACCACAATCTAAATCTCTAACAAAAAACAGACACCTGCTTTTTTGCCAAATATTTGATATGAGATTCCAATGCAGTGAAAGAATTACAGCCATTTCTTTGGACTTCATTGCAGATGGAACTTGACCTTTAAGAAGGATTGCCACTATTCCTACTTCTGGAGCAGGTCTGATTATTAAAGTGCCTCTAGCAACCAAACCAGGCCGCCTCTTCCTCTACTCAGCATTTGCAGTGCTAAGTAATTTATTGCTCCATGTAGATCCATGACGAAACATTGTAGCAGGGCACTTAGGAAGGCTAGGAGACTTTATTCCTAGAAATTCCGTCCCCCACCCCCACCCCGTGCTTGCTGTCTCTGTCCATTTGCTGGGTGATCTTCTGTGTCTGTGTCTTGCCTCTCTCTCCTCATTTTTCTTCTCCAGGCTTCACCAGGATTAGATCCTAGGGACCTCCAATGTGGGAGAGAGGCACCCTGTCATTTGTGCCACCTCAGTTCCTGGTTTCTGGCGCATCTCACCTTGACTCTCCCCTGAGTCTCTCTTGTTGTCGCGTCACCATCTTGCTGCGTGCTTAGCCGCGCGGGCCTAGCTCGCCTGCTCACCGTTTTACCAGGTCCCAGGGATCGAGCCCAGGTCCTCCCATATGGTAGACGGATGCCCAATCACTTGAGCCACATCCACTACCCCCCCTAGAAATTTTTAATAGAAAAAGTTTTAAAGTTATAATTATTACATTCTACTTGGTATGACACGAGTGGAGAAATCAATGGAACAAAATAGGCCTATTCTATGAGGGTTTAATATGCAATGTATGTTGATAGAGGACAGGCTTGTTCATTAAATGAAATACAGATAAATTAGCAGTTAGGGAAAAAATGAATTTAGGCTAATATAAAATGAAATAAATTACTGATGGATAAATGAATAAAATATATTCAAAGCAAACCAAGAAAGTCCAAAAAAAAATTGAATTAAACATTTATTTGGGAGTAGATATAGCTCGGTAGTTGAGTGCCTGCTTCCTGTATATGAGGTCCCAAGTTCAATCCCCAGTAACTCCTAAAAAAAAAAATGAATAAATAAATTTATTAAACCTCCAAAAGGACATAGATTTTTCTAGGCAAAGAAATAAGACACTAAATCAATCACAAAGGAAAAGATTGTCAGATTTTAGTATATTAAAAAATTATGTGAGGAGCGGATGTGGCTCAAGTGGTTGAGTACCTGCTTCCCACATGGCAAGTCCTGGGTTCAGTTCCTGGTGCCTCCTAAAAAACAAAAACAAAAACAAAAAAAAAGCAAAAGAACAAGCAAACAAATGAAAAAACCAACTCAGGGGTGACTCAGTGGTTGAGCTCTGGCTTCCCACATATGAGGTGCCAGGTTCAATCCCTAACCCAGTACCTTAAAAAAAAAAAAAAATTTTTTATGTGAAAAATTCCATGTAACCAAAGTAAAAATACAAACAAACCACACTGCAAAATCACATTTGCAATTCCAGATTGTGAGGTGACCAAGTAGGGAGCTCCAGGACTCAGTCTTCTACCAAAACAACTATTAAATAGGCAGGAACTGTCTGAAACAACTAATTTTGAAACTCAGGAGGCCAGAAGAACACAGTACAACCTCCGGGCAAGAGTGGGAGGAAGAGGCTGGTAAATTGGTAAAAGAACTGTAAATTGGTCCTTCTACCCAGCGGCTGCTGGTACCCAACCTACTCTCTCGCGGCCGACCACCATAGGGTCCAGCCCCTGGCTAGCTCACTGGTGACAGAAAGGGACATGAAAATCCCCTTCCTGGGAGTGGATGTGGCTCAAGCAGTTGAGCGCCTGCCCCCCACATGGGAGGTCCTGGGATCGATTCCCAGTGCCTCCTAAAGAAAAAAAAAAATTCCCCTTCCCCAAGAACAGAGGTGGGCACCGCTGATGACTTATCATGGCTCTTTAAAAAACAAACAAATAAAAAAAAACAGTTTTATTGAGATATATTCATATACCATACTATCAAAGTGTACAATCAATGGCTTTTAGTATAGTCACAGTGTTGTGCATTCATCACCACAAAAAATTTTAGAGCAATTTCACTACTCCAAAAAGAAAAACTCCACACCCCTTGGCAGTCACCTCTTAATTCCACTATCCTTCCCCAACCCTACATAGCCACTAATTTAATTCCATTTTTATAATGTGATTTATATTTACATTTTATATAAATGGAATCATATGGTATGTAGTACTTAGTGTCTGGTTTCTTTCACTTAGCATAATGTGTTGGGTTTTTTTTTTTTTTGCCTGATATGAACATCTTGTAACATTAATATACATTTAAATTTCAAAGAGAAACAGTCTTATATATGCAATATTACCCATATTCATATATCACCTGAGGTTTTACTATGCTGTACAGTCCCATGTTACATCTTTAAGCAGTTTTATTGATATATACTGGGGTCGGATGTGGCTCAACTGGTTGGGCGTCCGTCTCCCATATGGAGGGACCCGGGTTCGATCCCCGGGACCTCCCGGTAAAAATAAATAAATAAATAAATAAATAAATAAATAAATAAATAAAATAAGATATATACTAACATACCATACAATCCATCCAAAGTGTATAATCATTCTCTTTTAGTATAATCCCAGAGTTCTTTCTACATTCATCACCAGTCAATTTTAGAACATTTTCATTACTCCAAAATAAAAAGATCCCATACCCATTAGCAGTCACCTCTCAATCCCTCTATCCTTTCCCAGCCCTACATAACCACTAATCTAATCAAATCTCTATGAATGTGTTTATATTTACTTTTATATAAATGGAATCATACAATATGTAATACTTTGTTTTTTTTTAACTTTATTTTGTACATTTAATAATTAAAATATAAACAACTAAAAACTAAAAAGAAAACACAGTTGAATAAAAACATGCATTTCTCAATTAAATCTGCTGGATACATATAAATTTTTTTTAAATCATACAATATGTTACACAATATATTTGCTTCATACTAACTCAGTCACACAGTATTTGTCCTTTTGGTTCTGGCTTGCTTCGCTCAACATAATGTCCTCCAGGTTCATCCATGTTTACGACTTCATTTCTTCTTACAGCTGCATAATATTCCATCGTGTGAATACACTAGTTTGTTTAACCATTCATCTGTTGATGGACATCTGGGTTGTTTCCAACTTTTGGCAATCGTGAATAATGTCTCTATGAACATCGGTGTGCAGATGTCTGTTCGTGTCACTGCTCTCAGTTCTTCTGGGTATAAACCCAGTAGTAGTATTGCAGGGTCACGTGGCAAGTCTATATTCAACTTCTTTAGGAACTGCCAAACAGTCCTCCATAGTGGTTGTACCATCCTGCATTCCCACCAACAGTGAAGAAAGTGTTCCTATCTCTCCACATCCTCTCCAACACTTGTAGTTCTCTGTCTTTTTAATAGTGGCCATTCTGATAGGTCTGCAATGATATCTCATTGTAGATTTGATTTGCATTTCCCTAATCATGAGTGATATTGAGCGTTTCTTCATGTGTTTTTTTTGCCATTTGTATTTCTTCTTTGGAGAAATGTCTATTAGAGTCTTTTGCTCATTTTTTAATTGGGTCGTTTGTCTTTTTATTGTTGAGTTGTGACATCTCTTTATATATCCTGGATATTAAACCCTTATCAGATATGTGATTTCCAAGTATTTTCTCCCATTGAGTTGGCTGCCTTTTAATCCTTTTGACAAAGTCTTTTGAGGTGCAAAATTGTTTAATTTTGAGGAAGTCCCATTTATCTATATTTTCTTTTGATACTTGTGCTTTGGTGTAAGATCCAAGAAACCACCACCTATCACAAGGTCTTGAAGATGTTTCCCTACATTTTCTTCTAGTAGTTTTATGACCCTGGCTTTTATATTTAGGTCTTTGATCCATTTTAAGTTGATTCTTGTATAGGGAGTGAGATAGATGGTTATAGAGGGCCAGTTGTCCCAGCACCATTTGTTGAAGAGACTGTTTTGTCCCGTTGACATTGACTTGGTAGGTTTGTCAAAAACCAGTTGACTGTACAGGTGACGGTTTATTTCTGGGTTCTCAATTCTATTCCACTGATCGATGTGTCTATCTTTATGCCAGTACCATGCTGTTTTGACTACTGTAGCTTTATATTGTTTCAAGGTCAGGCAGTGAAATTCCTCCCATGTCTCTCTTCTTTAGAATGCCTTTGGCTATTCAGGTACACTTTCCCTTCCAAATGAATTTGGTAATTGTCTTTTCCAATTCTGTAGAGTAAGCTGTTGGGATTTGGATTGGTATTGCATTGAATCTATAAGTCAGTTTGAGTAAGATCGACATCTTCATGGTATTTATTCCTCCAATCTATGAACACAGAATGTCTTTCCTTTTGTTTAGTTCTTCTTTAATTTCTTTTAGCATTATTTTGTAGTTTTCAGCATACATATCTTATACTTCTTTGGTTAAATTAGTTCCTAGCTATTTGAGTCTTTTTGTTGCTATTGAAAATGGAATTTTTACCCTGATTTCCTCCTCAGATTATTCAGTACCAGTGTACAAAAACATTACTGATTTTTGCATGTTGATCTTTTATTTTCCCACTTTGCTGAACTAATTTATTAGCTCAAGTAGGTTTGTCGTGGATACTTCAGGATTTTCTAAGTACAGGATCATGTCATCCACAAACAGTGAGAGTTTTACTTCCTCTTTTCCTATTTGGATGCCTGTAATTTTTTTTCCTGCCTAATTGCTCTAGCAATTAGAAATTCTAATTTCTAGTACAATATTGAATAACAGTGGTGACAGTGGGCATCCTTGTCTTGTTCTCAATCTTAGAGGGAAAGCTTTCAACTTTTCCCATTGAGTATGATGTTGGCTGTGGGTTTTTCATATATGCCTTTTATCATATTGAAGAATTTTCCTTCTATTCCTATCTTTTTTAGTGTTTTTATCAAAAAAGGATGCTGGATTTTGTTGAATGACTTTTCTGCATCAGTTGAGATTATCATATATATTTTTTCCTTCAACTTGTTAATGTGGTATGTTACATTGATTGGTTTTCTTATGTTGAACCAGCCTTGCATAACAGGAATAAATCCCACTTGGTCGTGATGTTTAAGTCTTTTGATATGCTGTTGGATTCGATTTGCAAGTATTTTGTTGAAAATTTTTGTATCTATGTTCATTAGAGAGATTTGTCTGTAATTTTCTTTTCTTGTAGTATCTTTATCTGGCTTTGGTATTAGGGTGATGTTGGCTTCATAAAATGTGTTGGGTAATTTTCTGTCCTCTTCAATTTTTTGGAAGAGTTTAAACAGGATTGGCGTTAATTCTTTTTGAAATGCTTGGTAGAATTCACCTGTGAAGCCATCTGGTCCTGGACTTTACTTTGCTGGGAGATTTTTGATGACGGGAGTCAATCTCATTAAATGTGATTGGTTCGTTAAGTCCTTGTATTCCTTGTAGCATCAGTGTAGGTTTGTTGTGCATTTCTAGGAATTTGTCCATTTCATCTAGGTTGTCCAGTTTGTTGGCATACAGTTTCTCATAATATCCTCTTATGATCCTTTTTATTTCTGTGGGGTCAGTTGTAACTTCCCCCCTTTCATTTCTTATTGTATTTATTTGCATCTTCTCTCTTTTTTTTTCTTTGTTAGTCTAGCGAGGGGGTTGTCGATTTTATTGATCTTCTCAAAGAACCAGCTTTTGGTTTTGTTGATTTTTTTCTATTGTTTTTTTTTGTTGTTGTTGTTGTTCTCAATTTCATTTATTTCTGCTCCAGTCTATTATTTCTTTCCCTCTGCTTGCTTTGGGATTGGTTTACTGTTCTTTTTCTAGTTTCTGTAGTTGTTCAGTTAAATCTCTGAGTTTAGCTCTTTCTTCTTTTTTAATATAGGCATTTGGGGCAATAAATTTCCCTCCCAAGACTGCCTTCACTATATCCCATAAGTTTTGATAAGTTGTGTTCTCGTTTTCATTTGTCTCAATAATTTACTGATTTCACTTGCAATTTCTTCTTTGACCTGCTGATTATTTAGGAGCGTGTTGTTCAGCCTCTACACATTTGCGAATTTACTTTTTTGTGTGTCTATTACTGATTTTGCAGTCTCATTCCATTATGACCTGAGAAGGTGCTTTTTATAATTTCAGTCTTTTTATATTTTTTGAGAGCTGCATTGTGCCATAACATGTGGTTTATCCTGGAGATAGATCAGTGGGCACTTGAGAAGAATGTATAACCTGCTGTGTTTGGATGCAATATTCTGTATATATCTGTTAGGTCTAACTTGTTTATCATATTGTTCAAGTTCTCTGTTTCCTTGTTGATCTTCTGTCTAGTTGTTCTATCTAATGATGTGAGAGGGGTGTTGAAGTCTCCAATGATTATTGTAGAGATGTCTGTTTCTCCATTCAGTTTTGCAAGAGTTTGTCTCATGTATTTTGGGGCACCCTGGTTAGGTGTATAGATATTTATGATTGTTATATCTTCCTGGTGGGTTGTCCCTTTTATTAATATATAATGGCCTTCTGTATCTCTTAAAACTTTTTTGCATTTAAATTCTATTTTGTCGGGAGGCGGCTGTGGCTCAATCAGTGGGGCTCCCGTTTACCATATGGGAGGCCCCGGGTTCGGTTCCTGGGGCCTCCTGGTGAGGGCAGGCCCGCCCGCACGGCGTGGTTGGCTGACCCAGCGAGCACAGGCAGCAAGGGGGGGATAAATGAATAAATAAATAAAATCTTTAAAAAAAAAAAAAAAAAAAATTCTATTTTGTCTGATTTTAGTATAGCTACCCCTGCTCTTTTCTGTTTACTATTCACGTGGAGTATCTTTTTCCAACCTTTCACTTTCAGTCAATTTGTATCCCTGGGTCTAAGGTGAGTTTTTTGTAAGGAGCATATGGATGGCTCATGTTTTTTTATCCATTCTGTCAGCCTGTATCTTTTTTTTTTTTTTTTTTTTTAAATATAATGTTTTTATTTATTTATTCATTTATCCCCCCCTTGCTGCTTGTGCTCGCTGGGTCAGCTAACCACGCCGTGCGGGCGGGCTTGCCTTCACCAGGAGGCCCCGGGAACCGAACCCGGGGCCTCCCATATGGTAAACGGGAGCCCTACTGATTGAGCCACAGCCGCTTCCCAGCCTGTATCTTTTTATTAGGGGGTTTAATCCACTCACTTTCAGTGATATTACTGTAAATGCACCACTTACTTCCTCCATTTTATTCTTTGGTTTTCATATGTCATATCTTATTTTTGTCTGTCTTTTTACTCTTTTCGTTATCCTTTCTGTTGTTCTTCCTTCTATACTCCTCCAAGCCTGTCTCTCCTGTCTTTTTCTTTCAGGTTCTAAGGCTTCCTTTAATATTTCCTGCAAAGGTGGATTCTTTTTTGCAAGCACTCTTAATTTCTGTTTGTTTGTGAATATTTTATACTCACCTCCCCATATTTGAAGGACAGTTTTGCTGGATAAAGAATTCTTGGCTGGCAATTTTTCTCTTTCAATATCCTAATTGTATCATACCACTGTCTTCTCGCCTCCATGGTTTCCAAAGAGAAATCTGCGCTAAGTCTTCCTGGACGTCCCTTGTATGTAATGGTTTGCTTCTCCCTTGCTGTTCTGAGAATTTTCTCTTTATCTTTGACATTTGACATTCTGAGTAGTATATGTCTTGGAGTAGGTCTATTCAGATTTATTCTGATTGGGGTATGGTGTGCTTCTTGGACATGTAAGTTAATTTCTTTCATGAGAGTTGGAAAATTTTCAGCTATTATTTCCTCAAATACTCTTTCTGCCCCCTTTCCCTTCTCTTCTCCTTCTAGAACTCCCATGACACATATATTGTTGTGTTTTATGTTGTCATTCAACTCTCTGAGCCCCTGCTCATTTTTTTCCATTGTTTTCTTTCTCTGTTCTTTCCTCTTTTCAGTTTTAGCTGTTCTATCTTTGATATCATTATTCTTTTATCTAGCATTTCAAGTTTGCTGTTGTATGCCTCAAATTTGTTTTTGATCTCACCTATTGTGTCTTTCATTCCAATAAACTCTGTTATTTTTCTGTTCAGGATTTCAAATTCTTCCTTGCTCTCATTCAATGTCTTCTTTTTTTTTTTTTTTTGTTTTGTTTTGTTTTGTTTTGTTTTGTTTTGTTTTTTTCAATGTCTTCTTGATGTCATTTATCTCTTTAACCATATTGTCTTTCAACTCATTAATTTTATTTTGGAAATTTGTGCACATCTCGCTGATTAGGTCTCTCAAATTCTGCTTGTTTTCTGGGGCTTTGATATATTCCTTTTCTTGGGCCTTGTCTTCTATTTTCTTAGTATGGATTATAATTTTTTGCTGATATCTAGGCATCTAATTAGGATGTAGTTTACTCAGATGCTCAATTTCTTTCTCTTTTGTAGGGATTTGGTGGCAGGAAGCTGTGGGTTACCACTCCTCTTTGAATCTTGGCTCAACTTGTATTGTTAGGATTGTCCTGCTGGTTGCTCAAAACTGGGCACTAAACCCAGTAATTGGTTGAGAGTCACTTCCTAGGGCCTTGGGGAGGGAGGCTATCAAGACCAGAAAAAGCCTCTCCTACTTTTTAATTTTCTTGCATGTACTTCCTTGATCTGCCAGCAGATGACACTCTTTGGAAGCTCTTAGTTCAATGCCTGGTCCAAGTATATTTGTTGCAACACAGACCGGATCAATGTGATAGAGCTTCGTGTCTGGAGTCTATGAACCTTGTAATTCAAACTTTCTCTGAGACAGTTCTCCAGCCTTTTCTGGCAGCCGCCTCCCTTTTTCCAGGTCAGAAATATTTCCACTCCTCTCTGAGTCCTCAACAATCAGTCCCTGTTAGTAGAAGAGGAGAATGGGAGGGTTGTATATCTTTAGCTCCTTGCCAGTTCCCAAGGCAAACAGTGGTGCAGCCCCACCTGGCCTGGAAGGGCTCTTGGGACACAGCAGACCAAATTTGTGAGTCAAAAGCTGAGTCAGCCTTAGGCTGTGTGTGTCTCTCCCTCTCTCCCCTTTCCTGGGGCGTCCTCAACAATTAGTTCCAGCTAGAGGAGAGGGAGATTGTGATGGTTGGATTTCGCCAGTCCTTCGGTGACTCTCAGGGCAAACTACTGTGTGGTCCCACCTGGCCTGGTAGGGCTCGTGGGACACAGCAGACCAAATTTGTGAGTCAGAAACTGAGTCAGCTTTAGGCTGTGTCCCTCTCTTTCCTCTTTCCTGGGGTGGTAGATCCCTGGAGCCCTCTTTGTCTGTAGTCACAGGCCTAGAGGCCCAAGAATTCTAAAGTGTCTTTAGTGTGTGTGTGGGGTGCTGGCAGTAGCAGTCACTGGTTTCAACTCATGATTCTGTCTTCATGATTTCCCTCCTTTGTCCCTTTCTCCTCTGGGCGGTGTCCAGCCTTCGCCTGGTATCCTAAGCCCTAGAAGATCTTTCTCTAGGCTGTTTCAGCCTGTCTTCTAGCTGTTTTTCTGGAGGAGAAGAGATTTCCGTGTCTTTCTAGTCCTCCATCTTCTTAGAAGTTCCAATATGTAGTATTTTATGTCTTGTTTCTTACTTAGCATAGTGGTTTTTTTCTTTTAAATGTAATTTTTTTTTTAATTAGAGAAGTTGTAGGTTTACAGAAGAGTCATGTAAAAAATAAAGCATTCCCATATACCGCCCCCCCTCCCCCCGCCATTGTTGGCACTTTGCATTAGTGTGGTACCTTTATTGCAATTGAGGAAAGAATATTAAAATATTACTGTTGACCTGATGACAGGCTTTGATTAGTGAATTCCAGTCACTGGGGTCCTGGCCCTGAGGGCCACCATTGTTTCAACCCTCCCTTGACAAAGGCAGTAGCAGCAGCTTAAAGATTCTACTTCCTCAGGGCTTCAGGGGACAGTTAGCTGAAGGTCTGCATTTGCTGGGCAGACCAGGAAAGCTCTGCTTTGGGGAGCCATTGGAGAAGATCTTGACCCTTCCTGATCCCGATCCTCCCCAGGGTACCTTGGAGCCAGTCTGCACCCTGTTCTTTGGTCCCTGGTCCTGTTTCATCTGGGAAAGACTGATGTGGGAAGGTCCTCTTTGGTGTGCCTCTCCTCCCAGAATTCATCCTCCAGGCAAAAGTAGCTTGAGACAATGAAAGCAATGTAAGATACTGTGGATGCAGACAGTCTAGGGCAAAGGCCTGCCAGCTTCAAACACCAAGGAGGAGGTCTGTCTCCTTGGAAACAGAGGGGACAACCAAACTCCTGTAGACAGGAGAACACCAAAACAACTAACAAGCAAAAGCCCAGGACAAGACAGAGGCCCAGAAAGACAGGGAAAACCCTGTATCCTGCATTTGCCTTGGGCAGACTTTCCTGATAAAAGGGCTGAAGCCCAAGAAAATCTGTCTTATCACCAGCTGGCTATAAAATCAAGAAACAGACATCTCAAGAAATAAATCCCAGAGTTAACATTTTAAAATATTAAAATGTATAGTGTGTAACAAAAGAGTACAACACAAACAAAGAAATAGGAAACAATGACTCATCCAAAGGAAGAGAATGAAAATCAGGGAAACAATGAATAAGTAATATGAGAGTCTTAGGAAAGAGATAAAAATTTTAGAAAGGAACCAAACAAAACTGCTGGAGCTGAAGACCACAATAACTGAAATTTAAAATGGCCAGGAGGATTTTAAGAACAGATTGGAGTTGGCAGAAGAAAGAATCAGTGAACTCAAAGAAAAGACACTTGGGAGTGGGTGTAGCTCAGTGATTGAGTGCCTGCTTCCCATGTATGAGGTCTCAGGGTCAATCCCCGATACCTCCAAAAACAAAACAAAACAAAACAAACAACAAAAAAGACAAGACACCAAAAAAAAAAAAAAAAAAAAAAGACAAGACACCAGAAATGAGTCAGGCTGAGAAGCAGAAAGAAAAAAAGAAAAATTAAAAGTAAAATAGCATAAGACATCTTTGGGACACTATCAGGCACACCAATATATGCATTATGGGAGTACCAGGAAGAGAGAAAGGAGTTCCAGAAAGAGAAGAAAGAGAGAAATGAAGTAAGAAGGAAGGAATATTCAAAGAAATAATAACAGAAAACATCCAAAACTTGGCAAAAGACGTGAGTATGCATATCCAAGAAGCCTAGAGAACCCGGAACAGGTTAAACATGAAGAATACAACCCATCATATATTGATCACACTAATGAATGCAAAGGACAAGGGGAGAGTTCTGAAAGCTGCAAGAGAAAAGCAATATGTTACGTAAAAGGGAGTCCCAACTAGATTGAGTACCAGTTTCTCCTCAGAAACCATGGAGGTAAGAAGGCAGTTGTACAAAATATTTAAAAACGTTGAAAGAAAACAATTGCCAACTAAGAATTTTATATCTGGCAAGACTTTTTTTTTTTAATGAGGGAGCTATTAAGACATTCTCAGATAAAAAAAAGCCAAGGGAGTTTTTCACCACTAGACCTGCCCTACAAGCAATGCTGAAGGGAGTCCTTCAGACTGAAAGGAAAGGACTCTAGACATTGGTTCAAAGCAATACAGCATAAAGAAATAAAGACCTGTGGTAAAAGTAAGCATTTGGTAATTATAAATGCCAGTTTTATTGTATTGTTTGGTATGTAACTCCACTTCTAAAGTGCAAATGCATAAAAAAAATGACAAATCTATGTTTTTGGACATATATAGATATGTACAAAGATATTAAGTGGTAACAAGTTGTATTAGTCAGCCAAAGGGGTGCTGATGCAAAATACCAGAAATTGGTTGGTTTTTATAAAGGGTATTTATTTGGAGTAGAAGCTTACAGTTACCAGGCCATAAAGCGTAAGTTACTTCCTTCACCAAAGTCTATTGCCACGTGTTGGAGCAAGATGGCTGTCAACATCTGCAAGTGTTCAGGCTTCCTGGGTTCCTCTCTTCCCGGGGCTTGATTGTCTCTGGGCTCAGTTCCTCTGTTTCCTCTACAAGATTAGCTGTAGACTATCAGACGAATGGCTAGTCCCTCCTGGGGCCTTCTCTCCTTCCTCACGACCAAGCTCCTCTGTGTGCTTACTTCCCTGGGCTCCAGGATTAAAACTCTGCATCAGAACTCCAACATCAAAACTCCAACTCACTCTTCTGCTCTGCCATGTAGTTTTATCTCTGAGTTCCCGCCCCTTGGGCTACTGACTTGGCCCAATCAAAGCCCTAATCATAACTTAATCATGCCCAGAGGAACAGACCGGTTTACAAGCATAATCCATTATCTATTTTTGGAATTCATAACTATAGCAAACTGCAACACAAGTACAAAAAAAAGGTGAGAGGACAGGGTATATGTGTGCTATTGAAATTATTGAAGTTATCAAACCAAATATGATTGTTATATATTTAGGATGTTAATTTTTTTTAATCAATTTTATTAAAACATATTCACAAACATCTCAGGATGTTAAATTTTAATTACCTTGGAAACCACAAGGGAAAGAGATGAAAAATAAAAAAACAAATAGAAATGAGAAGGCACTCAATATGGTACATCACAAAAAAATCAATAAATATAAAAGTAGGCCTTGGGGGTCGGATGTAGCTCAACTGGTTGGGTGTCCATCTCCCATATGGAGGGACCCGGGTTCGATCCCCGGCTCCTCCCGGTAAAAAAAAAAAAAAAGTAGGCCTTAACACCAAGTGAGGAACAAAAAAATGTGTAATATTCATAAAGGCTAAATAGCAAAATAGTAGAAGAAAGTCCTGTATTATAAGTAGTGATATTAAATGTAAATGGATTAAACTCTCCAGTCAAAAGACAGAGATTGGAAGAATGGATTAAAAACAAACAAACAAAAAGCATGACCCAACTATATGCTGTCTGCAAGAGATTCACCTTAAAGTCAAAGATACAAGTAGGTTGATGGTGAAAGAATGGAAAGATATATACATGCAAGTAGTAACCAAAAGAGAGCCAGTGTGAGTATACTAATATTGGATAAAATATACTTTAAGTCAAAAACAGTTACGAGGGACAAAGATGGTCATTACATATTGATAAAGGGGACAATTCAACAGGAAGATGTAACATTATTAATTTATATGCACCTAAAAGCAGAGTCCCAGTATATACAAAACAAATACTGACAGATTTGAAGGGAGAAATTGACAGTTCTACATTAGTAGTAGGAGATTTTAATAGATCACTCTCAATAATGGATAGAACATCTAGTCAGAAGTTCAATAAGGGAATACAGGACTTGAATGATAGTTTAAACCAACTAGACCTAAGAAAACTATATAGAACACTTCACCCAACAAAAACAGAAAATACTTTCTTCTTCAGTGCACATGGATCATTCTCCAGGATAGATCATGTGTTAGGTCACAAAACAAATCTCAATAAATTTTAAAATGTAGAATTCATACAATGTATATTCTCTAACCATAACAGAATGAAGCTAAAAATCATTAAAAGAGGGAGAAATGGAAAATCCACAAATATGTGAAAATTAAACAATGTACTCTTAAACAGCCAAAGGGTAAACAAGGAAATTACAAGCAAAATTGGGAATTATCTTTGGGTGAATGAAAATTAAAATACAATATACCAAAACTTATGGGATGCAGTGAAGGCAGTGCTGAAAGGAAAATTTGTAGTTCTAAATGCTTACATTAAAAAAGAGTAAGACTTAAATTCAGAGACCTAACCTCAAAACTGGAAGAACCAGTAAAAGAAGAGCAAACTAAATCCAAAGTGAGCAGAAAGAAGGAAATAACAAAGATTAGACCAGAGATAAGTGAAATAAATAATAAAAGAGAGGGAGAGAGAGAGAGAGAGAGAGAGAGAGAGAGAATCAACAAAAACAAAAGTTGGTTCTTTGAAAAGATCAAGAAAACTGACAAACCTTTAGCTAGACTGACAAAGAAAAAATGAAATACAAATAATGAAAATCAGAAATGAAAAAGGGGTGGGGGAAGAAGACGTGGCTCAGGTGATTGGGCTCCCATCTACCATATGGGAGGCCTTGGGTTCGGTTCCCGGGGCCTGCTGGTGAGGGCAAGCTGGCCTGCACCTGCGGAGAGCTGACAGCCCACACCTGTGGAGAGCTGGCGCAGCAAGATGGCACAACCAAGGGAGTCAAGCAGACACAGGGGAAACACGCAGTGAATGGAAACAGAAAGCAGACAGCAAGCACAAGTGGGGGGGAGTAAATAAATAAATAAATAAAATCTTCTTAAAAAAGGAAATGAAAAGGGGGGCATTACTGAAATAAAAAGAATTCTTGGAAAAGAAGAATGAAGTTGGAGGACTCACACTTCCTAATCTTAGTGTTGAAGTGGTCATGGGGTGTTGTCTTGGTGGATAGACGCCCACACAATACCTGAAAGAATATTGAATTCCCATCCTGGGGAATTCTGCTACATTCTCTAGTGGAGTGGCAGGAATCCCTCGAGGACCTGGACAGTGCCTAGCGAAGGAGGACAGACTAATCTTATGAACCTTATGAACCTTCTTCTTGTGAAATTGAAACTTAGCCTAGCATTATATATTGCCTAAAAGTTATCTCCTGAAAGCCTCCTTGTTACTCAATGTGGCCTCTCTCTAAGCCAAACTCAGCATATAAACTCACTACCTTCCCCTCGCAGCATGGGACATGATTCCCAGGGATGAGCCTCCTGGCACTGAGGTATTATTACCAAGTACCAACTAGCAATGCATTTGGAAAAAGACCTTGACCAAAAGGGGGAGATATCAAATCCAAATGACTTTTTATGGCTAAGAGATTTCAAAGTAAGTCTGGAGGTCATTCCAGAAGTTATGCTTATGCACATCTCAGGAGGATCTCACTGACTACCACAGTAAACAGTGTCTCAAGCAGGGGATTCCTGAGGACAAAGACATCTGGACATTATAGGCAGGGCAGCCAACCCCTGGAATTTGGCATCCTGTCAGTGGGCCTTACCTTGGAATATATGATAACCTACCTCCCCAATGTGTCACAGTTGAACTCATTTATAATTTTCCTATACATGGTTTTTGTGCCCTTTTTTTTTTGAACCTATAATTAGCACTATACCCACTAAATATGTGTCCTAGAGAATTAAATCTTCTGGCTATTCTCAGCACAGTGGCAGCCAGTACCTACTCTCCAGTTCATCAGACCGCCTCTAACAAAAGGACAATGATGGACAACGCCCATCCAAAAAAAACAGAGTATCTACAACTGCAGGCAAGATAATTCCATCCATCTCCCCCATGGATCTAAGCTCCCCTTTCAATCAGAAGCAGAGTAGGCATCACCATCCCCAAATCCTCAAGACTGAGGAATGAACAAGCATAAGGGGGGAATACAACTATGGACTAAAGTAGACATTATTATTCTAGTGATAGAAGAACTTGTATCTTTGATTTAAAGGCGGTGGTCACCAGATGTTCTGAGGGGAAGGAGAGGGAAGAAGAGCTGTAACATGAGGCATTTGGGGGACATTGGGATTGTTTTACATGACATTGCAATGACAGATACAGGCCATTATACATTTTATCAAAACCAATAAAATTGTGCAATGCAAAATGTAAACCATAATGTAAACTATAGATAATAGTAGCAATGCTTCTGTATGTGTTCATCAATTGTAACAAATGTACCACACTAATGAAAGATGATGTTAATGGGGAAAAGCATGGGAGGGGGAGGGGGTGGGGTATATGAGAATCTCCTATATTTTCGATGTAACATTTATGTAATCAAAAGCTTCTTTTAAAAAAAAACAAAAACTTATTTCAAAACCACAGTAATCAAAACAGCATGATACTGGCAGAAGGACAGACATATAGACCAGTGGAATCGAATACAGAGCTCAGATATGAACCCTCGCATTTATAGCCGACTGATTTTTGATCAGAGGGCAAAGACCACTTAATTAGGAAAGAATAGCCTCTTCAACAAATGGTGTTGGGAAAACTGGATTTCCATTTGCAAAGAAAAGGAGGACACCCTACTTCATACCATGTATTAGTCAGCCAAAGGGGTGCTGATGCAAAGTACCAGAAATCTGTTGGTTTTTATAAAGGGTATTTATTTGGAGTAAAAGCTTACATTTACAAGGCCCTAAACTGTCCAAGTCAAGGCTGCTTTCTCACCAAAGTCTTGTCACTTGTTGAAGCAAGATGGTGCGTGATCTCTGCCTGGTCTCCCGGCCTTCTCAGCTGCTTAGCTGCTTTGTTTTCTTTGGCTGCAAACTATCAGGCAAATGCTCATCTTCCTGGGGCTTTAGCTGTTTAAGCTTACTTCTTTCTGTCACATGGCAGGACCAAAATGACCAAGTTCTCTCCTTTTCCATGTCTATGGAGCTCTCTCTCTTCCTGTGTCTTCTTCTGTGAGTGCCCGTTTATATCAGCCTATCAAGGTGGTAGAAACTTAACCTGAGTCACACCTTACTGGTGTGGTTGAAACAAAGGCCCTAAATTGATTTAATCAAGCAAACTTAAAACCTTTGAATTTAATACAGTCAAAGGGTATCGCACCTAGAGGAACAGACCAGTTTACAAACATCATCCTTCTCTTTTTTGGGATTCATAAATAATCTCAAACTGCCACACACCATATATAAAAATTAACTCAAAATGAATCAAAGACCTAATTTAAGAACTAGACCTATCAAACTTCTAGAAAAAAAACACAGGGAAGCATCTTAGTAACTTGTGTTAGGCAATGGTTTCTTAGACTTTATACCCAAAGCACTGCAACAAAAGAAGAAATAGAGGGGGTCGGATGTGGCTCAACTGGTTGGGCGTCCCTCTCCCATATGGAGGGACCCGGGTTCGATCCCCGGGACCTCCCGGTTAAAAAAAAAAAAAAAAGAAGAAGAAGAAATAGATAAATGGGACCTCATCAAAATTGAAAACTTATGTTTTCAATTTTATGGGGAGCAGATGTGGCTCGAACAGTTGAGCGCCTGCCTCCCACATGAGAGGTCCCAGGCTTGATTCCCAGTGTCTCCTAAAAAAGACATCAAGCAAAAACCATGAGCAGACAACGAGAAAAAACAATGAGCAGACAATGAGCAAAAACAAATGAGCAGGAAGCAAATGTGGCTCTAGCAGCTGAGTGCCCACTTCCCACATGGGAGTTTCCGGGTTTGGTTCCCGTTACTGCTGAAGAAAAAAAAACAGACAATGAGCAAAAAACAACAAGCAAAAACAACAAGCAAACAGAAAAGGGAGCCATCTGGGGGACAAGGGAACTTATGTACCTCAGAGGACTTTATCTTGAAAGTAAAATGACAACCAACCCAATAGGAGAAAATATTTGGAAACCACATATCTAATAAAGGTTTAATATCCAGAATATAAAAGAAATTCTTCAACTTAAAAAGACAAACAACCCAATTTTTAAATGGGCAAAAGACGTTAACAGGCATCTCTCCATAGAAGATATACAAATGGCCAGAAAGCACATGAAAAGATGCTCAACATCGTTAGGCATTAGGGAACTGCAAATCAAAACCACAGTGAGATACCATTTCATACCCATTGGAATGGCTGCTATTAAAAAAAAAAAAAAAAGGAAAATGGCAAGTGTTGGAGAAGATGCAGAGAAATAGGAATACTCAATCATTGCTGGTGGCAATTTAAAATGGTTCAGCCTGTGTGGAAGACAGTTTAGCCCATTCTTCAGAAAGCTAAGTACAGAACTATTATAAGACCTGGTAATCCTACTACTAGGTATAGAAAAGAATTGAAAGCAGGGACTCAAACAGATTTTTGCACACCAGTGTTTATAGTGGCATTATTCACAATTGCCAAAAGATGGAAGCAACCCAAATGTCCATCAGCAATGGGTAAACAAAATATGATATATACATACAGTGGAATACTATTCAGCCCTAAAAAGAAATGAAGTCCTGATTCTTGAGACAACATGGATAAACCCTGAAGACATCATGTTGAGTGAAATAAGCCAGACACAAAAGGACAAATATTGTGTGATGTCACTGATTTGCAACAATTAGAATAAGGAAACTCAAAAAGTCAGAATCCAGAATATAGGTTACCGGGGGATGGAGTGGGAATAGGGAATGGGAAGTTAAGAATTACGATGTACAGAGTTCCTATTTGGAATGAAGAAAATGTTTTGGTAATGGATGGTGGTGATGGTAGCACAACATGCTGAACTCAATTAACAGCACTGAAATATATATCTGAATGTGATTAAAAGGGGAAATGTTAGATTGTATATATGGTAACAGAATAAAATTGTTTTTAAAAATCCGTGAACTACATACACTACACAGTAAACCCAAAGTTAAACCAGGTACTATAGTTATAACAGTTGTAAAATGTGCCATCATCAATTGTAACAAATGTTCCAAACCAATGCAAGTTGTTGCCGGCGGGGTGATGTATGGGAATCCTGTATTTTATGCATGATGGTTCTGTAAACCCACAACTTCTCTAATAAAGAAAAAAATCACACTTGCAACAAAGTTGACAAATAGTTAATCTTTTTCCATACAGAGAATTCATCCAAATTAGTAAGAAAAACACAGGATCCCCCAAAAATAAATAGGAAAAGAGCATAAAGAATATAATAAAGAAAAATGCAATTGGCACCTTAAAGTGTGAGAAAATGTCAGTGTCTTAAGAGGAAGGGAGAGAAATATATTGAATGCCTACTGTCTGTCAGGCATTCTGCTAGGTGCTTTCTGTAAGTTTATTTCATTTAGGCTTATTAATTAATTAAAATAAGAGACTTTGCTTCTATATCTGTAGTATCATAAAACATGAGTCCTGGAGGTACCCATAGAAAACACATAGACAAAGTAACTCATTTTATTTTATTCTAATAACATTTCTTTTTTTTTTTTTTTTTTAAGATTTTATTTATTTATTCATTTATCCCCCCCTTGCTGCTTGTGCTTGCTGGGTCAGCTAACCACGCCGTGCGGGCGGGCTTGCCTTCACCAGGAGGCCCCGGGAACCGAACCCGGGGCCTCCCATATGGCAAACGGGAGCCCCACTGATTGAGCCACAGCCGCTTCCCATCTAATAACATTTCTTATTTTAGTGACTAGTTAATACATTCATATGGTTCAAAATTTAAGCAGCACAAAGAGTATACAGTCAAAACTCTTCCTCTCACCTTTGTCCTTCTATTTCTCTCCTCCAGAGCAACCACTGTTAATCAGTTTCTTGTGTATCCTTCCAGAACTATTCTATGCATAGATCAGCAAAATAGCCCTTTAAAATACATACTCAAATGATGTTGGTATACCAACTATTCCACACCTTGCTTTTTATGTTTAACAATATGTATCTTGAGTCTCCTGTATCAGTACTTCAATTTTTCTTTTTTACAGCTGTATGGATGTACCATGATTTATTTGACCGGTCCTCTAATTTTGGACATTTAGGTCATTTCCATTATTTCGTAATTATGAACAATGTTGCAATGTACAATATACTTTGCACAATATAACTTTCCTTCTACACTATAGCTTTGCACAAGTATGAGTATGTCAGCAGCAAATTCCAAGATGGAATTACTGGGTCAAAGGATGTATGCATTTGTAATTTTCTTAGATTGTCCCCCATACAGTTTTACCAATTTACAATCCTATCAGCAGTATATGAAAGTGTTGGAAGTGACTCTTTTCCTTCAGTTTCACCAACATAATGAGTTATCAAAGAAATTTTTATCTTTACTGATCTTTGAGTGAAAATGTTTCTTCAATATAGTGTTTGTTTTATTTTTTCTTATTATAAGTAGAATTGAGCATCGTTTTATGTATCTAAGAACCATTATATTTCCTTTTCTATAAATTTTCCATTCTTTTGCCCATTTTTCTTTTGAGTTCTTTGTTTTTTCTCATTAATTTGTAGTATGTATTAGGAAAATGAGCTCTTTTTTATATTATGAGTTGTAAATATTTTTTAATAGTTTTTCATTTACCTTTGACTTTAAATAGGTTCATTTTAGAAATAAGACAGTGAGTCCCAGAGAAGTGAAATTACTTGGGTAGATGGCACCCTAGCAAGTGGCAGAGTCAAAACTAGCTTTGGTCTTATAACTCCCTAAGTACAATCTTAGGTTATCAAAAAGCCTCATCTCTAAAGACAGGGGATTGAGCTAGGTGAGTTCCCACTTGTGTGAAAAGAGAGACGAGACTAGATTTACATCCTTTATCACACCATTTTTCTAAAATTAGATGATAAATACTTATTGAGCACTTATGATCAAACACAAACTCAACTCACTCTAGACCAGTTCCCCTTTACAACCTTATGATCACATCATTTCCCAGTGATTCCCCTTCATACTTGTTTTCTCTTGTTTTCTCGTCTCCCTCACAGCAGTCCTTATCCAAACCAGCTTTCTTCCGGCAAAATTCAGAGAGGAGGAACTTCAAACTACTGGACACTAGGAAGCTACGTCGGGATGGAACTGGGTCCCCTTCCAAAGTCAGTCCCCCTTCCACCCCCAGCAGTCCTGATGATACCTTCTTCAATCTTGGAGACCCACAAAATGGCAAGAAGAAGAGAAAGATACCCAAGGTAACTCTTGCAACCAGCTTTGTGTTCAGATCTCTGCAAGGAAGGCTGTGAAAGAGATTGGGCAGAGAACAAATTACTGGATCCCCTACTAGCTGCTTTGCTGCAGGGAAGCTAGCAGTCTTGGGATATCTGGGCCTTTGTCCTAGTAATCATTGTGGGCCAGTAGGCATCCTCTTGGTCATCTCTCTCCCAGCCCTAATTACTTTTCTGATCCCAAAAAGTGATTGCAATGCCTAGCCTCCAAAGGCCTCCTCCTCCTCCTTCATATCCTAGAAAGTAGAGCTCCATCCATCACGCTCCAAGCTCAAACTTTGTCAAACCCCACTGCAGAGGCAGGTACCACATGGAGATTGCTCTGAGGCAGCACTTGTCAATAATACATCTTTCCTTGCTCTCTGCAATCCAAAAGGTAAAACACACCCATGGCTTGGATATACATCCTTACGTGTCTCTTGTTGATTAGATTTCCCTTTGCTCAGTTTTAGCCCTACATGCTGGTCACTCTTCATTGACAATTGAGTACCAACTCCCTACAGGAATTTTCAGAGCAGGGATTCCTAACTTAAGAGTCCTTGGATGGACTTTAGGGGATCATGAAACCCATAAAACTGTGTGTAAAACTATGTAGATGAGTTTTGAGGCTTGAGGAGGTGGGAGAGAGATTGTCTAAAGGTTACATCAGCTTTCTCAAAGTGACCCATGATCTGAAAGAAAGGCATGTACATCTTTAAGCTAATTTCTCTTGACACAGTTTGGTTAATGAGTGTTTGGAGCCATGATTTCACCTCCATCCCCTGTGCCCCAACATTCTTATTCAAGCCAAGCCAAGCCACCATGAATGAATTCTGAAGGGCAGAGGACAGTAAAAGGTCAGGTGGTAAAGAAGGTGACCTAAAATCTGCAGCCTTGGTGGTGGGGGAATGGGGAGAAGACATCTTGCTTTGTTTTATTGATGGAAGGTAAGGAGAAGACAGGGTAGGAGCCATGCCTTATTTCCCTTACTGTTCTCCTTGTTCTTTCATGCCCAGGGCACAGTGTAGGTTGTATATTGATTATTGAATGTATACTGAATGAGCCCCATCTATACATGTGGATCCCAGGTCTCTTTCAACAGTGGACATAGAGTCTCTTCCATTGTCCTTTGAGCTGCCTTCCAGATCCAAAGTCACTGTCCTGCACTGTCATTGTAGTTGCTCATGGGAACCCCAAAGGATGGGACCTCAAGTCACTCCTTCCCTTAACTCACCTTCTGCTTATTCTGGCATGGTTCATGCTTATCTTTAAAGTCAAAAACCTACAATGGTGGAATAATTAAAAGTGGATATGAACATCTGCACAGATTCACCATTGTCTTAGAAAATTAAATAGGAATAACCAAATGAATTGGCTCTTAGGTTAAAATAACTTTGTTACAATTCCAAGTTTGACTGTGTGATCTCTTAATAAGCATTTAACCTCTCTATTACAGCCTCAGGCTCTTACCCATCACTTTCCCCTATACACTATTTTAATATTTTTTAAAGATTTTTTGAGATCGCAGGAAAGAGAATGCGTGTGAAAGTAGCAAGGTGAAAAGGTAGAACTACTACTGTCACTTTATATATGTTTACTTTGCAACTTTGGAATTTTATTTCCTCCTAGTTTTATTGCCTGAAATTAAAGTGAGTTGCCACCAGATGAGCACAGGGCCCTTATCAAACAGGCTTGTATTTGACAGGCATCATAAAACCAAGAAAAAATTAGCATGTTTTACCAGCCTGTTTTACAACAACAAAAGCAAGATTTTATTAAAACTGTTAATCATAAAAATAAAGTACATAATTCTTCAAAGGAACTTTTGAAAAGAAAACAAATGACTAATTACAGTTTGGTAGAATCATCAGTTTTATCAGTTCCTATGTAATGTTAACCTAGGTTTATCCCCACTCTTGAGTAATGTGTTTCTTTCAAAATGCTATGAATCCTTTACCTCAAGTCAAAGGTAAAGCCACGGGAAGCGGCTGTGGCTCAATCAGTGGGGCTCCCGTTTACCATATGGGAGGCCCCGGCTTTGGTTCCCGGGGCCTCCTGGTGAAGGCAAGCCCGCCCGCACGGCGTGGTTAGCTGACCCAGCGAGCACAAGCAGCAAGGGGGGGATAAATGAATAAATAAATTTTTAAAAATCTTTAAAAAAAAAAAAGGTAAAGCCACTTTCATGACTTCTTTATTTTGAAACCTTAAGCCATTTGGCATTAAAAAATCACTTGTTTTTTGTTTATTATTTTGATTATTTTGTTTTTGTTTATCTAGCAAGACTTAATTGCCTGCTTACAACTAATTAGACAGGAGGGTTGATTGGTTTGCCTCAACACTGCTTCCGCTGGAAGAGCCCCTTCTATCAATGTGGATACTTCTCTTGATTTCTCCCAGACAGGAATATCCCTGTGGAGGAGGGGAGAAAGAAAAAGACAGCCTTTCTCTACCTTCTCCTAGCTCCCTTGTACCTTCATTAATATTGCAGCAGTGTGACATCCTCAGGATTCATGGAAAGAGTGTGATGTCTTTTATAATTAGAAGAGTGCTCTCCGCTTTTTACCAGCCCACTCTACCATCCCTGGCTCCCTCTCCTCACACTTTTTTTTTTCTTTTTTCCCATATACCCCACCCCTCCCCCTCTCCCACACTCCCCTTTTAATAACATCTTACATGAGTATGGTACATTTATTACAAAGGATGTACAAATATTGAGGAATTGCTACTAACCATTCTCATCACACTTTAGCCTGGTTTTGTGCGAAATCCATTATTTCTTTAGCCACCATCATAGGCAAAATTAGATACTAGATAATTCTGTTGTCTGAAACAGACTATCTTTCAATGGTGCTAATAGTTAAAAAAAAATTCAACTTAAAAAAACAAAAGTTTCTAAAAAGAAACTTTTCTTCTAAAACAACAAAACTTATCTCCTATTAAAGTACAATTATATGAAAATGTGTTTAAAGTTCTTCTATCTAGGGAACATTTTTTTTAAAAGAAAAAAGACTTACTGACCAAAGTATATGTGACTTGTACTTATTTCATAACCTGATTTAAAGTGAGAAAAACATTCTCTGTTATGTTATTTTTATCAGTCATATAGCACTCATGAATATCTGGTTTATATGATATTTGTGTAAGTATCTGAGACTTCCATATTAGATTATAAATGCCTTGAGAACAGATACCACACCCCATACATCTTTTGATCCTTTAGAGCTCCTAGCAAAATCCCTTGCACATAGTAGATGTTTACTATTCATTCAACAAATTCACAACCAACAAATACTTATTGAGTACCTACTCTGTGCCAGGTGCTATTCCAGCCCTTACAGGTATTGTTACAGCAGTAAATAACTCGAATAAAAATCCCTGCCCTCATGATGCTTACATTTTAGTGTTCCTTGTGTTTGGATAAGTGGAAGAATGTTAAATACATCCTGTTTTCTTTCTAGTTATCTTTGGATATTTTGGGGGAGAGATTTTGAATGGGTTGAAAAATACCCTCCCCAAAAAAGAATTTGATCCAGCAACTCATTTATGAGGTATCTGCTTCCAGGTGAAATGGGGTTAGCATCAAGTTCTTGATGGTGAGGACATGACCCTAAGAAAGAGAACAGGCCAAGCTCGGGGATATGAGCTCTCAAGGAGATGGCTGTTTAATAAGAGTAAAATATAAACGACTACCACACAGGCAGGAATTTGATAGTCAAAGCAGAGATCCCATTTGAGTCAGATTCAAGGCAAGGCAATGGACAAAACCAACACATCATTAAGAGACAATTAGCTCACAGAAGGCTGGCAAGGCAAGGGCTGACCTGGCAGCCAGGAGCCAGAGAGCTCGGGTGTCTGAGGCCATCACAGGGCAGCAGGCTCAGCACACAGCCTGCAGAGCAAGAGGCACAAGCCCGGCCTACCACAAGACACCTTAATGATAAGCCACCTTCCTTCCCAGGCAGCAACCAGTGCCCCAGCTAGTGGGAAGAGCTGGTGAGCCACTTTAGGGAGCTGGACAGGAGGGGAGGGCAGAGCTGGGGACTGGCAGCAGCTAATCGATTGCACCTCCTGGTACACACATCGCTTGCTCTTCTTCCCCATGCACAAAAGAATGTAAAGCTTTTCAAGTCAGCTACGAAACACAGCTCCTGTTTCAAATTGCTAGTTGGTTTGCTTCAACTGTGTGTAGGTGGGTTTCCCTTTCTCTCCCAACCTGGTATAACCCAGGAAGCTTCTGCTCTTGAGGAACAAGTGGTGCTGTGAAGCCCAGTGGAGGTGGCCCCGGGATTCAATCAAGGGCTGGTTCTGCTATAGTCCAACTGGAGAAAAGGCCCATGTCATGGTGCCTGTTGAGTGACTCACCTTCTGAGTCACAGGAGAGGTCATAGAAGGACTCAGCAAGTCTGAGGACAGCTGAGAACTTTCATCATAGAATCCCAGAAGGTTGGAGCCAGGAGAGACTCTGGAAATACTTTGATCTCATTCATCAGATAAGGAAATTTAGGCCTCTGGGGGCCACGTCACCAGCCCACAGGCACCTAGACAACCAGAGGCAGAAGGGAAACCTGAATATTAAAAATATACCAAAAATAAGAATTTAAAATGTTCATAGAACATGGAACATATGTGTGTAAAGTAATGAGTAATTTTATAAGCCACACATAACAATCTAATTTTAGAGACCCTCTGTGTATGGGATTCTAAATCCAATGCCCTGTGAATGTGGATTCTCTTGACAGCTTTGGTCCCTAGGGACCCAGAAAAGCAAAGTCCACACTCACCAGCTTCTCAGGAGAGAAGAGGAAAAACAAACACATAGGAACACCAAACTTTTTTTGATGAGAAGCAAGACAAATGTTTCCTTTGAAGCAGGTCTGCTCTCTCAAATGCAGGAAATAGCTAGGCCTGCTGAGGGAAGGCGGGGGCAAGGAGCAGGGCCATCTGGCCATGGTAAAGGGGAGGGGCCGCCTGGCAATGTGTGGCCTTCTTGGAGGGACTGGGAAGTGTCACGCTCCAGAGCGTGCACATCCGCTTACACACCACACAGGCGTGTACTCTGCAGAGCATGGAGCCCCCGCGACATCTGGAGACAGTGCTCCTCTGCAGTGTGTGCTGCCGTGTGTGCCCTACTCCATATGCCGTCCCAGTCCCTGCTCCCTTCCCACTCAGAGCTGCTCAGACATTCTTTGGCATGGGTCCCACGAGAGGGGCCCTGCCTGGGAGCTTTTTCCCCCTTTATTTTCACTGTCTCTTCCTTTTCTTGTTTTGTTTTGGGAGCAGACGCAGCTTCCCAAACCACAGTGCCTGCCCTCCTGCAGTATCAGAGGGGGAGCAGCTGTCACCCCAGGAGCCAGGGACTTTACCTCCCTGTGTCTCGGCTGGAATGCAATAGCCGCGCTAGACAACACCCTCCCATGTCAGCGAGGCTGGCCGCATCCGTCAGTTGTTCTTGACAGTCACGTTCCTGTCTGGCAGAAAAGCATGCCTGGGAAACATCTCCCTCCTTATCTGTACCCTGGCCCACCTTCACCCTAAGGGGAATGGGCAGCTACGCAATCCCAGCTGCCCGCGGGGAGGAGCCTGCTAATACTGGCTTTTCTTCTCCTGGTGTCTGGCAGCTGGTGTTGCGAATCAATGCCATTTACGAGGCCCGGAGAGGAAAGAAACGGGTGAAGAGGCTGTCCCAGTCAACGGAAAGCAACTCAGGAAAAGGTAGAAGCTTCCACCGCCCTCCCTCCTCCCCCAAGTACCTAAAAACAGCTACTTCCTAGAAGTTGAGTCCTGTTGTTTCTGCTTGGCTCACCAAGGAAGGGAACAAGTTAGTACTTTATAAATGTCTGTTCTGGTTTCAGCTCCGCAGCCCTCAGGACAGCGAAGAGGCAGGAGCCCAGCCTGAGGTGGCCTATCCTCTGGCCCTGCTCCCTGGTCCCCCATCAAGTAGCCCAGTGCTGCATGCCCGGCCCTGCCCACATGGCCTCTCTTCCTGCTTAGCATTTAGGCACCAGTACCCAGTTTCCCATTATAACCACTTTCAAGTATATAATTCAGTGGTATTAATCACATTCACAATGTGCTACGGTCACCACCATCTATTACCAACACTTTCCCATCACCCCAAACAGAAACTCTGTACTCATTAAACAGTAACTCCCTATTCCCCCATCCCCACCCCTGGTAACCTGCAATCTACTTTCTGTCTCTACAGATTTGCATATTCTAGTTATTTCACTTGGGTGACATCATAGAGCGTTTGTCCTTTTGTGTCTGGCTTATTTCACATGACATGATATCTGCTGTAGCATGTATCAGAAAGAACTTCATTCCTTTTATATGGCTGAATAATTTTCCACTGTGTGTCTGTACCACATTTTCTCTATTCATTCATCTGTTGATGGATACTTGGAATGCCTCCACCTTTTGGCTATTGTGGGGTCCAGTGTCTTTGGATGTTTTATTTGATAAATTAGATTAGTTAGAGATGAATTAATTTGGAGATATATTCAGTTCGACAGAGACATAGTTTGTCTATATTACTTGTAAACAGACAAAAAGAAAACATCCCCCACTGAACTAGAAATCTTAGATTTGTGGTACCATGTGTAAAAAGTTTCCTGCATTAGAAGAACTCACATTTAACTTTCTTCCTTGTCTTTTTGGTCTAGTGACAGATGAGAACAGTGAGTCTGACAGTGACACCGAGGAAAAGCTGAAAGGTGAGAAGAGCAGTTGCTGTGCAGGGCTCATGCAGGTGGCTTCGAGGCTACAGAGCTTGCCCTTCCGACTTAGTGTGAGGGGCGGGACAGGAGAGAGGACAGTGGGCCCAAAGCCAGGAGCATGCAGAATGTTCCATCAGCAAGCCTCTCCAGAGAGCCAGGGCTGGCGCCCATAAGCAGCACCCCTCTGTTCCCATGCCTTTCCATCATGGCGTAAGTGTCTTTCATACCGTAAAGTACAGTAGTGCTTGTCTGGGACTCCAGAGACCTGTGCTGCCGCTCTCCTTCTGCTCACGTTGCTGTGTAAGCTGGAGGAAATCACTTGCTACCTCTGGTTCCTCGTCTGCCAAGGGGACTTGTTGAATTAGTTGGTTCCTGTGGCTCTAAAATTCAGTAATCTAAGTCTAGAGTTTAGGGAGTTTGCCACAGTTTTTCAGACCCCAGGGTTGCTGAGTGAGGCGATGGAGACCTGTCCACTCAGTGGCCCTGACTCATTCGCTTCTAACTCCTAACTGCTCCCTCTTCCATCTCTAGAATGAAGCAAGTACATTTCCATTGCATAGGGTTGATGGTAGGAGAGGTGGTAGATGGGAACTCTTGGGCCAGTGAGGTCCCTGCCAGTTGAGTCACACAGGATGTTTACAGAACTCCCAGCTTCAAAACCTCTCTGGTCTGGAATTTGTCACATCACACAAACTGAAAGACGAAAGAAATGAATGAGGGGAGGAGACAGTGTCCCCACCCCATCTGACAGATGGAGGCGGGGACTTTGTGAGCCACTGCCCAAGATTCAGAGAGCAAAACCATGGCAGAGCCGAGGCCCTGCAATCCCAGGCTGCTGCACCCCAGGTCGCCTGAGAGCCTATTGACTGTTGCTCTTCCCTTGACTGTTGGCAAGGACCCCAAAGAGAGAGTTTTGTACTGATTTGTTAGATGTGGAATACTTTTTTTTTTTTTTCCTTTCATTTTTTAGGTTGTTTTATTTTTTGTTTTTTTCCTTTTTGTTGTCTTTTTTAAATCTTTTTTCTATTATTTCTGTTTTATTTTGGAGATACTTTTTTAGGATTAGAAAAAGTATTTGAGCTGGCAGTCACATAACATGCTGCAGCTCTGTGCAATTCCAGATCTAAAAGTGAGTTCTTTTCAGGCTCTGTCTCTGTCTCTTCCAGCTCACAGCCGCCGCCTTGTCAATGTGAAGTCACGCCTGAAGGAGGCTCTTCGGTACCCAGCACTTGACCGGGATCTCATCGAGTACCAGGAGAGGCAGCTCTTTGAGTACTTTGTGGTCGTGTCATTGCACAAGAAGCAGGCGGGGGCTGCCTATGTGCCAGAGCTTACCCAGCAGTTCCCTCTGAAGGTACAGGGGGAGCCAGGCCCCGAGGCCTGAGCATTCTAGCCGATACCTTGTTGGAACTCACGGATTCAGAGAGGGGCGGGAGGCTGAAGAACACTTAGGGACTCCAGACTCTTGAAAATGGATCCTAATTAGAGTATATCAAATGAAGAAAAAAAAAAAAAACCTGCCAATGAATAAGTTGGGAGGTCCCAGGGAGGAGAGATTCAAGGACTAAAAGTATGGGCAGAAATAGTTCCTCACATCCTGTGGTCTCTGTGCTGGCCATGCCATCCTCTTTATCCTCTCCCTATCTCCTTATCTAGTCACATCTCCCAATCCTAGAAGCTCTTCTTCTCTTTTCCATCAAGCCACATTAACTCTCCCCAAGTAGTATAATGTTTGTATCTGTGTTAAATATCTGTATATACACAGAGTATCTCTGTGTGTGTGTACGCAGAATTCCGTTCTGCTATAACATGGTTCATGGGTATGTTGATTTGGCTTTACCATCAATTAAATCATGGTGCCTAAAATAGCATGGCACACAATAAAGGCTAAAATAGAATAGCAAGTAAATACATAAAAATCATTCTTCGTCTTCCAGTCTTAAAGAGGTTTCACCACATTCTAATTCAGCTCAACCAGACTTTACTGAGAACCTAGTGGTCTTGGGGGATTATAAAGATGAACAAAATGTATTTCCTGCCCTCAAGGAGTTGACACTCTGACAGGGGGAGAGAAGAGAAGCATATGAAGGTAGAACATGGCACTCTCTGTAAGGTTCATTCAAACCCAAAGCTGAGGGTGCTCAGAGGAGGGCAAGTGGGAGAAAGCCCATGTGCTGGTCCGCTCAGGGTCTCTGCTTGCAGTTACCAGCCTGATGCCAGCATCTGCCATGGCTAGAGCATGGCTGTCCCCTATGGCCGCCATCCTGCCCACTGTGGTCCAGCACGACAATCAAGTCCTGTCTTCATATGAGGAGACTTTAGGATACAAACGATCTCTAATTGAAAACCATAGGCACCAGCCCTCCACCCTCGCAGTCATTCACCTTGGTCCAGCTGCCGCCACGTAATGGAGGAAGCCCTGAAAGTCCCCTAAATTTTCCTCTGGCACCATGTTGGACACATGGTAATACCTGATGTCGCAGGAAGTTCATTCATTCATTAGTTAGTTAATTGTTTAATCACCATAACTTTTTTTTTTGTTTGTTTGTTTCTTTTATTTTTAGGAGGTACTGGGGATTGAACCCAAGACTTTGTATATGGGAAGCAGGTGTTCAACCATTTGAGCTACATCTGCTCCCAACCACCATAAAACAAATTTTCTAGGCATTCTCTGCAGGTACTTTCTCTATGCTTGTAGTTTCCAACCTGAGGTCTCCAGCCTCCTAGACACCCACAAAAGTAGTATTTGGAACTAGAAAGTTTTTTTGTGTGTTTTTTTTAAATTTATTTCTTTTATTTATTCCCCCCGCCCCATCTGTTTTTGTGCTTACTGTCTGTTCTCTGTGTCCATTCACTGTGTGTTCTTCTGTGTCTGCTTGTCCTCTCTTTAGGCAGCACCGGGAACCGATCCTGAGCCCTTCCAAAGTGGGGGAGAGGCACTCAATCTCTTGCGCCACCTCAGCTCCGTGGCCTGCTGTGTCTCTTATTGTCTCTCCTCTGTGTCTCTTTTTGTTGCGTCATCTTGCTGCACCAGCTCTCCGCACGGGCCAGCACTCTGCATGGGCCAGCACTCCACGCGGGCCAGCTCACCACGTGGGCCAGCTTGCTGCGCGGGCCACCTTGCCTTTACCAGGAGGCCCTGGGAATTGAACCCTGGACCTCCTATATGGTAGATGGGAGCCCAGTCACTTGAGCCACATCCACTTCCTGAAAGTATTTTCTTGAAGACTTTCTTTTAGTCTAATGTAATACATAGTCATTGTTAAAAAGGAGACTAATATAGGAATCTGAAGGGAAAAAAATCACCTAAAATCTCACTACACAGAGACCATCACTCGGCATTTTGATGTATTTTCTTCCAGTCTTTCTCATAATATAATTTCCTTACAAAACTAGGATAAGACCGTGTATGATTTTTGTATCATGTTTTGTGCACTGTTTTGTAAACCTATCATTATTTATAAACATACTCAATAAAAATGCCAAAACATCATTTTTTAAGTTACATACTGTTCCATTGTGTGTGTATACCCCAATCTATTTAGCCAATCCTTTCTGTTGGAAATGTATTTTGCTGCCAGTGTTTCTTTAGATATATTTTTTAAATGTTTTGGTGATCTTCCTTGTAGGTACATTTTTGCATGCCAGGCTATTTTACACTTCCTTTACATCTTTGCTCAGTTACTCCCTCTGTCTGAAGGACCTTTTCTTCCTCCTCTCTCTTTCTCTTTTCTAACTTATTCCCATGAGTTTTATCCCCCATTCCCATACAGTCACCTTAACAAAGGTTTGCTATTTATATTTGCATGCTAAAGATTATTCCTTTCATATTCCAGTAAAATGTTTGATATACATTTATCTTTCTCACAATTCATGTGCTAACATAGAATCTTTTTTGGAGAGTGGGGGATCTTTTTCAGCCATCTCTAAAGGGTTGTGTTTGTGAGAGAGATCCGTATGTGCAGTTTCCTATAAATGTGCTCGTGTGCATATATGAGCAAGTGTGTGCACACGTAAGATGATAACTCGTGTTTATCTTACATGTGATCTGGGGGTGGGTGCATCCAAATAGTGTCTGGGCCATGTCGAAAAGTGCTGATGCTTGCCTAAAAGGCCTGTTCTTCAGTTCTCTAATGCTATTTCCCATATGGGAAATTGTGGCTGTTCCTTCCTTTGTATTGTTTAAAATTTGGGGTTCTTCACTCTGTGGTGATTAATGACCCCTTCCTACAATTACATCCACCTGGTATTTCCTTCTCTGTAAGATTGTCCAAGGATAGTCATAAATTATTGCATTGGGAACAATCTTTGAGTAAGTGAATTATCAACTTGAAGACTTTTCCTGGACCAGTTGGAATCTTCCGTGTCAAGGATGGAAGAGAGCACCATTATAGAGGAGAGACATAGTACCATATTCTGAAGAAGAAAAACTAAAGGATAATACATGGCTAGACTTAAATGTTTAAATAGCTAGACTATGTTTCATTGATTGATAGTTGTCTCAACCATTGATATCAGTAGTAGCCCATGCCTTTCATTAAATTTGATCTAACCTAAGGGGAAGTCATACTAAAATCATCTTCTAAGGTTGAAAGAAATCCACCCAGGTCTCTATTCCTTTGGATGCTCTCTTCAGAGACCTCCTGTCTGTGACACCTGGTGACCTTGGGGCAGGTTTGTAGATAGTCTGTGAAGCAGTCAATAATTTGCTGGTCTGCAGGCTTCAGAAACTGCCAGGCTGATTTAAAGGTCAGTGGCAGGCTATTAAGAGCAAGTTAAGAAGTTGATGGAATTTATTAGAAAGATTTTGGGTCAAACATTTATATTTCCTAACCTCAGAAATTCAGGCTCCACTTACTTCAAATATCTGATATTTCAATTTACTATAGGTAACTTTAGCATAATTAATTCTCTTTAACTGTTTATTTAGGTAATTCAAGTAGTATAAACTTATCCAAAAAGAAAAGAAAAAAAAAAGCCCACAATTCTTCTCAACACTTTAGAAGTACCAATTTATAAGCAAACAGGCTAATTACAAATTATTCTTTTGTGTTTCCCAAACTTGCTCCTGGAGTGTTTTGTAAAAGCACAGATTCTTGTTCATACACAAAATAAGCAAACTCAGGATTTAGAACGTAATCTCTAAATCAGAGATTTATTAGACTTTATTCATTCACCCTATTCTTTAACAAGATAAAATTCATCTAGCTACAATGTGTCAGATCTGGTCCTGGGTACAGGAATATCATAGGGCAGGGGTGAATAAAATGAAAGATGAAAGATTAGGATCATTTTTTCATTTTTATTCCTGGCTCTAACACTAGTTGCATGATCATGGACAAATCACTTAACATCTCAAGTCTTCTTTTCTTATCTCTGAAATAAGAATGTCAGGCTGGTTGATGTTTAGAATCCCTTCTAGTTCTGACATTCAATGACTCTCTGAAATTAGTTGAATTTCAGTGCATAATATAATTCCATGGTATGTATTAACTAAGAAGTATTTTAAAATCTCTTTGCCTGGATTGAGAAGGGGTGACTTTGCCTGGGGCCTAGAGGCTGGAAGAACTGACTTGAGGTCCTGTCTTCCAGATTCATGTTGTCTCCTATGTGGAAGGAATTGCCATGACAGTTTTTCCTTATTGGTCTACAGAGTTATATTTCAGAATGTTAGGCATAGAGAACACTTCTCTAAAGCAGACTAATTTTTTGTTTCCTTACTTATCCCATAAAACCATAATTGGAACTGCCATGGAGAAAATAAGGCCCCACTAGACTGAGTTGCAAGCCCTTCCCAAGGGAGGAGGTTGAGGTGGCAGACAAGGCTTTGGGAAGGTGAGAGGTGTGGCCCTTGCCAAGCATCTGCCTCACTCTCCCATGCCAGTGTTTGGGGTTTATTTTCCAACTGTTTTTCACCTTTCTCCCTGCAGTTAGAAAGGTCTTTCAAGTTCATGAGAGAGGCTGAGGACCAGCTGAAGGCTATTCCCCAATTCTGTTTCCCTGATGCCAAGGATTGGACTCCTGTCCAACAGTTCACCAGGTATGTGCTGCCATCTCCCTTCCCCTCCCCCCAAAACTAAGACCAGGATTAGGGATGGGGTCATAGATGGCAAACCCCGTAAATCCATCGAGCAATCCTGATGGGATCTGGTCTAGAGGAGACAGGTGGGACACTTCCCCCACCAGTATTTTTAAAACTTCCCTGAATATAAGAATGTCCTTACTAAATATGCAGATTTACCAGGCCTCCCACTCAATCTGGGAATGTTTGTTTCATAAGCATCTCTGAAGATGATAAGGTGATTCATAGCCTGGAAATATCACCGATCACTCATCCTCATCTGGTGCTCCTGAAACATTTCTTCTATAATCCATCTATCTGTTACTCAGATTTTGGTGCCTTTACATTTCTGTTTTAACCCATTTGTTAAGCACCAGTATTTTGTTAACAGATGTTTTGGCATTTGACCAATTCAGTAGACTGTGTATCGTAAGTGTTGGAGGGATAAGACAGACAAGACTCTAGGTCCCTTAAAGTTGGCCCATCAGTCCCTGAGGATAGTCCAAGTCTCTGGTAGCTCTATAGAGACAAAGCTTTAGGAGAGCTGCAGCAGCAGCAGCTCCTCAACTGTCCCTTCACTGAGGCGCATCCCTTACTCAACAGATGCCACCTCACTTTCAAGCTCACGGAAGGCAGCACCCACACACCTCATCCATCTCTTTAGCCCAAACAGATTCTCAATAAATGACTGTTGCATCTTGTGCAGTGGAATAGCTCAGATAGTAGAATTATCTGAGAGCTTTTGGGATTTGCTCAAGGTGATTTTTAAAAATGTCTCATTTCCTTTCAGGGCAAGATCTTTAGGTCTTCCCTTCCCCAGCATACACTCAGAAACTAGGTGACATGGTTCAAGCACAGAGATGGACAAGCAGGAGGGAGTAGCCCTATTTAACAGCCTCCTCCAGAATGTCCTCTGGTTTCTCAGACACCTCACTGAAAGAGTGGTGATGTGGTTTTTGTTTTGTTTTCCCAACCACAGTGAAACATTCTCATTTGTCTTAACCGGAGAAGATGGAAGCAGAAGGTTCGGTTATTGCCGAAGACTGCTGGTTAGTACATTTTGCTCTTTGGCCAGCAGGAGCTCCCTGGAGGGCCAGGTCTGGCTTCCTAGTCCCTTGAGTGTGTGATTTCACCACTTGCCACACAAGAGGGAGCAGAAGGTGTGGCAGGTTAATTGGGGTAGTAAAAACCATGGGAAACTATTTAGGGGCTCACCTGGGTCTTATTGGTAGATGGAAATAGTATTGCTGTCTCCTTCATAAAGAAAGAACTTTCTTCATTGTATTCCCTATCAAATAAAAGGACTTTCTCTCCTTACACCAAATGTCCTTATAATAAAATATGTTAAACAGACCCCAATGGCTTACAGAGGACATTCATAATGGTTGCTAAGGGCAGAAGAGGGATGGTTTCATTGTTTATGATTCTAATAATTCAAGAGTGTCCCCATCAGAACAGTTGCCTTTAAAAGCCCAAAACTTATTCCAATGAAGTGACCATGCTAATTTTCAAACTTGTCTTTTTTGAGGTGCAAGCTTTTGAAAATCTTCAGGGGTGGCAAACTTTATCCGCTGAGAATGCATTTGAGTCTTAGAAATAGGCTGATATAAAACTTAGAGTCCAATATAATGTATGACACATAGTAGGCATTCAATTAATATTTGTTGAATTAATTTGTGAATAAAAATGGAAGGGAGCAGGTGTAGCTTTGGTTGAGCACCTGCTTTGCATGTATGAGGTCCTGGATTCAATCTCTGGTACTTCCAAAAAAAATTTTTTTTTTAATCCAAGCTACAATGAGATATCATTTCACACCTATTAGAATGGCCACTATTAAAAAGACAGAGAACTACAAGTGTTGGAGAGGATATGGAGAGATAGGAACACTTCTTCACTGTTGGTGGGAATGCAGAATGGTACAGCCACTGTGGAGGACTGTTTGGCAGTTCCTAAAGAAGCTCAATATGATTTACCACGTGATCTGGCAATACCACTACTGGGTATATACCCAGAAGAACTGAGAGCAGTGACACGAACAGACATCTGCATATTGATGTTCATAGCGGCATTATTCACGATTGCCAAACGTTGGAGACAACCAAGGTGACCATCAACAGATGAATGGATAAACAAACTGTGGTGTATTCACACGATGTAATACTATGTAGCTGTAAGAAGAAATGAAGTTTTGAAGCATATGACAACATGGATGAACCTGGAGGACATTATGTTGAGTGAAGCAAGCCAGTCACAATTGGACAAATAACTATATGATTGTGCTACTATGAACTAATATATTGTGTAATCTCATGGAGTTAATAACTTGAATATGGGTCACCAGAAAATAGAATGAGGTTAGAGAATGGAAAGCTGAGGGTTAACTTGTGCAGAATTGGTGAAAAGGATGTGTTAATCTTGGGAAATGAATAGACAAGGTGAAAGCCCAACATAATGTTTGTAACTAGCAGTACTATTATGTGGGTATGATAGTGGTTTAAATGGAAAGTCTAAGGTCATGTATATTACTAAAAAGAAGCTAAAAAATGTAACATGGGACTGTATAGCATAGTAAAACCACATGTGAATATGAAATGGGTAAAATTGCATATATAAGACTATCTTAAAAAAACATTATCCTAAGTGAAAAAACCAGGCACAAAGTACTACACATTATATGATTCTATTGATATAAAATGTAAATATAAATCAATTTATAAAGATGATATTACATTAGTGGTTATGTAGGGCTGGGGAAGGACTGCTAAAGGGTGTGGAGTTTTTCTTTTTGGAGTAATGAAATTGTTCTGAAATTTTTTGTGGTCATCAGTGTACAACATTGTGATTATACTAAAAGCCATTGATTATGTACTTTGGATAGATCGTATGATATGTGAATATATTTCAACAAAACTGCTTAATAAGTAAATAAATGGGGAACTGATGTGGCTCAGTGGTTGAGCACGGGCTTCCCACATACGAGGTCCTGAGTTCAATCCCCGGCCCAAGTACCTAAAAAATAAATAAATAAATAAATAAATAAATAAATAAATAAATAAATGTGCAAGAATAGCCAGGAATAGCAGCTGTGTACAGCAGGGGAAGATAGATTGTGAGATGAAGAATTTTCTTGTTTGTCTGTTTTTGTTTATTACTATTATTATTGAAATAATGAAAATGCTCCAATATTGATTGAAGTCGTGAATGCACAGCTATGTGATTATACCAGATATCAAGTTTAAATGAATTGTATGCTTTATTATTATGTATCAATAAAATATAAAATTGATTTCTTTAAAAAAATAGTGGATATTAACTGAAAAAATTAAATGGGATCATAATTTTAGTTGAAAAAAATTACTTTAGGGCTAAAGTATTGAGATTGATTTTTCTTTTTGGTTTGAAAATTAGCTTAAAGTCACTTTCCAAACAGAATTGTCAGAAATGATTTCTCATTGGCAATTATCATTATAATAAACATATAGTCTCAAGACTCCCTAAGAGGGACTACAGTGGGGGACGGATGTGGCTCAAACGGTTGGGCATCCATCTCCCATATGGAGGGACCTGGGTTCGATTCCCGGGACCTCCCGGTAAAAAAAAAAATAAGAGGGACTACAGTGATTTGTATAAAAAATTTAAACCTTTTTGCTTTACTGTAGGAAATATTGAGCACCTACCATGTGCATGACTCTTTCATTTGGACCCTTCAGAATTTTTTTTTTTTTAATTACATGACCAGAAGTTCTTCCCACCTATAAAAGGTCTATTAGTACCTACTTATCTCGTTGGGTTTTTAAAAACTACAGTTTGTGGAAACATTTGGCACATGAGAGACACTCAAAAACATTTGGGTTTTTTCCTTCCCTGAAGCTGGTAATCCTCATGATTTCCTTGTGTTTCTCTCCCAAAGCCTGGTGGCAAAGGGAAGCGTCTCCCTGAAGTTTACTGCATCGTGAGCCGCCTGGGGTGCTTCAGCCTCTTTTCAAAGGTAAGAACTTGAGCCTCAGAAATAGGAGGGAGGGAAGGAAAGGCAGGGCCCTAGAAAGAGACAGGAAGTACCCACCACTCCTGGTACTTTTATCATCTTATTCTCTATTTTCCCTCACACTTCTTCACTTCTCATTGCCTCCTCTATTCTCTTATCATTGAAGTAGGAAATAAGAGTTAATAGAGGTCAGGGCCCAGAAAATGGGGGTGGGAGGAGGATCAGAGTAATTGTAGAAGAGGAAGGGAGGGGCTGAGGAGCCTCCCAGGATATTCCTTCTTCTAAGCATTGTCTTTTGTCATATTACCTTTTGCTGGACAAAAAGGCCATTATGAGGTATGTATGTGTGTATATATTGCTATGTGTTCTGTGTGTGTTTATGAGTTATATGTATGTGTAAAGTTTATTATTTTAATAATGTTCCAAAGCTATCAAAAACTTAACATAGAATTTGGTCCTTTTTTTCCTGGAAAACAAGCCAATATATCAAGACACAGAATTGTCATGTTGAATTTTGTCATCAAACCCAGTATTGTGGGTTGGTGTATAGGAGATAATTATAATCTTATATGATATGATCTCAAAAATTAAGATATAATGCAACAGTCACTTTCTTTATTAACAAGACATGAGTACCTAATCCATAATTTTATAATAAATCTTTCTGAATATATTTCAGTCTGAGCTTTCTCTTAGAGGATTGACGTCCCTACATATGCTGTCCCTTGGTGTAAAGCAGCACTTTCTAAAAGCATTTTTAGGCAGAATTCTCAGCTGTCAACCAACAAAAGGCTCCCTCCCACCCACCTTCTACCTGAGCTCAGAGGGAGCCTGAATTATACTGGTATAGTAGAACCTTCTGCCCTGGCAGAACTTTACTCCTATACAAGTCTATATAAAGAATTAGTGGGGAAACAGTTAATACCATTCATGTAATCTCAAACATGTTCCTACCTCCACTTCCCCGGAGGTGGTAATTTTACATTAAAGTTCGTCGTTCACAAGCTCAGCACAGTTGTACATTGTTGCTCATGCCATTCTTTCACATGGGTTTCTTTAAAGTGAAAATAAGGAGGCGCATGTGGCTCAAATAGTTGGGCATCTGTCTCCCATATGAAGGGACCTGGGTTTGATTCCCGGGACCTCACGGTAAAATAAAGAAAAATATAGAAGGCGCATGTGGGCATGCCAGGTCCTGCCGAGCCGTGCAGCAAGATGGTGACGTAACAGAAGAGAGACACGGGAAAGCCAAGACGAGACACACCAAAAAACCAGGAACTGTGGTAGCGCAGATGGCAGGATGCTGCTCTCCCACATCAGAGGTCCCCAGGATTGAATCCCGGTGAAGGCAGGAGGAAAAGGATGAGAAGGGAGGGCAGGGAACAGACACAGAGAGTTGCAAATGGGGGGCGGGGGGAGAGTTAAAATGGATAAACTAAATAAATCTTTAAAAATAAATAAATAAATAAAGTGAAAATAAGGCTGTAGGGCATAGCTTTTGTGTGGGAGTGATTATCACAGCTAGAAGTGGAAAAGCTCATGTGAATTAGCCCAGCATTCAAGTGGAGGTTTGGAGTGCATGTAAGCTTCATTGCTGTGTCATGGGCAGGGGATGCAAAACAAGTAACATACTTGTATGATGCATGACCCTGTTTTTTCATGTCAGTCTTGTGACTGGGGATATTTTGGGAGTATCGTGTGATGACTTGCCAAAGACCATATAAGGAATATTCAGAACAGAACCAAAAACAGAACTTTGGTTAACTGATCCCAGGAACTCAAGCTATTTCCAGGTATGGAAGAAGGATGACTAAAATTGCAAACTGTGATTTAGAACAGAAAGTGGAATCATGGATAAGAAGGGCAGCTCTCAGAACCTTTGAAGAAAGATGTATCAGTTAACTATTGCTGTAATAATGCTGAGTAACAAACCACTGCAAATCGTAGTGGCTTCAAGCAGCAATCATTTATTCTCACAGATGGGCAGGTCAGCTGAGCTTCAGCTCTGCTGATCTCCACTGGGTTCATTCATGTGTCTATGAGTAGGCTGGGGATTGGCTGATCTAGGCTGGCTGATCTCTGCTTTAGGTTGCAAGTCCAGGCTGGTTCTGCTCTGCTTGTCTCTTACCCTCCTTAGAGCAGTGAGCCTGTCCCCTTTATGCTGGGTTCATGGCAATGGCAGAGGCACAAGATGGCAAGCAGAAATACATAAGGCAGGCTTCCTATGGCTAAGGCTTAGACCTGGCATACTGTCACTTCTGCTTCATTTTGTTAACCCAGTGTTTCTCAACCTTTTTTTTCATTATTGTCCCTAAGTAGTCTTTTTTTAGATTTTTTTTTTCTTAATTGTCCCCCTATGAAATTTTTTAAAAATTTTAATGATGTATTTTATTTAACTCAATATATCCAAAGTATTATTTCAATTTGTAAATCAATATAAAAATCATTGAGGCTGGGAAGTGGCTGTGGCTCGGTCAGTGGGGCTCCCGTTTGACATGTGGGAGGCCCTGGGTTCGGTTCCCGGGGCCTCCTGGTGGGGGCAGGCCCGCCCGCACGGCGTGGTTGGCTGGCCCGGAGAGCGCAGGCAGCAAAGGGGGGATGGATGAATAAATAAATAAAATCTTAAAAAAAAAAAAAAAAAATCATTGAGATGAATTGTGTATTTCAAAATTCAGTGAGTATTTTACAATTACAATACATCTGAATTTGGGCTAGCTACATTTTATTGCTCAATGGCTACATGTGATTTTTTTTTTCTTTTTTTCTTCTTTATGTTGCATTATTTTAAATGGCATTTGTATTTAGACTCTTTGATTTACAACTCGAATGTAGAGAGTCTTCCATTTGGATGTTTTAAATAACAGTTTTAATTGAGATATAATTTACTACTATACAATTCACCCATTTAAAGTATATAATCCAATGGCTCTTAGCATATTCACAGAGTTGTACAACCATCACCACAAGGAATTTTAGAACATTTCCATCACCCCAGAAAGAAGTCCTGTTCCCATTTGCAATCACTCCCCATTTACTCCTATCCCCACCACACCCCAGGCAACTTTCTGTTTCTATGGATTTGCCTATTCAGGACATTTTCATATAAATGGAGTTGTACAATATATGGCTTTCACTTAGCATAAAGTCTTCAAGGTTCATTCATATTGTAGCATGTATTAGTACATCCTTCCTTTTTATGGCTAAATAATATTCCATTGTAGAGGTACTCTACATGTTGTTTATCCATTCATCTTTTAATCAACATTTGGGTTGTATCCACTTTTTAGTTGTTATGAATAACACTGCAATGATCATTCATGTACAAGTTTTTGTGTGGAGGTCTATTCTCATTTCTCAAGAATATACTTAGGACTGGAATTTCTGGATCATATGGTAACTCTATATTTAACCTTTTGAGGAACTGCCAGACTATTTTCCACAGTGGCTGTACCAATTTACATTACCACCAGCAGTAAATGAGGGTTCTGATTTCTTCACATCTTTACCAACTCTTATCTGTTTTTTTTTAATTATAGCCATCCTAAATGAGTATGAAGTGGTATCTTATTGTGGTTTTGATTTGCAGTTGCCTAATGGCTACCCACCTTGACTTCTTTTGTAATATTATGGTAATATATATACAGTGTAACATTTCCCATTTTAACTACCTTCAAAGATACAATTCAGTGGCATTAGTTGCATTCACAGTATTGTGCTACCATCACCACCCCTCCATTATCAAAACTTTTCCATCAAGTGCACCGTCCATTTCTCTGTCTGTAAGGAAGGACGTTGGTGTTAAGGAGAATAACTACCATGCCTTCCAGTGTTTTGGCGAAACCTCAGATGCGAGGTCTTTCGGCCAAGCGCCTGCGAATTCATATTGTTGGAGCATTTGTTGTGTCTCTGGGGTTTGCAGCTCTCTATAAGTTTGGTGTGGCTGAACCAAGAACAAAGGCATATGCAGATTTCTACAGAAACTATGATTCCATGAAAGATTTTGAGGAGATGAGGCAGGCTGGTATCTTTCAGAGTGCAAAGTGATTTTGGAACATAAAGAATTTATTTGGATTGAGTTCCCTGGATGTTTGTCACTGACCTGTGCTCCTGAATTAAGTAACTTGAATATGTGGGCTATGGAATAATTTCTCTTGATAAATAAATAAATACCTGTGTACAAAAAAAAAACTTTTCCATCAAACAAAACGTCTGCACTCATGAAGCCTTGACTCCCATTCCCTCCCCCCTCCCCCCTGGTAACCTGCGGTCTACTTTCTGACTCAATGGATTTGCATATTTTAGTTATTTCTAATCAGTGAACTCATGCAATATCTGTCCTTTTTTGTCTGGCTTATTTCACTCAACTTGATGTCTTCAAGGTTTATCCATGTTTCATGTATCAGAACTTCATTCTTTTTTAATGGCTGAATAAAATTCCATTGTATGTCTGTGCCACATTTTGTTTATCCATTCATCTTTCAATGAATACTTGGTTTGCTTCCACCTTTTGGCTATTGTGAATAATGGTGCTATGAATTTTGGTGTACAAATATCTGTTCAAGTTCCTGCTTTCAGATCTTTGACGTATAAACCTAGAAACAGGATTGCTGGGTCATCTGGGAGTTCTATGTTTAGCTTTTTTAGGAACCACCAAACAGTTTTTACAGCAGTGGCACCATTTTACTGCCCCACCAACAATGTATAGGGGTTCCTATTTCTCCACAACCACATCAACACTGAATTTTTTTTTCGATTTTTTAAATATTAGCCATGCTAAGTGGGTGTGAAGTGGTATCTCACTGTGGTTTTGGTATGTGCTTCCCAATGGCTAATGATGGTGAACAACTTTTCATTGACTTATTAGCCCCCCATGAAATTTTATTAACATAGAAATATTGTATATCTGTTTATGTACTGTGGAATCATTATAATATCTAAGACACCCCCCCCCCCAAAAAAAAAAACAATTTTCAATTTTCACCCCCTTGGGGACAATATTGCACTCATTGAGAATATATATGTATTAACCCAGTAAGTCACCTGGCCAAACCCAAAGTCAACAAGGCAAGGAAATATACTTCACCCTTTTAGTGGGAAGAACTGCAGAGTCACATGGCAAAGGGAATGTATTCATAGAGGGGAGAATTGGGGTCACTGATGCATAGGGTCAGAAAGACAGTAAGTTTGGCCTGATGAGGTCTGCAGGGCTGCCCATAATTCTTCAGTTACTACAGGCCTGCTTTGTCTAGAATAGATATACACCCTGGCACCCTGCATTCCGGAATAGCTGAGCTGTTTTTCTGACCCTTGTAGATCTTGGATGAGGTGGAAAAACGACGAGGCATCTCTCCTGCCCTGGTACAGCCCCTCATGAGGAGTGTTATGGAAGCCCCTTTCCCAGCTCTGGGCAAAACCATTGTTGTCAAGAACTTCTTGCCAGGATCAGGAACTGAGGTAAGCTGTCAGATTCCTTTCCTGTTCTAGGGGAGGGAGTGGCCCTGACAGTTAAGACTTGATGGTTAGAGTGACAGGCTTTCAGGAGGCCCCAAATTCTGTGTTGTCCTCTCCTACTCCTCAGCCTGGCCCCAATCACTCATATATAAGAGGAACGTAAATTCCATCCTGAGTTAAATCCATCCAGCCCAGGATTCTGTCCTAGAGAGCAACCCTTAAGAACAATGCTATGGGAGCACATGATGGCGGCTTTGCAAGAAGTTGGCCTTGCAGCTTAGAGACAGACACTGAACATCCTTAGCTTCTCTTAATAGCTCATTATCATGCATACATTTTATTTGAACCTATATACTTTTTTGGTTTGCTTCACCTCTATACATTTATCACGTAAAACAGATTCTTTTCAGGGAAGACCAAGTCAGGTACTATTTTTTATTCATCCTAGGATTTGAAGTATAGCCCTTCACTTATCCTGACTGGGATTTGATGAAAAAGTTTGTTTTCATACTTCCAATTCCTTCCTTGTCCTTTTCTGTGGACATCAGGAGGCAGACACAATGCAACCTTGAATCTCTATTTCCAAAGGCCCTCAGCCTTCCAGGTCACCTCTGGAGACAAAGGAGGGGATGAGGATGAGTCTGGGACATCCTGGGACAACCCAATATACTATCCCAGAGAGGAGCAGTCTCCTTTTTGCTGAAGTACCCCAAACCATCCACATACCAGAAATATAGGTGGGTTGGCCTTGGTGATATGGCAGGGAGGTTAACAGTGGAAACCCCACTGTGTGGGGCATTGGGCAAGGACTGTGCTGAGAATAAAGACCAGTCTCTGCTCACCACGAAGGAGCCAGCCATTTAATGAGAAAAAAACATAACATACACCTGAGTAGCAACTTGAGGTGAATTAAGGAACATTTCAATAAGTACAGAATAATGATATGCATACCCTAAGCATGAAAGCTGAAAAGATGCATCACCAGAAGGTGATTAGAACAGATTAGGGTTCATTAAGAATTGCCTCTAAAGGAAGCGAGTCTTGAAAATGCTGCTCACATCTGCCAGTTGTTCTGCATAAACCTGTGATCGCATGAGATAGAGACGAAAGTTTCCCAGGGGGACTGTCATGGATAAGACAGCTTTGGACAGTCATGGAGCTCTCAGTGGAAAGTCCAGATATGTCATTGCCAAGGAGAGCTTCCTGACCATTTTGGGCCAAGGTCCATTGATCATGCCTCCCTCGGTCCCCATCTCCATCTGACTCTGGCCTTCTTCTCAAGCTGGAGCAGAGCCCCACCTTCTGAAGTGACCTATGGCAGTGGCACTTCAGTGAGAGGGGCCTTGCATTTGTGTGGGAGGTTCTCACTTCCCTGCCAAGGTACCTCCTATCCCAGTCTCCTGGGATCTTTCTTTTCCCCAATCCCTTCTGTTTTGCTTTTTTTTCTCTTTCCCTTTTCCCCTACCAGTGGGTCACCCTGCTGAGAACCTCAGAGCCCCAGGGACTGCAACACCTTGAGAGGCCTGGCTGAGTAGGCTGGGCCCCTCCTTCATGGCTGCTCCCGTTCCCTGGCAGGTGATTGAACTGTGTCGCCCACTGGACTCCCGGCTTGAACACGTGGATTTTGAGTCTCTCTTCTCCTCTCTCAGCGTCCGCCACCTGGTCTGTGTTTTTGCTTCCCTGCTTCTGGAAAGGAGGGTCATCTTCATTGCAGACAAGCTCAGGTACCGACCTTGGCTACTTCTGCAAAAGTGTTTGAATAGGGAAGCGGCTGTGGCTCAATCAGTAGGGCTCCCGTTTACCATATGGGAGGCCCCGGGTTCGGTTCCCGGGGCCTCCTGGTGAAGGCAAGCCCGCCCGCACGGCGTGGTTAGCTGACCCAGTGAGTACAAGCAGCAAGGGGGGGATAAATGAATAAATAAATAAAATCTTTAAAAAAAAAAAAAAAGTGTTTGAATAACAGTTGGTCTTGGACTGTCTAAAGTGTGTAGAACACTTGATGGCCTAGAACTGAAGATGAAGCTCCTCTGAGATAAGAGTTAGTAGGAAATTAAGATTGCATGTTTGTAAGGCACATCTATTACGTGAAATGGGGTAAGCCTGCACTTGTGTATTACTTAACTGGTCTCTGGCCTACTTTTCACAAATTCTACTATGTGCTGGACACTCTACTATGTACTAGAGAAACAGAGATCAAAGACGCAGCCCTGTCCTCAAAGAGTTCTCAGTCCAGTGAGGGGAACAGAAAAGTAAGCAGACCATTACAGTATCACGTGGTAAGGTTGATTACAGGCAGTGAGTTCTGGATACTGTGAGAGGGCACACACTCCAGGGGAGGCAAGTTCTAACTGAGTCTTAAAACCAAGAGCAAGTAGGAAGCACATTTCAGATGGCAAAAGGAGCCGTCTACACAAAGGCAGAGACAGGGATGGTCAAACACGTCACCTTCAGAACTGCGGAGTAGTTCGCTGAAGCTAGAGGAAAGGGAGGAAGGTGGATTAGCAAAGAGTTAGCAGAGCCAGTTCATGAAGGTCTCCAATGCCATGCTATAAAGTGTACACTTTACCTAAAGGCGTCCCTTCCTCTCATTATTAAAATAAAGCATGGGGAGCAGATGTAGCTCAGTGGTTGAGCACCTGCTTCCCATGTACAAGGTCCCAGGTTCAATCCCTGGTACCTACCTCCTAAAAAAATAAAAATGTAAATAAAGCATATATGTATAAACACATTCCTACTCACTGCACAGTAGGATGCTACCCTAGTCCCATTGTCACATTCAGTGATTTGCAAAAGCCATGTCATAAATCAATGAAGATCCAGATGCTGTTAGAGATTTGAGTTAATTCTGAACTTTAAAAAAAGGAAAAAGAAAAACCAATCCTGGTATTTTCATCATTTTTTATCATTTGAAAATACTGAATCACAGCTTCTTGGCTTTGAAGCTGGGGATGCAGAAGCATGAGTGGTGACTGCAATTTCTGGGAAGGGCTAGGATGTGGGGGGCCAGGCCAGAGATGGGCCAATCCACCAGGAAAAATTCATCTGGAAAAAAGAAATGCCAAAGCTAAAAAAAAAAAGTCTAAGAACGTGGTTTGCAAAGGAAATATGACTCTCTTCTTTGGAAAACAAAAGGAAGGAAGAAGAAAAGGGAAAGAAAAATGGAAAGAACAAAATGCATGAACATGGAATTCATCACGAGGCGGGGTAAGGAATAGAAAGCCAGCTCCCTCCTCCCCACAGCAGCCCATCTGGTCACCTTTATGATATTTCTCTTTGGACAGCAGCCATTTGGCTATTCCCAGCCCGCTCCCACCCTGGGTTTTAGTAAGCTATTCACTTTTAAATGTCATAGTTATTGTACTCCCTTGTGCACTTTTGTCAGCTCAGGAAGCAAACCCGGTCTTTAAGCCTACAGCTGGCGGGCAGCTCTCCAAGCTCACTGGGCACTGGGGAATTCAGAGGAGAGAATTCTCAAGGTTGGAAGCCAGGGATGAGTAATAACCCTTCAGTGACCGAGATCAGATTTCATCAGCACTATAGGAACTGTCCTTATTCTCTTGAAGATCTGTCACACCCCCACTCCCACTGTCCTTTAGGCATAGAATTCTCAGGCTCACATTTGGGGGAGGAGATAGTGGTGGGTTTCAGCAAGGCCTAGGCAATATGTAGGAAGCCCCTCACTCCTGCTCCGCCACGAGAGGGCAGAGTGAGAAGCTTCGGGGAGCTTCATCCCCCCGCCCCAACACCACACACACACACACACACACACACACAGACACACTCACACAGAAACTTTGAACCAGCAAGAACTGAAAGAAACAGAAACACTTAAAGGATTTTAGTAACAGGGTGAGCACCAAATCAAGTAAACGGCAATTTAAAAGCAGTAGGATCTCGTGGTGCCTTGGCTGGCCCCACCCCCCCCCCAGCAGCTCGGGGTGGAGCTGGCCTGCACTGCTTGTGCAGATCCTGGGTCCCGCTTTCAGAGAGAGCTGGGTGACCCTTTTGCACAAAGTGGGAACAGGTATGCCTGGCCCAGTCTGTCTGGTGGCAGCTTGAGGGACTTGCTGCCCAGAAATTGCCCTGGGTGTAGAAGGCAGCTCCAGAACTCTCCTGTAGAATGCTGTGGAGAGCAGCCAATTTGTGCTGCTTGGGGCAGGGTGTTGCTGGCTGTAGAACATACAGTGCAGTGACCAGACTGTGAGAAAACTGTTTCCTAGGGAAGAGGGGACATTCATATCCTGTAAATGTGGGAATTCCTAGGGCCAGAAGCACGGGCCCAAGTCAAGAAGCATGCACTGAAAGGACCTGGGAGGCCTCTACTCTTTGGCCTGCAGCTATTCTCCAAACTCATTGTATGGATACTCCCTGAAGGAGAGCACTTGCACAGGTCAAACTGCAAAAACTGTGAAAGGTGTTTTTCTTCTCTCTCTCTTTTTTTTTTTTTTTTTTGTTAGCTGTTGGTATTCAAGGAAAGCTCAGTCATAACACTAGCTGAATGCAAGCTTAAGGATCAGATGCCTCAGAGTCTAAATTTCAGTGAAAACACATTAAACTATCAAAATGCCCCAGTATCAGGGAGCAGGCGTAGCTCAGTGGTTGAGCTCCTGCTTCGCATGTACAAGGTCCCAGGTTCTATCCCCAGTACCTCCTTAAAATAAATAAATAAATAAATGCCCCAGTATCAATGAAATATTACAAAAACACAAAGAAGCAGGAAATGATGGCCCAGACAAAGGAGATTAAATTAAAGTATTAGAAACCATCTGGGGGCGGATGTGGCTCAGATGGTTGGGCATCCGTCTCCCATATGGAGGGACCTGGGTTCGATCCCCGGGACCTCCTGGTAAAAAAAAAAAAAAAAAAAGAAAGAAACCATCAGTGAGGAGGACCAGACCTGGGACATGCCAAACAAATGCTTTTTAAAATGGTCCTAAATATGCTTAAAGAGGTAAAGGAAAGCATGGACAAAGAGCTAAAGGAAATCAGGAAAACATTGATGAAGACAAAAAGAATATCAGTAGTGATGGAAATTATGAAAAGGAACCAAAGCTGAAGACCACAGTAACAAAAATCCTTCTTTAGAGGGTTCAATAGCAGATTGGAGCTGGCAGACAGAAAGAATCAGTGAATTTGAAGATAAGACTATTGAAAGCATTCAGTCTGAGAAGCAGAAAGAAGAAAGCATGAAGAAAAGTGAACAGAGCCTGAGGAACCTGTGGGATGCCATAAGTGTACCAATATACTCGTTGTGGGAATCTCAGGAGGAGAAGAAAGAGAGAAAGGGGCAGAGATAATATTCAAGGAAATAATGGCTGAAAACTTCCCAAACGAACATACACACCCAAGATATTCAACAAATTCCAAACAGGATAAACCCAAATAGACCCACACTCTGCTATGTCAAAATCAAACTGTTGGATGCAAACGATAGAAAATTCTGAAAGATGTAAAAGAAGCAACATGTCACATACATAAGCTAAGGGACTTCACCACTAACCAGCCCTACAAGAAATGCTAAAGGATGTTCTGCAGGTTAAAATGAAATGATGCTAGGAAACTGACTGAAGCCAGATGGAGAAATAAAAACCTCGGGTAAAGATAATGATGTGGGTAAATTTAAATACCAGTACTATTGAATTTGTAACAGCACTGTTTACTTCTTACAGAACCTAAAAGGAAAATGCATAATATGTAATGATGAATCAATGGTTTGGGACTCATAATGTATAAATATGTAATTTGTGAGAAGAACTACATAAAAGTGGGGGGACGGGAGCAGATATAGCTCAAGTGGTTAAGCACCTGCTTCCTTCCCATGTACGAGGTCCCAGGTTCAATCCCCATTACCTCCTAAAAAAAAAAGTGGGAGGACAGAGGGGTATAGGAACATAATTTATGTGTTCTATTGAAGTTATTGAGTTGGTGTCAAAGTAGATGCCATTGTTACAGATTTAGGTTGCTAAATTTAAGCCCCATGGTAACCCCAAAGAAAATATCAGTGAATATGCAAATTCACAGAGACAGAAAGTAGAGTACAGGTTACCAGGATACGAGGGCAGGGGCAATGGGGGGATTAATGCAATGAATTCATTAATAATAACTAGTGTAGGGTTTCTGTTTGGGATGAAGGGAAAGTTTTAGCAATGGATAGTGGTGAGGGTACTGCAACATTGTGAAAAATTGTGAATGTGATTAATCCCACTGAGTGGTACACTTGGGAGAGGGTGGGATGGGCAGATTTATATTGTATATATGTTTCCACAATGGAAGGAAGGAAAAAAGAAGGGAGGGAAAGAAGGAGGAAGGGAGGGAGGGAAAAAAAAGAGAGAGAAACCAAAAACATAAAAGACAATGATGGGAAGCGGATGTGGCTCAAGTGATTGGGCTTCCATCTACCACATGGGAGATCCCGGGCTTGGTCCCCAGTGCCTCCTGGAGAGGTGAGCTGGCGCAACAAGATGATGCAATGAAAGAGACACAAAGAGGAAAGATAATGAGAGGCACAACAAACCAGGGAGCTGAGGTGGCCCAGGTGATTGAGCGCCTCTCTTCCACATGGGAGGTCCCGGGTTCGTTTCCCGGTCCCTTCTAAAGAGAGGACGAGCAGACACAGAGAAGACACAACAAATGGACACAGAGACCAGACAGTGACTGCAAACAACGAGGTGGGGGCAGGGGGATAAATAAATAAATATTTAAAAAGAAAAAATGACAATTAAATGCAATACATGATCCTGGATTAGCTCTAAGAATGGAGGAGAAAAGGCTCAAAAGGACAATATTGGGACATAGGAAAAATAGGAATATAGAATGTAAATTTTATATTAACATTAAATTTCTTAAACTTCTTTCCCTAAAGACAGCCTGTGCTTTTCCTATTACACATGGCTTGAAATGTTTTCTCTCTTGCCCAGTGAATTATCTTTCCTACTCTAGTTCCATGCAGAACTGAAGAGGTGAAAAGGTGAGGGGAAGAGAAGGGCCAAAAGAGCTTTTAGGAAGGAAGAGAGAAAAACAGTGAGTAAACCTGATGAGAATAGTAACAGCAGCAACTGCAACACGCCTTGGAATGTTGGTTCCAGGCCAGCACTGCTCTAAAGGTTCTACCGTTATGATTTCATTCTCTCAGTAACGCCATCAGAGAGGTATTATTGTCGGGAAACTACAAGGCACACAGAGATTCAGTATCTTTGCTCAAGGAAACAGCGAGTGGGAGAGCTGGGATTCAGACCCAGGCAGCCTGTTCCCAGAGAAAAAAGGAAGGAGAGAGGAGCAGAGTTAGATGGTCTGGGACTTGAGGCCGAATGGCAGTGTCTGTGGCCCTGCCTGTCTATAGAAGTAGATAAAGACAGTCTTTTGTCAAACATGCCATTTATGACCCCCTTTGTGCTGGGCAATCAGAACCCCTTCCTGAAGAAGCTCTGAAGTCTCTGCTTTTCTCCTCAGGTCCCTCTCCCTCCCTCCCTGGCAGCCGGCCTTGGCCTTTGCCCTCCAGTGAGGTGGGTGGGATTGGGTAACCCCCAAAGTCTCACTTGGCTCTGAAATTCTCTGGCTCCAGGGGCCAGGCCTCCTGAGACTGCTCCTTGGTGCCCTCCCAGCATTTGTGGTCCAGAACCTGCTCAGCTCCCCATTCCAGACCCAGGACTCATCCCCTCAGGCTTCCTGAGCTTTCTAAAGCATCCCAGGGGATAACCACTTCATCTGATCCACTGTGAAATGGGGGAGTGGACTATTGTGATTCCTGGGGGCCCGTCTGGCTGAGGTGCTCCGTGGTTCTATGAATTTCCTCCCCAGGCAAAGCCAGTACTAAAACCGGTCATCTCCTCCCTGCCCACACACCCACTTGCTCTTCTCCTCTCTGGTTCAGTAAAAATCTTCTGGCTATCATGTCCCTACAGTTGCTGCCTAACTTAGAAAAGTGATTCTAATCATGGGAATCTCAAAGCTTTAGGAGCTGGAGTTGCTGAGGTGCTGAGGTGGCCCGTGAGTGCTCATTCAGTGCCCCTCTTAACCTTAAACTCTCTTTTTCAGAAAAAGATAAATACACACCATGTTTTGGGTCCTCTCTTATGGGATTCTCCAACCCAAATGGCTACCCTGGGCCCCTGCTCTAAGCTGCGCTCACAAGTCAGGGGCACTTCAGCACCTCCTCTTGCAGCTGTAACTGCTTCATTTTGCATGGCCTCAGCCTAACCTTCTGTCTTTGTGTCTCTCTGACCTTCAGTGGGCCCCCTCTCCAGCGGGCAAAGCAAGCCAGTTCAGGAAAGTGAATGACGTAATGATCAAAGCACAGAAACTCAAAGAACATTGGTTTTGTGTGTTGGGGGGGGGGGGGGGGGGGGGGGGAAGGAGAGAGGCTGGGGAGAGAGAGAGAGAGAGATCAGGAACTCACTGAGTGAGAAAGTAAGAAACCGTCTTCTCTTCTCTGACCTGCTCCACTTAGAGGGTATTCCTCTGGAAGGAATCAGAAATCTGTATCCACCTAGTTCTGTCTGATTTATGGGAAAATAGCCTTAGGGAATTGAAGGGTTCTTTGGCCAGGCCATGAAATGACAAACAAGTGTTTGGGGAAGAGTTGCTGGCTGCAAGTTGTGTGACCTGGAAAGTTTGTGAAGGTCTTCAGTGTAAGTTACAGCTGGTGTTTCACCCCCATCACCTGGGACACTCTATGTGGTACACTGGCCCTGAGTCCTAGCCCTGTTCAGCTGGAATTGGAGGAAGCATCCTCATTCTTTGGATTTCCCTTTGTAACCCCAATCTTTGTGAGACCATAGAACAGCACATGAGAACAGGACATGCCACAAACTCATTGAGTGACCCTGTGACATCCCCAGGGTGGAGATGAGCCTCTTTTAGTCTTTGGTCACTACCCCCCAGCGGCCTCCCACACACACATAACTTATTTATTCATTATTGCTGGTAAATCTGTCCACTGCAAGAGGAAATAGCAGGGAATTGTGGCAAATATTATATGAGTTACAAAAGGGTTTTAAGTTGAGCCAAAATTATAATAAATTTAGAATAACATTTTTGCTCTGTTTGATCTTTAGAGTGGACATTGAGTGTTTCTTAAGGCTCTGTCAAGCCAAAGTGTGACAGATGGAAAAGAAAGAATGTTGTTGCAATGGCTTATCCTGTTGTCATAACAACCCAAATAAATATTTCCCTATACCCTTTTCTTCATTTCCCTGAGGATAAATGTTTTGTTGTTTAGTTTATTAATTTCAGTTCCCCAAAGTTTTGGCTAAACCTACAGACATATACATTTTTTGAGGTACTGGGGCCAGGGATTGAACCCAGGACCCCATATGTGGGAAGCCAGCACTCAATCACTAAGCTACATCGGCTTCCCTGAATTTTGGGGTTTTTTTTTTTTTTTTTAAGATTTATTTTATTTATTTACCCCCCTATACCCCGTTGTTTGCACTCACTGCCAGCTCTCTGTGTCTGCTCATCTTTTTTTTTTTTTTTTTTTCAGGAGGCACCAGGGACCAAACCTGGAACCTCCCCATGTGGTAAGCGGGCACCCAACTGCTTGAGCCACATCTGCTTCCCTGTTTTTGTTTTTTAAACAATTTATTTAAGTATATCTTTCATACATGAACATACATAAACTATAAGTGTTCAGTAAACATCATGGACTTACAAAACAAACATGCATAACATCACACAGGGCTCCCACACATCACCGCCCCCCCAAACACCCTGCCTTGTTGTGAAACATTTGTTAACAAACCATGAAAGAGCATCGTCAAAGTATTACTACTGGGAAGCGGCTGTGGCTCAATCAGTAGGGCTCCCGTTTACCATATGGGAGGCCCCGGGTTCGGTTCCCGGGGCCTCCTGGTGAAGGCAAGCCCGCCCGCACGGCGTGGTTAGCTGACCCAGCCAGCACAAGCAGCAAGGGGGGGGATAAATGAATAAATAAATAAAATCTTTAAAAAAAAAAAAAAAAAAAAAAAGTATTACTACCAACTATAGTCCACATCTTCCTCCCCTATACATTTTTTTACAGGATTTATTTATTTATTTACTTTTATCCATTTTTAGGCCCCCCGCCCCCATTTTTGCTGCCTCTGTGTCCATTCGCTGGGTGACTCTGTGTCCATTTCCTGCCCTCTCTTCTCATCCTTCTCCTCCTGTCTTTACTGGGATTCGAGCCTCAGAACCTCTGGTGTGGAAGAGAGGCATCCTATCGCCTGCGCCACCTTAGTTCCTGGTTTTTCGGCGCATCTCATCTTGGCTCTCCCTTGTGTCACTCTCCTGTTACGTCATCATCTTGCTGCATGGCTCACAAGTCCTAGGCTCACAAGGGGCCTAGTGGCCCACGCACCTTCTATATTTTTCTTTTTTTAAAAGAAAGAAAGGTCCCGGGGATTGAACCCAGGTCCTTCCATATGGGAGACGGATGCCCAACCAGTTGAGCCACATCCGTCCCCCTGTTATATCTCTTAAAGTTGACCAAAGATACCCAGAGTTACAGTTTTTCCCATACAGGATGGTCATATAATAAATTAGGCTTAGTTTATCACCAGCATTCCAAAAACCAGACCTAGGGAGAAAAACTAGGTCTGGGGACACATGCATGGTTTCTAATATAGCGAATGTTTAGCCTACCCTGTTTATCACAAAATCAGGACAGCAAGAATATTCACAGCCTGTTTGTTTTTTTTTGTTTGTTTGTTTTTAGGAGGTACTGGGGATCGAACCCGGGACCTTGTACATGGGAAGCAGATGCTCAACCACTTGAGCTACATCTGCTCCCCTCTAATATTTAAGAAATTACTTTTTATTTTTTTGTAGTGCATTAAGGCCATAGGCCTAATGACTGTCTACTGGCTGATGTTAAGTAGGATTACGTAGTCAAATCTTGACACATACTGGCATTTGAACTTTGCTTTGACATATGGGCAACTATAAAGTAAGTTCATGTGTCACTGTGTACCTTCATCTTTCAGTGTTCTCTGGGTCCATTTTTAATCATTTTCCAAAAGCTTAAGTGAGGGTTCCATATCCTCTTCTGAATCTGTTGCACCCAACAACGTTTGCCATCTCAGACAAAGTTTGGGTTTATAAGCATCCCTGCCTAGGCTCAAAGTTTGACCAAGGCCTACCCAAAAGTGTTAGGAACAGCCACCTTGGTCCTCTGGGATCCAAAATACCACTTGAGAGGTCTGATTATTCCTCAGTGTGGTTGACAGAGTCTTAGAGATAAATACATCTAATTCAGCAAAGTCCTATGAGAAATATAACTTTAATAACATAATACCATCAGTCTGCTTAAACAGTGACTACCTCTTTTTGCATATGAACACCAAGACGCAAGAACACCATATGAAGCAAGATTTAGAGAGTAGCACAGCCACAAGGTTTTGTCTTCTACTCCAAACCCATCACTAATGTAATCTTGGGCTGGAAACTTATTCCATTTCTTCTCTTGGAGCCAGATTCCTCCCAGGCTGTGATTGCTACTTATATTGTAGTCTTCCCCTTTTGGGCTAGTTGTGGCTGAAAACATCTCAACCACTTTTATCCATTAGTTTCTCAGAGTGAGGTGTCACCATTATCCTTCTGTCCTGTCTCCACTAATGAGACCTAGACTTACTTTCTGAGGATAGGCCTTGATTGTTTTCATGACTTCAACAGAAGTATCTGTTCTGGCTTTTTTTTTTTTTTTTTTTTTAATACTTTCAAATATATAGGGCAATTGCAAAAATAATACATGCCCCATACAGAAACTCCAGCATACCCTTATCTCTCCCAGATTCCCAGATCCACTTTTATAACATTTTGCCGCATTTGCCATACCATTCTTTCGATCCATTTTCTGAACACTTGAAGGTAGGTTGTATACATCATGTCCAAAATTTTCATATGTCCCAAAAATGTTCTTTTGGGCCCTTACCCCTCCATTGTTAGATCCCATCCAGGATCACATATTGCATTTAATTATCATTGTCTCTTTATTTTTTAAGATTTTTTTTTTTTATTCATTTATCCCCCCCTTGCTGCTTGTGCTCGCTGGGTCAGCTAACCACGCCATGCGGGCGGGCTTGCCTTCACCAGGAGGCCCCGGGAACCGAACCCGGGGCCTCCCATATGGTAAACGGGAGCCCTACTGATTGAGCCACAGCCGCTTCCCATCATTGTCTCTTTAGCTGCTCATTTTTTAAAAATTGTGGAAACAGGGAAGCGGCTGTGGAAAAATTGTGGAAAAATTGAGCGGCTGTGGCTCAATCAGTAAGGCTCCCGTTTACCATATGGGAGGCCCCGGGTTCGGTTCCCGGGGCCTCCTGGTGAAGGCAAGCCCGCCCGCACGGCGTGGTTAGCTGACCCAGCGAGCACAAGCAAGGGGGGGGGATAAATGAATAAATAAATAAAATCTTTAAAAAAAAAAAAAAAAATTGTGGAAACATGTATATACAACATAAACTTTCCCATCTCAACCATTCCCAGGCATACCGTTCAGTGGGATTAATCACATTCACAATATCGTGGTGCTGTCCCCTCCTTCCATTATTAAAACTTTCCCATCTCCCCAAACAGAAATTCTACACCCATTATGCATTAGCTCCCCATTTTCCCTGTCCCCCACCCCTGGCAACCTGTACTCTGATTTCTGTGTTTATGAGCTTGCATATTTCTCTGATATTTTCTTTGTAGTTTACCATGGGGCTTAAACTAAACATCTGTAACAATCTCATTGCTTTGATATCAACTTAACTTCAGCAGTATACACAAACTACGTTCCTATAGCCCTCCATCCCACCACCTTTATGTAGTTCTTGTCACAAATTACTTGTTTAAACCTTGTAAAACCGTTGAGGTGTCATTACATTTTATACATTTGCCTTTTAGATCCTGTAGGAAGTAAAAAGTGCAGTTACAAACCAAAAATCCAATAGTACTGGAAGCGGCTGTGGCTCAATAGGTTGGGCTCTCGTTTACCATATGGGAGGCCCTGGGTTCGATTCCGGGGCCTCCTGGTGAAGGCAAGCCCGCCTGCACGGCGCGGTGAGCTGACACAGCAAGATGACCCAACAAACGGAGACAAGCAGACACAGAAAAGTGCAAAGCAAATGGACACAGAGAGCATAAGCGGCAAGGGGGGGCATATATAAGTAAATAAAAAAATAAAAAACAAAAAAGTCCAATGGTACTGATGTTTATATTTATCCATGTTGTTACCCTCACCAGAGATCTTTATTTGTTCGCGCAGCTTCAATCTATTGTCTATTGCTCTTTCCTTTCAACTTGCAGACCTCTTTTTAGCATCTCTTGTAGAGCCAGTCTAGTGGTGGCAAAGTCTCTCACCTTTTGTTTATCTGAGACTATGCAAATCCGTCCTTCATTTTTGAAAGACAGTTTTGCCAGATATAGAATTCTTGGTTGACAATTTTTTGCTTTCAGCACTTTAAATGTTTTCCCCCTGCCGTGTTACCTCCATGGTTTCCAATGAGAACTGGCACTTAATCTTATCAAGGATCCCTTGTATGTGACACATTGCTTCTTTCTTGTGACTTTCAGAATTCTCTATCTTTGACATCCAACAGTTTGATTATAACATGGCACAGTATGGGTCTGTTTTGGGCATGTCCTGTTTGGAATTTGTTGAGCATCCAGGATGTGTTTCATTTCTTTTGTTAAATTTTAGAAGTTTTCATCCGTTGTGTCTTTGAATATTCTCTCTGCTCCTTTCTCTCTTTCTTCTCCTTCTGGAATTCCCACAATGAGTATATTGGAATGCTTGATGGTGTCCCACAGGTTCCTCAGGTTCTGTTCACTTCCCTTCATTCTTCCTCCTTTCTACTCCACAGTAGATTGTCAATTGTCTTTCCTTCAAGTTCACTGATTCTTTCTTCTGCCAACTGCAATCTTCTTTTTTTTTTTCCTACAAATAAGGCTTTGTCACTTTTAAAAATTTGAATTTTAAACATATTCTTGGACTGGTGGTTCATATCCATCAGCTCATTCCACGTTAGTACCTGTCTCATTTCCAGTTGCTTTTCCAGAACCACTACCTTCGTTGTGAAGCTAGTGAGTTTTCCCAATTCAAACTTGGGCTCTTCAGCATTTTTACTTTTCTAATGAGGACATCATGGAGAAGTTAGCTAGATAAGCAAGCCTTTTCTATGTCTTTACCAATGCTGTTTGGAATCAATTTATTGACCACTACTTTCAAGTCATTTGTCTGCACCTCTCAGAAAATCATGACCATGGAGCTGGATTTGGCAGACCTGTTGGTGCTGAGCAGCAGAGGTCTTCTGAATCTGATTGTTATGTTTTTTTAGTAAAACTAACACAGAACAAATGAAGCAAATAACCATTGGTAGTTTTGACATCAACATGAGCTTCAGTCATGGTCTGCTATTTTTTGACCATGCAGCACATTTTGTCACAGGTAAGAGCCATGCTGTGGAAGTTGGTTAGGCAGTTTTTGCCCAGCACATCCTCAATAATTAGTTTGAATTTTCTAAATCCAACTTCATCATTCTGTAGATCAGCAAGGCTCACTTAAAAAATACAACCCTTAAGGCTATAATATGCAATATTGGTTCCTTGAGTCCTTATAACTAGTGTTTTCCCAATATTTCTTATATTAAACATTGCCAGTGCTTTCATCATACCAATCTTTCTTAGAAAATGAATCAGCCATTTTTTTCTTGGCTCCCTTTCTGCCACCTTTTGTAAGGTGCTTGTTTTTGCCAAGCGCCATGGTGCTGCTCAGAGATCCAAGTCTCCAATCTGCCTTTGAACACCTCTAGGGAATTTTTTATTTCTGTTACTGTGATTTTCAGCCCTGTTTGGTTCCTTTTCATAATTTCCATCTGTTTGTGTTAATCTCTTTTTTAGTTCTTTTTCTAAAATTTATTTTATTTCTTTCTTTCTCCCCTCCCATCCCCACCACCACCACCATTGTTTGCGCTAGTTGTCTGCTTTCTGTGTCTGTTCATTGTGTGCTCACCTTCTTTTTAGGAGGCACCAGGAACCGAACCCCAGACCTCCCTCCCATGTGGGAGTGAGGTGCTCAATCACTTGAGCCACCTCCGCTCCTTGCTTGTTGTATCTCTCATTGTATTTCCTCATTGTGTCTTTTTGTTGTGTCATCTTGTTGTGTCAGCTTACTGCCCCAGCCCATTGCATCAGCACGCTGACTCACTCATCTTCTTTAGGTGCCACTGGGAACTGAACCCAGGACCTCCTATGCGGTAGGCAGGTACCCAACTGATTGAGCCACATCCGCGTCCCTATTATTCAGTTCTTTATCCAAGTTTTCCTTTAGCTCTTTGAGCATATTTAGGACCACATTTTTTAAAAGTCTTTATCTGTTATGTCCCAGTTCTGACTTACTCATTGATGGTTTCTAATGCTTTCATTGTCTTCTTTACCTGGGCTATCACTCCCTGTTTCTTTGTATGTTTTGTAACCTTTAGTTCAAAACTGGACATTTTGATATTTTGATGTATTGTTGTAGGAATTTAGACTCTGAGGTATCTGTTCCTAAAGCTGTATCCAGCTAGCATAATGAAAGAGCTTTCGTTAAATACCAGGGGCTAACAACAACAAAAAAGAAGGAAAGAAAACACCATTTTCCAGTCTTTGCAGATTGACCTGTGCCAGTGCTCTTCTTCAGAGCTTACTCATACAATGAGTTTACAAAATAGCTCAAGGCCAAAGTGTAGGGGCTTCCCTAGTCATTTCTGCACATACATTTTGTCTTGGCCCTGGGAATTCCTCCATTTTCACAGCTGCAAATCCTTATCCCTAGGAAAATCCCTTCATTCCTAGGTCCCAAGCACTGTACTTATGTCCTACAGCCAGCAGTCCTTTGCCCCAGGCAGCCACTTGACTATTCTCCCATGGCATTCTGTAAAAGAGCTCTATGAGCAGCCTTCTACATGCAGGGCAAATTCTGGGATAGCAAGTCTTCAGAACCACCACCAGACACATTTGGCCAGACATACTTGCTCCCAGTATGTACACGAGGGTTACTTCTCTCCCTCCTGAACCAGAACTTGGATCTGCCTTGGTAGTATGGGCCAGATCCACACTGAGCCAGTGAGACGTGGGAAGGGGCCAGCCCAGGCACTACAAGATCCTTCTGCTTTTAAGTAGTCTTTTTCTTGATTTGGCACTTGCCTTGTTAATGCAGTCCTTTAACTGTCTTTCTAGAGCCCTGAGAAAGATGTTTCCCCCTGTTCTTGCTGGTTGTTCAAAGTTTCTATGGGGGGATGGAGTCCTGAAGCATCTCACTGTGTCATCTTGATCAGGGCAGGGTTATTAGCACCTGGCCCTTGCTTTCTTTTTTTTTTTTTAAAGATTTATTTTTATTTCTTTATCCCCCACCCCCCCCACCCCTTGCTGCTTGTGCTTGCTGTGTCCATTTGCTTTTTTTGTGTGTTTTTTTTCTGTGTCTGCTTGTCTCCCTTTGTTGAGTCATCCTGCTGCGTCGGCTCACTGCACCACGGGGGCCAGCTTGCCTTCACCAGGAGACCCTGGGAATCGAACCTGGGGCCTCCCATATGGTAAACGGGAGCCCAACCAATTGAGCCACAACTGCTTCCCTCTTGCTTTCTTATAGAGTCATAATTCATAGATGTCAAAACTGAAAGGACATAAGAAATTATCGTGCATTTCTGACAGACCTGGAGCGGTTAACGTCTACTGCTAAGCTTTCCACTACAGATGCAAAAAAAAAGAAGGTCCTCGCACTTTCTGTCTGTCTGTCTGTGGCAGCCAAGATTGAATGGGGGAATATAGGAAATTCTAAAAACATAGGGAACTCAGAAATAAACTTACAAACAGCAACTCAAATAGCCTTTTTACTCCCCACACACAAAAAAGAAATTATCATGTATACTTTATTTATTATACAAAATGAGGAATCAGAGACCTAGAAAAGTTAAGGGCTTCCTCTAAGGTCACATAGGTAGTGGAGAACCAGTTTTCTTTCTTTTTTTAAAATTTTTATTGTGGTAACATACAGCTCAAAATTTCTCATTTTAAGCACTAATATGTGTACTACTCAGTCATATCAATTGTATCCACTGTATTGTAGAACCAGTTTTCTAGAGGCTCAGCCTTATGTTTTTTCTAATTGCTGTGATATATTACTTCAGAGTTTAAAAGTACAGTAATGGAATTGTGGCAGCCCCTGTGTGCTGCCACTCACCTTCCACTAGGTTTTCCCAGTCATCAGACCAGGATTACCTTTGACTCATTGTCATTCACTCATTGCCCTTGAGACTGATGCACCCCTAGGAGAGACACTTCAGGTGGAATGCTAAAGGATACTGAATTGTTCTTCAATTTTCCTAGGGCTTCTTCCAAAACTGTGTCGTCTACAAAACAAACAGTGGATGCTCAATAAGGCTGTCAAGCTTACTTGAAGAGTCATCCTCCGTAGACTGTTCTTTGCTTATTCCTAAGAGACCACCATTCCTAGCAGTGGCCCCACCCCCCACACACACACATAACCTATCCCCCATGAAAGGCTCCTCTAGCCTTCACAAGTGAGAGAATAAAATTTCATTAGCACTTACAGCAGGGATTGAGAAAAACACTAACTATACTCAATAGAATCCTTTCTTTTTTCTTTTACCACTAACTGTATTTTAGGACAGTAGTTGACTTTTTTTTTTTAGGTACCAGGCAGGGGATTGAACTTGGGACCTTGTATGTTGGAAGCCGGCGCTCAACCACTGAGCCACATGGGCTCCCCTGTGTTGTTTATTTCATTTGTTTGCTTGTTGTTGTTGTTGTTGTTTAGGAAGCACCGGAAACCGAACCCAGGACCTCCCATGTGGGAAGCAGGCACTTAACTGCTTAAGGCACATCCACTCCCCTGACCTTTTCTTTTAATGTTTCACAAGGCAGAATTTTTTTAGAATATTGATGTGGGCCAGAGAGCAAGAGGAATAAGACACTCCTCCAGCTCATATTCTGCCTCAGTCCTATTGTTCCCGAGCATCCTGTGTTATGTCCCAGCTAACGAGGTGTTAATGATAACCAGGTGTGGAAGCATTCAGGGCTGCTTGCTACAGCTGAATCAGGCTATTAAAAAAAAAAAAAAAAAAGTTGTTAGGAGGGACAGTTAACAGTGAAAGCACCTGCCTACATAGCTACCAGGTTCCCCAGTTCAGCTGTTATCATTTGCCCGATCAAAATGGAATTTAAAAAAAAAGAAAGAAAACTAAGAAAATCGAATACAGGGAGTGGGTGTAGCTCAGTGGCTGAGCGCCTGCTTCCCATGTACAAGGTTCTGGGTTCAATCCTTGGTACCTCCTTAAAAAAAAAAAAAAATCACGTACAATTGTCCTTCAGCTCAATGCATTCCTGTTAAATGAATGTGTTTTATCTTTCTTTCCATAGCAGTCTTTCACTCAATCTACCTGATGAACAACCTTCCCCATCCAGTTGGTTCACACACTGCAACCAAACAGGCTGGCCTGGCCTCCAAGGCTCCCTCCAGCACTCAGGGCAGCATAGGACTTTGATGGGAAGACACAAAGTGCTGCAGCAGCACAGAGAGAGAAGAAACCATTTAGGTCTTATTTCTAGGGATAAAATTCCAAGAAAGTAAAAGGGTGCCTATTCTTTGTACCAGAAAAAACAAGTAAAGCAGATTTAGTTTTCTCTTGCAATGATTAAAAAAAACACATAGGCTCTATTCAGCAGGCCTCTTAATGCCGCCATTCCTGTCTCTCTATCTCTTTCACCTCCTCCAGTCTGCAAAACTTCTCTCTCCCCACTCTGTCGCCCACCAAAAATGCAGAGGTTATTTTAGCCTCTTTGAGTCCATTTTTCAGCTATGAATTTGATCACTAAGATTACTTCCAGTGTATAAAATTCTGTGATTCTATAATTTTCCTGGAGTCAAAGGCGCTTAAACAACAACTCTGAAATGTAAAAGGAATCTTAAACATCAATATTACATTTGTGTTCTTCTTTGGTGAATTGTGTAAAATGAAAATTTCAAAGACTGGCGAAGTGGCCTGTGGGTGACAGTGTCCACCACCTAGATCGTCACATGAGCCACCCCATTCTCCAATGTTAGCTAAATAAGTCGTATGTAGGAATTATAATGAATATGCTATAACAATAGATGGGTTTCATACAGAAGGCTTCATTCAGGAATTCCTGCTTAAGATCTCTCTCTTCTTTTCCTTATCTATTTATTTACTTATTTATTTTAAAGCAGTTTTATTGAGATATATTCACATACCATATAATCTATATAAACTATATAATCAATGGCTTATAGTATAATCACAGTGTTGTGCATTCATCACCACTAAAAAATTTTAGAACCATTTCATTACTCCAAAAAGAAAATCTCCACACCCTTTAGCAGTCCTTCCCCAGCCCTACATAACCACTAATCTAATTTCATCTTTATAGATTGATTTATATTTACATTTTATATAAATGGAATCATACAATATGTAGTACTTTGTGTACGATTTCTTTCACTTAGCATGATGTGTTGTTTTTTGTCTGATATTGACATCTTGTAACAACAACATACGTTTGTTCAGTTTCCAAGGAAAACAGTCTTATATAAGCAATATTACCCATATTCATATTTCACATGCAGTTTTACTATGCTATACAGTCTTTTAGCTTTCCTTTTAGTAACTTATATGACCTTAGACTTTCCCTTTAAACCAGTTTCATTCCCACATAATAGTACTGCTTGTTACAAATATTATGTTGGGCTTCTATCTTGTCTATTTTTTTCCGAAGATTAACACACATCTTTTTACCAATTCTGCACAAGTTAACCCTCAGATTTCCATTCTCTAACTTCATTCTATTTTCTGGTGACCCATGTTCAAGTTATTAACTCATGAGATTACACAATATATTTAATTCATAATAGCGCAATCATACAATATTTGTACATTTGTGACTGGCTTGCTTCACTCAACATAATGTCCTCCAGGTTCATCCATGTTGTCATATGCTTCATGACTTTATTTATTCTTACAGCTGCATAATATTCCATCATATATATATACCACAGTTTGTTTATCCATTCATCAATTGATGGACACCTGGGTTCATTCTATCTTTTGGCAATCATGAATAACATTGCTATGAACATAGATGTGCAGATGTCTGTTCGTGTCGCTGCTCTCAGTACTTCCTGGATATATACCCAGTAGTGGTATTGCTGGGTCTTGTGGCAAATCTATATTCAACTTCTTTAGGAACTGCCAAACAGTCCTCCACAGTGGCTGTACCATTCTTCCTTCTCACCAACAGTGAGAAGTTTCCTATCTCTCTCCACAACCTCTCCAACACTTGTCGTTTTCTTTCTTTTAATAATGGCCATTCTGATGGTGTGAAATATCTCATTGTAGCTTTGATTTTCATTTCCCTAATCGCTAGTGATGTTGAAATTTTTTTCATGTGGTTTTTTTTTTTTTTTGCCATTTTAATTTCTTTTTGGACAAATGTCTATTTCAAGTCTTTTGCCCATTTTTTAATGGAGTTGTCTTTTTTTTTTTTTAATCGACTATTTTTTTTTCTTTTTGGTGTTCTATGAGTCCCCTCCCCCCTGCTTGCTGTCTGTATCCATTCTCTGGGTGATTTCTGTGTCTGTTTCTTGCCTTCTCTTCTCATTTTTCTCCTCTAGGCTTCACCGGGATTTGATCTCAGGGACCTCCAATGTGGGAGAGAGGCACCCTGTCACTTGCACCACCTCAGTTCCTGGTTTCTGGCATGTCTCGCCTTGGTTCTTCCGTGCATCTATCTTTTGTTGTGTCATCATCTTGTTGTGTGGCTCGGCTTCTGTGTGTGGGCCCGGCTTGCCTGCTCCCCCTTTTTTTATTTTTTTAATTTTACCGGGGGGTCCTGGCAATCGAACCCTGGTCCCTCCATATAGTAGACAGACACCCAACCTCTTAAGCCACATTCCTTGTTTGTCTTTTAATTGTTGAGTTGTAACATCTCTTTATATATCATGGATATTAAACCCCTATTGGACATCTGATTTGAAAATAAAAATATTTTCTCTATTGACTCAACTGCCTATTCACCTTTTTACCAAGTCCTTTGAGGTACAAAAGTGTTTAATTTTGAGGAAGTCCCATTTATCTATTTTTTCTTTTGATACTTGTGCTTTGTGTAAGATCCAAGAAACCACCACCTACCACAAGATCTTAGAGATGTTTCCTTAAGTTTTCTTCAGTAGTTTTATGGCCCTGGTTTTATAGTTAAGTCTTTGATCTATTTTGAGTTGATTCTTGTATAGGGAATGAGATAAGGGTCCTCTTTCATTCTTTTTGTTATACATATCCAGTTCTCCCAGCACCATTTGTTGAAGAGACTATTTTGTCCCGTTGAAATGGATATGGTAGGTTTGTCAAAAACCAGTTGACTATAGAGGTGAGGGTTTATTTCTGGGCTCTCAATTCTATTCCACTGATCAATATGTCTTTCTTTATGCCAGGACTATGCTGTTTTGACCACTGTAGCTTTGTAATATGTTTCAAGGCCAGTCAGTGAAAGTCCTCTCATGTTTCTCTTCTTTTTTAGGATGCTTTTGGCTTTCAGGTGTAGTTTCCCTTCCCAAAAATTTGGTAAATGCCTTTTCTATTTCTGTAAAGTAGACTGTTGGAATATTTTTTTTAATTCCCCCACCCCCTGAGATGGCTCCCTCGTCTGTCTGCTTGTAGTCTGCTCATCTTTAGGAGGCACCGGGAACCGAACCTAGGACCTCCCGTGTGGGAGGTGAGTACCCAACCGCTTGAGCCACTTTCTCTGCCTGCTGGTTGCAGCATCTCCTGGTTGCGGTAAAATATTGTGACATCTTCACAATATTTATTTATTTTTTTTTTTTTTTTTTTAAAGATTCTATTTATTTATTCATTTATCCCCCCCCTGCTGCCCGTGCTCGCCGGGTCAGCCAACCACGCCGTGCGGGCGGGCCTGCCCTCACCAGGAGGCCCCGGGAACCGAACCCGGGGCCTCCCACATGGCAAACGGGAGCCCCACTGATTGAGCCACAGCCGCCTCCCATCTTCACAATATTTAGTTTTCCAATCCATGAACACGGAATGTCTCTCCATTTGATTAGGACTTCTTTGATTTAGCATTTTTTTGTAATTTTCTGAGTGTATGTCCTGTACTCTTTCATTAAATTGCTTCCTAGGTATTTGAGTCTTTTAATTGCTGTTGTAAATGGAATTTTTCCCCCTGATTTCCTCCTCAGATTTTTCAATACTAGTGTACAGAAACATTACTGATTTTGTGTGTTGATTTTGTATCCTGTGACTTTTCCGAACTCATTTATTAGCTTAAGTAGTTTTGTTGTAGATATTTCAGAATTTTTAAAATAGTCATGTCATTTGCAAATAATGATAGTTTTATTTCCTCTTTTCCAATTTTGATGCCTTTTTTTTTCCTTGTCTAATTCCTCTAGCTAGAACTTCTAGCAAAATGTTGAATAACAGTGGTGACAGTATTCTTATTTTGTTCCCAATCTTAGAGGGAAAGCTTTCAACTTTTCCCCATTGAGTACAATATTGGCTATGGGTTTTTCATATATGCTCTATATCATATTGAGGAATTTTCCTTCTATTCCTATCTTTTGAAGTGTTTCTATCAAGAAAGGATGCTGGATTTTCTTGAATGCCTTTTCTGCATCAGTTGAGATGATCATGTGGGTTTTTTGCTTCAGTTTGTCAATGTGCTGTATTATGTTAATTGATTTTCTTATATTGAACCACCATTGTATGCCATGAATAAACCCCACTTGATCATTGTGTATAATTCTTTTGATATGCTGTTGGATTCTATTTGCAAGTATTTTGTTGAGAATATTTGTATCTATGTTCATTAGAGAGATGGGTCTGTAATTTTCTTTTCTTGTAGTATCTTTATCAAGGCTTTGGTTTTAGGGTGATATTGGCTTCATAAAATGTGTTGGGTAATTTTTCCTCATCAATTTTTTGGAAGAGTTTAAACAGGATTGGTGTAATTCTTTTTGAAACGCTTGGTAGAATTCACCTGTGAATCCATCTGGTCATGGCCTTTTCTTTGTTGGAAGATTTTTGATGACTTATTCAATCTCTTTAAATATGATTAGTTTGTTAAGTACTTGTAATTCTTGTAGCTTCATTGTAGGTTGTTTATGTGTTATTGGGAATATGTCCATTTCATCTAGGTTGTCTAGATTGTTGGCATACAGTTTTTCATAATATCCTCTTATGATCCTTTTTATTTTTGTGGTATCAGTCATAACTTCCCTCCTTTCATTTCTAATCCTAATTATTTGTATCTGCTTTTCTTTTAGTCCAGCTATGAGTTTGTCAATTTTATTGATCTTCTTAAAGAACCAGCTTTTGGTTTTGTTGATTTTCTCTATTGTTTTTCTGTTGTTTTTCTCAATTTCATTTACTTCTGCTCTAATCTTTATTCTTTCCTTCTGCTTGCTTTGGCAATGGTTTGCTCTTCTTTTTCTAGCTTCTCCAGTTGTTCGGTTAGATATTTGATTTTAGCTCATTCTTCTTTTTTAATACAGGCTTTTAGAGCTATGAGTTTCCCTCTCAGCACTGCCTTCACAATATCTCATTAGTTTTGATAAGTTGTGTTTTCATTCATCTCAATATATTACTGATTTAACTTACACTTTCTTCTCTGACCCACTGATTATTAAGGAGTGTGTTGTTAAGCTGCCACAAATTTGAGAATTTTCCCTTTTCCCATGTATCAATGATTTCCAGTTTCATTCCATTATGATCTGAGAAAGTGCTTTATGTAATTTCAATATTTTTATATTTATTGAGACCAGCCTTGTGACCTAACATGTGATCTATTCTGGAGAAAGATCCATGGTCCCTTGAGAAGAATGTATAACCCAGTGATTTGGGATGCATTGTTTTGTATATGTCTGTTAGTTCTAGCTTATTTATCATATTGTTCAAGTTCTCTGTTTGCTTGTTGATCTTCTGTCTAGTTGTTCTATCTAATGATGTGAGTGGGGTGTTGAAGTCTCCAACTATTATTGTAGAAATGTCCATTTCTCCCTTCAGTTTTGCCTGAGTTTGCCTCACATATTTTGGGGCACCCTGGTTAGGTGCATAGATATTTATGACTTATATCTTCCTGGTGGATTGGCCCTTTTATTAATATATAATAGCCTTCTGTATCTCTTATAACTTTTTTGTATTTAAAATCTGTTTTGATGGGAAGCGGCTGTGGCTCAATCAGTAGGGCTCCCGTTTACCATATGGGAGGCCCCGGGTTCGGTTCCCGGGGCCTCCTGGTGAAGGCAAGCCCGCCCGCGTGGCGTGGTTAGCTGACCCAGCGAGCACAAGCAGCAAGGGGGGGATAAATGAATAAATAAATAAAATCTTTAAAAAATAATAATAATAAATAAATAAATAAAATCTGTTTTGAAAAATATTAGTATAGTTATTCCTGCTCTTTTTTGGTTACAGTTTGTGTAGATTATCTTTTTCCAACCTTTCACTTTCAGCTGGTTTGTATCCCTGGGCCTAAGGTGAGTCTCCTGTAGGCAGCATATAGATGGCTCATGTTTTTTATCCAGTCTCTCAGCCTATATCTTTTGATTGGGGAGTTTAATCCATTCATATTTGATGATATTACTGTAAATGCATTAGTTACTTCCACCATTTTATTCTTTTGTTTTCATATGTCATACCTTATTTTCATCTGTCTTTTTACTCTTTTGGTTATCCTTTCTGCTATTTTTGCCTTCTGTACTCCTCTCCAAGCCTCTCTCTCCTGTCTTTTTCTTTCAGGTTGTAAGACTTCCTTTAATATTAATACTTCCTGCAAAGGGGGGTTCTTTTTTGTGAACTCTCTTAGTTTCTGTTTATTTGTGAATATTTTAAAGTCACCTTCATATTTGAAGGACAATTTTGCCGGATAAACAATTCTCAGCTAACAATTTTTCTCTTTCAGTATCCATTGCATCATACCACCTCCATGGTTTTCTCACCTCTGTGGTTTCTGATGAGAAATCTGCACTAAGTCTTACTGGGCCTCCCTTGCTTGTGATGGGTTGCCCCCTCCTTGCTGCTCTCAGAATTATCTCTTTATCTCTGATGGTGGACATTCTGAGTAGTATGTATCTTGGAGTCAGTCTATTTGGATTTATTCTGAATGGAGAACAATGTGCTTCTTGGGCATGTAAATTTATTTCTTTCCTGAGAGTTGGGAATTTTTCAGCTATTATTTCCTCAGATACTCATTCTGCCCCTTTTCCCTTCTCTTCTCCTTCTGGAATTCCCATTACACGTATGTTGTTGCGTTTTTCTTATCATTCAACTCTCTGAGCCCCTGCTCAATTTTTTCCATTCTTTCCTGTCTTCAATTTTAGCAGATCCATCTTCTGTATCACTTATCCTTTCTTCTGTTTCTGCTGTTGTATGCCTCTAATGTGTTTTTTAGCTCATCTATTGTGTCTTTCATTCCCATAAGCTCTGTTATTTTTCTATCAAGGTTTTCAAATTCTTCTTTGTGCTCGCTTAGTGTCTTCTTGATGTCCTTTATGTCTTTAGTCATATTGTCTTTCAAATAATTGATTTGATTTTGGAAATTTGTATGAATCTCATTGTTTAGTAATCTCAAATCCTGTGTGTAATCTGGGGCTTTCATAGATTCTTTTGCTTGGGCCATTTCTTCTAATTCTTAATATGATTTGTAATGTTTTGCTGATGTCTAGGCATCTGATTATGATGGTGAGTTTACTCTAATGTTTAATTTTCTCTTTTTTAGGGATTTAGTGGCAGGAGGCTGTGTTACTGCTTTTGATTCTTTGTTCAGCCTGTTCTGGGTCTTTAGGATTGTTCCTGTTAGTTGGGTCTTTAGGATTGTTCCTGTTAGTTGCTCTGATCTGAGCCCTGGGCCCAGTAATGAGTTGCAGACCCACTTCCAAAGGCCTTGAGGAGGGAGGCTGTAAAGGCCAGGAAGAGCCTTTCTTACTTATTTAAATTTCCTCACATGCACTTCTTTTGTTGGCCAGCAGATGGAGCTCTTAGACAGCCCTCTCAGTTCAAAGCCTGGTGAGAGTGTGTTCCATGCAACACTGGCTGGATCAATATGATAGAGGATCCTGCCTGGAGAGGAAAACCTCATAATTCACACATTCTCAGAGGCTGTTCTCCAACCTTTGCTGGCAACTCCCTCTCTTTTCCCAGGTAGGAAATAATTCCACTCTTCTCTGCGTCCTCAACAACCAGTCCCAGTCAGTAGGGGCTGCGATTGAGAGGGTCAGATCTCTTTAGTCCTGTGCCGGTTCCCCAGGTAAACAATGATGCAGCCCCTGCTGCTATGAAAGGGCTCATGGGACACAGCAGACCAAATTTGTGGGTCAAAAGCTAAATCAGCCTTAGACTGAGTCCCTCCCTCTCCTGATTCCTGGGGAGGGGGATCCCTGTGACCTCTTTTGTCTGTAGCCCCTGGCTGGAGGCTGAGAATTCAAAATAGTCTGTAGGATGGGAGAGGGCGCCAGCAACTGCAGCTGCAGCTTAACTCACAATTTCATCATTGACATTCTTTTCCTTTGCCCCTCTTTCTTTTGGGTAGTGTCCAGCTTTCCCCTTGTGTTTTAAACCCTAGGACTTTTTTCCAGACCGTTTCTGCCTGTCTTCTAGCTATCTTCCTGGGAGAGGAGAGAGTCCCATGTCTTTCTAGTTCGCCATCTTCCCAGAAGTTGCTTAAGATCTCTTTTTTTTTTTTTTTTTTTTTAATTTATTCATTTATCCCCCCCTTACTGCTTGTGCTCTCTGGGTCAGCTAACCACGCCGTGCGGGCGGGCTTGCCTTCACCAGGAGGCCCCGGGTTCGAACCGAACCCGGGGCCTCCCATATGGCAAACGGGAGCCCCACTGATTGAGCCACAGCCACCTCCCTTAAGATCTCTTTTAAGGGACTCTTTCTAGTCACAGGGAAATGAAAGCCAACAAGCCATAAAATATGAAATGTATCAAAATTCCAACTCTTTTTTTTTTTTTTTAATTTAATTTTTTTTTATTTTAAATTTTTATTTTTAAAGGAGCTTTAGATTACGTAAATGTTACATAAAAAATATAGGGGATTCCCATGTGTCCCACCCTCTCCCCCTCCCATACTTTCCCACATTAACAACATCCTTCATTAGTGTGGTACATTTGTTACAATTGATAAACACATATTGAAGCATTGCTACTAACCATGGACTGTAGTTTACATTATAGTTTACACTCTATCCCGCACAATCCAACTCATTTTTCTCTCTCTCTTTGCCCCCACCTCCCATTTCTCTAGTTCAAATAATTGGCTTCAAACATTTTTTATTGCAGTCCACAATGAGAAATACATTTTACATCCAGGCCCAATACTCACACCATACACATATACACAAATAGTTATTTGTCGCTGGGAGAAAGAAAAAAAAAAGAAGTACATGCTCTTATTTTCTATTCTTTTCTTTTTGTTGTTTTTAATGTTCAGCATGATCAACTAGATATTTTCAGGACCCATTTATGGGCTACAAATTATAGTCTGAAAAACCTCCTCTAGACACAACTATTCTCATTTATGTTTTCATGTTCTTCTAATTTTTTAAGTCACTATCTAACAACTATACTACATGAGCAGATAAATTTTGTTGACTGGCCCCACCTAAACAAGGATTAGTCATAAAATAAAAATTTTAGAATAAATTGAATTCAACACATCCCATGATCTATAGATCAAAAAAATTAAACACAAATGGTATGCAATTCACTAAAAGTATATATATATATATATATATATATATTTTTTTTTTTTTTTTAAGATTTTATTTATTTATTCATTTATCCCCCCCTTGCTGCTTGTGCTCGCTGGGTCAGCCAACCACGCCCTCACCAGGAGGCCCCGGGAACCGAACCCGGGGCCTCCCATATGGTAAACGGTAGCCCCACTGATTGAGCCACAGCCGCTTCCCAACTAAAAGTATTAACATTCTTGAATATCTGGGAGAATGTGATCCCTTAAGAAAAACCTTTCTTTGCTTTGAGAGAAGGTGTAGACCTAGATCCTTTGAAAGATAGAGAAGTCACTTCCACCCCAAACTGCTGGCTGAATTGATATTACTCTCGTTAGTTAAGTCTTAACTTATACTGCCTCATTCTTACTCAGCTAATAAAGAAGGTATTAAATTGACATGAAAGCTTGGATCAAGATCTTTCTCATTTTGGGGATGATCATTTGAAAGAAAAGACAAGGACGAATGTCAGTGAACTGCATCAGTGAACAATATCAGTGAACACAGGTGGATGCTGTGCTACAAAGAGGTATTGCCGACTCCAGTGAGTATTAGGAGAATGATTATTTTCAGATAGGAACTGGAAGGTTAGGAGGCTTATGCTGATAAGTAAGCAAGATTCAGCATTACCATTTTTTTGGACTTGGGAACCTCCAAATGAGAGTAAGATGAAAAAGAAGGCTAGTGCATATTTTTAGGATGTTTCAGGGGGTGCTAGATTCAAGAGGAGCTCACTTGGAAAGGGATTGGAACTTACTAGGGAAGGGAAAATTTTATAATGACGAGATTATAGGTGGCCAACATCATGGAAACCCAATAAAAGAGCATCCATCCATCTATCTAGAACTCGGCTTCCTTGCAACTTTACCTAAGCAGAATATGGCAGAGAGAGAACCAGGGCAAAAATTCAAAAGGCTTCCCAAAAAATGACATGCTGGTTGCAGGGAGTATGTGTTGTCAGATTTTCTCCAGGTTCTTGGCTATGTTATAAAAAAGAATTTTAAGTACATGCCAGATTAGTTAGGCCAGTAGTTTATTAAGAAAATGAGAGAAGAGAAATGGGAGAAAATAACAGATTATGGGTCCCAGGTATATTTGCGGGTTGGACCAGGCAGAGAGAGGAAAAGGGATAAAAAGGGCTGATTTATACACTACAAATCCCCATTACAGATTACAAATCCCCAGGTGTACCTGCGTGCTAATCCAGGCAGGGAGAGAAAGGGCAAAACAGGGAAGAAGAGTTTAAAAAAAAAAAAGGCTGATTTAGCTTCTGCCCTTGCTTTTTAAACCATTAATTACCCTACCCCTTGTTAATGTTTGGGGGAGGAGCCCCGGCTCTTTGCTGTTTTGCGTGATTACCCCACCCATCAGTTCCTCAGGGGCCTGATGGCAGGGCCCCTTGAGAATATCCAGGGCGTTTCCTTGATCCTGGATGAAATCCCATTCCGAATGGGGGTTCTCACTGGCTGCTTCCAGCAACCATCTTGTGGGGTCTCCATGGCCATGTATTTCACGGCCGTGTTTTTCTGCCAGGTCCCAGATTCGTCTTTTTATTCCCTAATCTATCCTGCCTCACATGCACTGAAGATGACACATTATACTTATGGGAAAACCTGTTGGGCCCTCATTTTATTTTATTCTTATATTACATGTAATTCTAACAAGCTTCTAAAGTTTCCAAGCCCATAGCATTGTAGAAACAGTTTGTTAGTATGAAAGGAGAGAGGAAATGATTCCGAGGAAGAGAGGAAATCATCCTCAAAACTCATCAGTTCTCACGTGCACTGTCTTACAGCATAGTCAAAATGATAAGCCTAAATAATACATTTGTTTATTCATTCAACAAACTGAGCATGAATCCAGGCACTGTGCAAAACACACTGCTTGCCAATAAAAGACTACATTCTGATCATTATTAAGAGAGAGTCCCAATATTTCTCCCAATATTATTTTTTAATTATTTTAATTTTATTTTTAGAGCAGTTATAGGTTTATAGAAAAATCATGCAGAAAATACAGAATCCCCATGTCCCCCATCTTTCATACACACACTTCTCCCAATTATTAACATTTTGCATTAGTGTGGTACATTTGTTCAAATTGATGAACCAATATTATATTTATATTACTAACTAAAAGTCCTTAGTTTACATTAGGGTTCACTCTTTGTGTTGTACAGTTTTGTTTTGTTTTTTTATTTTTATTATGGTAACACATACACAGTATAAAATTTCCCATTTTAATCATTTTATTTTTTGAGCTTTGGTGCTTAAGTTTAGCCCTCAGTTACCTAGATTATTTTGACCAGAAATTCTGGGTAGGAGGTAAATGTATATGAATTTCACTTTTACAAAACAGACCAGTTCAGAGTTGTCTGCTGACATTTGAATACCAAAGGAGTTATCCTAATTTTCTCTGTTTACATCTACTTCTACATATTTGTTCTTGGCTGAGTGAATGTTTGGAATAGAACAAGGAAACTTAAATCCAAGCTGTAAGAATCTAAAGCTTCTACCAGAAGAGAATAAGCATGCCTGAGAAGGCTTTAGTTGTTTTTGTTTGTTTGTTGCTGGGAGTGGAGGATGAGGGGCTGGGGTGAATGATTTAAGCAAGACATCACATGTGAAAGCACACTAATAAATATTATCTGAGGCATTCTTTATCATTTTTTTAAAATTCCCCTCCCCCACCATGGCCCCCTCATTTGTTTGCTTGTCTTCTTTAGGAGGCACTGGGAACCTAACCTGGGACCTCTCGTGTGGGAGGCAGGTGCCCAACTGCTTGAGCCACATCCACTCCCCTATTTAAGACCTTAAATTAATCCCTCTTTCTCTGTCTTAAAGCCTCTGGCCTAGGTTCCATGTGGTGGTATAACCTGGGTGGGGACTGGGTTACGGGATGTAAGACGTGCATGACCCCTTTTCTAACCAACATGCCTTTGGGAGTATGTCCAAACATTTCCCTCCAGCCCTCTCCCACGGAGGCCGCCCGCGTCTCTGTGCCCCTCCAAACAGCAGCCTCTTCTCTCTGTTCTCTCCTTGGCCGCAGCACCCTGTCCAAGTGCTGCCATGCGATGGTGGCACTCATCTACCCCTTCACCTGGCAGCACACCTACATCCCCGTGCTGCCACCTTCCATGATCGACATCGTGTGCTCTCCGACCCCCTTCCTCATCGGGCTGCTCTCCAGCTCGCTACCGCTGCTCAGGGAGCTGCCACTTGAAGAGGTGAGGACCTGGGGTGAGCCTACCTGGGTGCCGAGAGCATAGGGAGGTACTGGCTCTCCTTCTGCAAGCAGGTAGAGTGGCACAGACGCAGGCTATGGCTTTGTCTGTCAAGTAGGTCGCCTCCTAAAGCCTGACTCAGTAGATCCTCAGCAACTGCAAAGACGGTTTCCCTTCTCAATGAACCTGTGGGCGGGAACACCCATTGAGAAGGGCAGCAGTGAACAACCTTGCTGGAGGTCAAGGCTCCTAAGACAGACAGCCACCACCCTATCCTTCCCTCTCCTCCCACTCCCCTGGGGTGGGGTGGGGGTGGGGATCACATGGAGATATACTGGAATTTATATTTTGGCTCATAAAGTTGACAAAGATTATGCTCTTATAGATTGGTCCTCTTTCGTATCACTTTAAAAGACAACCAGAGGGGGGCGGACGTAGCTCGGATGGTTGGGCGTCCGTCTGCCATGTGGAGGGACCTGGGTTCGATCCTGGGACCTCCCGGTAAAATAAAAAAAATAAAAATAAAAAAAATAAAAAAAAAAAAAGACAACCAGAATGTTTGTAATGATCAAGTTCTGGATTCTCAGATTAGCATCCAACTGGGGAGGTGCCACTTGGCATTTCTGTGGTCACGCACTGCTCCCTTCCTCTGAAGAGTTACTGGCCCTGTGTACTGGGCTTTTCCTGAAGGAGGGTCTCACTCTGAAGGCCCTGGCATGACCCCAGGAATGAGTACCCCTCTAAACTTCAAACCTCAGGCATCTCACTTGTCCCACCCTAGTCCTGGGCCCTGGGTCTCAGCCCCACTCTGAGGAGGGAGGGGAAGGTGCTTTATCTGAAAGCTTTAATGAAAACCCACCACCTACAGCTGGATTCACTCTCCAGTTGGGTCCCTCTCCTCTGCATTTCTCCTCATATCCAAGAGGCATGGACCCTTTTTTCCCCACAAAGAGAAATGACAAGATTAAGTGGGTAGCTGGGAGGATAAAGGAGAGACAAGCCCAGGGGATAGGATGTGGCAGAGTTGAGTGAGTGGGAACAAGTGGGGGGCCTCTAGCACCTTTTGTCCCACCTCAGTATCTCACACACACACACACACACACACACACACACACACAAGGAGTCCGAGAAGCCCTGCCTTAGCAAGTCTGAGAACAGGGCAGAGAGTTCAGTCTGTGGCAAACGTGTCCCAGCCTGTGGTTTCAGTGTTGAAAGAGCACAATTCAGGAAAGCTCCTACCCCCACCTCCCCTCTTCATCATCTGTGGCTACCGTGGCAATGTCAGGAAACCACAAATGGGCCACTCTCCCCTCCCCACCCCAGCTGCATCTCCGATATTCTGGAGGTTCTGGTGACAATAATAGTCCCTTTTCCTCTCTTCTTGTAGGTCCTCGTGGTTGATCTCGTCAACAGTCGCTTCCTTAGACAGGTGAGTAAGGAAGCCTGTTTCAGCCTGTTGCTCTGTTTTTATCTCTCCATTGTTTGGGGAGTCAGCTTTCCAGCTCTAGAAAGGTTCCTTGGTAGGCCTGGGAGAGGAAAACAGGCTGGCCCAGCTGGAGGACACTAGACCAGAGCTGTACTGAATATGAAGCAGAAGGGAGCAGAGAGGAGGGCTTTGGCAAAAGATGAGTTTTCATTTGTTCTGTCACTAAATGGTAACCTCACAATTAGAATCTTACAGGTTATAAGGTTAAAACTATAGGCATTTGTCTCTTTCAACATGTTTTTAAAGAATATTTGATGACAAAGGGAAACATTCATGATATAATATTAAGTTGAAAAAGTTAGGACGCAAAATTTTAAACATTATTTTGTTGATGGTGGTTTACCAAAAAAAAAAAAAAAAAAGGAGAGAAAAGGAGAAAGAAAATATATGCATATATGCGTCTTAAAAAGACTGAAAGAAAAACACATCCAAAATGCTAATGCTGGTTGTCTTGGGGTGGGAGACTAAAAGAGAGACAAATTAAGAGTGATTTTTTTTTTTTTAATTTTACCGGGAGGTCCCAGGGATCGAACCCAGGTCCCTCCATATGGGAGACGGATGCCCAGCCAGTTGAGCCACATCCGCCCCCAAGAGTGATTTTAAATTGTCTTATTACTTTCATGCATTTTCCATAACGATAATAAATTACTTTCATTAACAGATAAAATAATACACATTTATTTTCTTTTCATCATTTGCCAGAGTGGACTAACTTCAATCAGATCTTGTAAAGAATAATTACAGAAAGGTTTTCTAGGCTTTCTGACAGATTGCTTTTAAACTTGGAGTTGCCATATAGCTAAAATATTTAGTAATGTTAATGCTGCAATTGGTCATTAGTTCCATCTACCTTCACTTCCTAAAAGCCCGCAGCATCCCAGCACCAAATGAAACTATAGGCCCTTCCCAGTGGCCTTCCTGCTCTGAGGCCCAGACCATAGGTCAGCTTTGGATCACACTGATCATCTTGCCCTGATCAGAGTCCCCTGACTAGCACTAGCCACCCTCAGGTTGAAAGCAGTGGGAACTAAGCACTAAGCACTTCTACAAGGTAATTGCACTGCAGTTTAATCTTCAGAATGAGGTAGCTATTGGTAGCCCATTATGCAGATGGGGAAACTGAGGCTCACAGAGCTTGTGGGAAAAAAAAGAAAAAAAAAAAGAATCAGGATTCAACTCTCACACCTCTGGCCCTAAAACCTATTCCTTCCACTGAGCCCCAGGACTGAGCCAGGCCTGTCCCAGGGTAGACCCAGTGTGTCCTGCTGGCCAGAGACAGCCACCATCCCCAGAAGCTCTTGGGTGATAGCCCACCTGCTTTTTCTGCTTTACAGATGGATGACGAGGATTCCATTCTGCCCCGGAAGCTTCAGGTAGCCCTGGAACACATTCTGGAACAGAGGAATGACCTGGCTAGTGACCAGGATGAAGGGCCTCCGGACTGCAGGCATGGTAACTGCATGGCTACCTTCCAGACCCCATCCGCTACCTGCCCCCTACCCATTAGGGTTAGGGGTGCTGTAGTTTGCCAGGGCTGCTGTGACAGTTACCACACACTGGATTGGCTTACACAAAGGGACGTATGGCCTTTGAGGTTTTGGAGGCTAGAAGGCCAGCAGCAAGGTATTAGCAGGGCTTGCTCTCTCCTGGAGTCCGCAGTGTTCCGGAAATCTCCACCACAGAGCCGTCTCTCTGCTGTGTCTGCTCCTCCGGTTTCCCCTGACTTCTGGCTTCTACTGACTGGCTGCCTCCAAATTTCCTTTGCTTATAAGGACTCCAGTCCTGTGGATTAAGACCCACCCTGATTCAATTTGGCCTCATCTAAATAGGATCTTCGAAGACCTATTCACAAATGAGTCCACACCTTAACTAATAACATCTTCAAAGTTCCTATTTACAAATGGGTTCAAACCACAGGACCAGGGGTTAGGATTTGAACATGTCTTTATGGGGAACATAATTCAATCCCCAACAAGTAGCAAAAGGTCAATCCGTCCATTTCTCTTGACCTTGAGTTAACTAGGAAAATGGGCAATGGAGAGAAACTGGGAGCTTGGCCTCTTTTCCTGGATTTCA
>JAKSZT010000049.1:45421056-45517171 GCA_026826555.1 Tolypeutes matacus
TTTTTGTTTTTGGTTTTTTTTTTTTTTTTTTTGGTTTTTTTTTTTTAGGAGGTACCGGAGATTGAACCCAGGACCTCATACATGGGAAGCAAGCACTCAACCGCTTGCGCTATATCGGCTTCCCCTAACATTTACTTTTTTTTTTTTTTTTTTTTTCCCAGCATGAATCAGAAATTATATTTAAAATAAATAATCTAAACAATTCAACTTAAAGATAAAAATTATCAGAGGTTAAAAAATACACAATCTAAACCTATACTGTTGATAAGAAATTATATTTAAAATGGAAGGAACATATATGTTGGAAACAAAATGCAAAGAGATGGAAAAAATATAAATAATGTAAACACAAGCCAAAAGACATCTGGTGGCTGAATGGCCATAGGTTTTTCAATAACTGTAGACCTTAAGGCGAGAAGTTAACATTTACTTGTATTACCAATTAGCTGGTCTCAGAAGCTCCGGTTAAGCCTTCTGCCCTCTGGTCTCACCTTTCCTGGCCTTTTCTCTACTTTGCTCAGGCCCCGGCTCCAGCACCTTGAACGAGGTGGTGTCGGAAGCCTTTGTCCGATTCTTCGTGGAGATTGTTGGCCACTACTCCTTGTTCCTGACGTTGGGTGAGCGTGAAGAGAGGACCCTGCAGCGAGAAGCCTTCCGCAAAGCTGTCTCTTCCAAGAGCCTCCGCCGTTTCCTGGAGATCTTCATGGAAACCCAGACCTTTCGGGGCTTCATTCAGGAGCGGGAGCTGCGCTGGCAGGATGCCAAGGGTCAGGGGGCATCTTCCATGTTGGGGCCAAGTGAGCTAGGGATGCCCATCCTACAGGCGGCTAGGTAACGGGCCAGGTCATGGGGAAAAACCTCCTCTGGAGACCTTTCAGTTCATCCCCCATCCAGGCTGGTGAGAACTGCCCCAGATGTCCTGACCACCTCCTCTGGCCTTCCTTCTCTTTTCCCCTTTAGTAGTCTGTCCCAGAACCACACTCCAGTTTCTGGTGGCAAGTTTTCCTTTTATTCCATTCATTCCAACTTGATGAAACTCTCAAAAACACTCTTTTCTTCCTCTCTGTATTGCCCCTTTCCTTCAGGCCTCCTCTTGCTCCTTCCACCCTTTTTTCTCACCTGTATGGCATGTAGAACTAGAGGGCAGGAGTGGGTTGGGGACAGGATAGAGGAGGAGTCGGTGACCTCTACATCTCTCCCTTCATTCTCTCTTTTCCTCTGAGTTCGTCTATTCTCTCCTACCTTCTCTCTATCCCTCTCTGCTTTGGTTGCATCATATTATTCCCAGGGATTGAGGAAGGGAAAGGTATGAGAAAGGAGGAAGAAGTGATTCCAACTTCTTTCCAACATCATCTTGAGTCCTTTGGGGAAATCTGAAAACTAGAAACATTAGCAAAGGCTATTACAGATGAAAGTTAAACCTCAGTAAGCAAAAGAGGCTTACCACTGAAAAATAGCTACACGTGAGAAAATCAGGCAGGACCAGAGAAGGTTCCAGGTGAGTACCTGGCCACAAGGCTTTGGTGTACCCTGGTACTGTGAACACAGAGGGACTAAGTTAAGAAACCCAAAGGCCTACATTCCCAGAGCTCTTTGCAAAAAAGTGCTCCACATTTCAGGTAATTCTGATATTTCCTATCTGAAGGGACAAAAGAAAATCAGAGACCCAAGGAAAGGTTTCTTTTAAATGGAAAGAGCAGCTGGGTACATTTAAATATCTATTTACAGATCACTGTTTGATAGAGAGGTGGGAGACATAAAATGTTAAAAGCAAAGTGAAAGGGCCCCTCTGTCCTCTGTCCGAGGTAGATCAGTCATGACTGAAGGCAGCTTCTGAGGCTCAGACCCCAGAGATCCCCTGTTCAGCCTCCTGAGGTCACAGATGGGAAACATTCCCAGGAAGCTAAGTGGCTTGGCCAGGGTCCGTCTTACAGGAGAATACGCAGAGCTAGTACCATCTGTTTCATCTTTGAAACCTGTGCCTGGCACAGTGTAGATGCTTGGTAGATGTTTGTTGAATAAAAATAGGATCTCACGTACATGTTAGCTTTGTGGCTCTCCAAAGAGTTACTGCACAAGGTTGGGAAATTATAGGGATCATAAAAACTCCTATAAACCTTATGATTCAGAGCATGTTTATAGGAGCAGTTTCTTCTCAGAAGCAAGGTTTCTCTTTTTTAGGACAATGAGGAAATATCTGTGTTTAGAAGTGCAAAGAGAAGGAACTAAAAGGGCTGGGACTTTTCTTATCAACAGGTCTGTTTGAGGTCCGAGCCCAAGAGTACCTGGAAACACTCCCCAGTGGAGAACACAGCGGAGTCAATAAGTTCCTGAAGGGACTAGGTAAGTCCCAGGGGTCTCTGTCCGCTGTCAGCAGTCTTCAGCTGTGGTGAAGTCTTGGCCAGTGCCCTCTCCTGGAGCAGGGGTGGAGGTGAGGAGTGTGTGTGCAATAAATCATGCAACAGCCTGCAGTCTGCTGGGCCATAGGACCAATCAGCATTCTAACCTCCCTCTCCTATTCATCTGTCCCCAAAATGTAAACAAAGGACACAATCTCCCCTCCCTGCCTTTATTTGACCCCAGGCCTATCTTGCTATCTTCCTGCCCTATTATCTATTCCTGTCTGCTATAAGCTTCTGAGGAGTTGTGTTTGGGAAGCATGAATGGAACCAGAGAAGGGAGCCTGGAGGAAAGAAGGGCAGAAGGAAAGAGGAGACCTGGACTGGCCTCCATATTCCCTCTGGAAACTGGAAATGTAAGAATTATGAGAAATGTGGCTCAGTCAGTAAAAAGACTCTGACTGGAAAAGGGATGATGAAGAAGACAGGAAAAAAAAAGGAATGAAGGGGGAAGCGGCTGTGGCTCAATCAGTAGGGCTCCCGTTTACCATATGGGAGGCCCCGGGCCCGGTTCCCGGGGCCTCCTGGTGAAGGCAAGCCTACCCGCACAGCGTGGTTAGCTGACCCAGCGAGCACAAGCAGCAAGGGGGGGATAAATGAATAAATAAATAAATAAAATCTTTTTAAAAAAAAAAAAAAAAGGAATGAAGGAGCAGGCCCGGTCAGGAAGAACCTGTGGGGTGGGGACCACACGGAGGGGAGGACAGGGGACATGCAGGAGAGGCTGTGTTGCTGCCCCCTGCAGGACAGACAGCCACTCCGGAAAGGACCTTCTCCCCACCCCTGCTCTCGGAGCTTTTCTTCCCACCTGGCTCCTTGGGGATGTGTTACATTCGGTGCTCCCTTCATTGCCATTTCAGAAGCAAACCCTCCCCAAAGCTCTGACATTCTACCTTTCAAAACTCCCCAAGCATATGACAGTGTTTAAAAGGGGAAGTCTAAGATCATGTATATTACTAGAAGGAAAGCTAAGAAATGTAACATGGGACTGTATAAGATAGTAAAACCTTATGTAAAACACAAATATGGGTGCTATTGCATATATAAGACTCTTTTTACAAAATATAGTTGTAAATATACTAGAGAGAAGGAAATAGAATAGCAGCTATGTACGGCAGGGGACGCATAGAGATTGAGAGGTGGTGAATTTTGTTTGTTGTTTGTTATTACTGGAATAATGAAAGTGCTCTAAGAATGACTGAGGTGATGACTGCACAAATTTTGATTACACCAAATACCATTGATTGTACACTTTGAATGGATTTATCAATAAAATTGATTTCTTTAAAAAAACAAACAAACCAAGCCTAGTGGTCTTACAATGGCTTTTCCTTAGGGAAGGGGCAGGCACATGAAGAGCTCAGAACAGGGGTTAACTCCAGAAAGGGTGAATCCCTCTCTCCCAATTTCTCCAGGGCACAGAGATGAGGTTCCAGGAAGTGGCTTGGAGGCCACGGTTGTCCACACTGCATGTAGAAAGCAAAGGGCAAGACTTAACCCATTCCTCTGTCTGCCTGGTGACATTTTCTCATTTAATTTTTTTAGGCAATAAAATGAAGTTTCTCCACAAGAAATAAATCTCCACTCAGCCTCAAAAGAAAACATCCGAGAGCAACCACGTGTGTTAAGAAAAGTTGCTGGTGTCCTTTCTGAAAGGTTTGGATCTTTGGTTGCCCCAGGTGCTGGGATAAAGCCCAGGATGGTTTCAGGCCCACCACTGGGGAGCCTTCTCCCCAGGACCCGGGGCCCAAGAACAGCCCAGGAGGCCCTGCTTCTTCAGAACAGCACTGGAAAGGGAGCCTGAGACCAGGCACGTCGCCGACATTCAAATAGGTGGTTTTGGTTGTTGGTGTTTTTGTTTTTTTAATCTTAGATATTAAAAAAAAAGAAAAGTGTTTGGATTTTCATTTTATTATGCCAGAGCTAAGAAAATCTATCCTGCCCTACTTCATCTTTCCCTGTTCATCCTACCTGGCAGCTCAGCTCTGGATCCAGGAGGAAAGGAGGAAATGGGAAGGAGCAAAGAGCAGGGAATTAGAACAAAGGCACTCCTCTAGGCGGGAACTTGGGACAAATGCAGGATGTTAGGGGAAGAGGAAGGAGGAAGGGCTGGGAAGTCCAGGTGAGGCCTGCAGGTTTCAGGGTGCCTGTCCTCTGCTGGAATGAGCCAGAAGGAAAAACGTGGAGCATTAGAGGGATTTGGCTTCCAGGGTTGATCTGCTCTTCCAGTATGGTCAGTGCTTCCCCCTGGTGGCCAAGTCCAATTGTTGTCATACCATGGACTCTACCCGTCCCAAATGGACCCGTGCCTTCTTGACTGCCTTTTTCTCATAGAAGCCATGGAACCATCTACTGCCAAAGCAGTCCATGACTTTAAGAGGTACATACAAAAACAGGAAATCTCCCCACAAGATCTGTTAACAAAATGTCCTTGGAGTCCTAAAGCTTATGATTCTGCCTAGAGCCCACCTTATAACACATAAGTTCCTACTTTGACCCAATTCCCATTTATACTGTATGTAATTTCCATCTCATACTAGGGACCCAGATCAGCATAAATGAAATGGTATATATGCAGGATAAATGCCAGGGGCATTTGTTGTTGATGCTTTTAACAGCAAGAAGGATCAAAACTTTGGGGGCAGCTTCATTAGACTTGTACTGCCAGAAAGGCAGCTTAACTCTGAACCAGAAGCAGGGAGAGTGCAGGAAAAGGCTGCAATCTGGGAACTGTCCTGCAGGAGACCCAGTGGAGAGGTGGGAGAACCCGAAATGAGCTGCATGTGAGCAGCGCTAGCACTTTTCAGAGGCAGGCTTGAGGTGCCGCCTCAGCCTACCTGCTGCCCTGCACATCCCGCTAATGGATGCCACCACTAACCCTGACCAAAACACACAAACGGGATGTGCTTTGACCTTGGCAGTGGCCCACAAGGCCTGTGCCACCCGACAGAGGTTCTTAACTGGATTCATGGACCATCCCTTACTCCCCACCCCCGCCAAATTGTATACAAGATTTGGTGTGTCCATTCGATCTTCAGGGGAAATATCAGATTCTCAGAGGGGTCCAAGATACCCCCACAATGGTAGGAATCAAGCTATGCATAAAAATTAACTTGGATAGGTGTGTGTGGTTGGGGGGCGGCGGGGGGCATGAATGAGAATCTGAGTGTGGAGCTCCCGAAAATTGTATTTAACAAGCTCCTCAGATTAGTTAAGTTTATTAACAATATTCTGCAGATTTTTATATTGCCCAGAGATGATTACTTTTAATATTTTGGGATATACTTCCTTTTCTAACTTATTTCATATTATATTGTTTACTTAATACATCCAAGTGAATAAATTTACATCTTTGCCAACATTCCTAATGACTGCATAATATTCTATTTTGTAGATTTACTAGACATTTTTTCACCCATTCTCTACTCTTACACATTCAGGATGTTTCCAGTCTTTAATATCTTAAAGAGCATTGAGAAAAACATCTTTATACAAGTATTTTAGACACTTGCCTGGTTTTTATTTATTTTTTTGTTGAAGTAAAATATACCCAGAAGAGTGCACAAATCATGAGTATACAGCCTGCTTGACAAACTTTCACATCCTGTAATCAGACTCAAATAAAAAAACAGAACATCATCAGTACCCTGGGAGCCTCTTTCTGCCCCTCTTCTATGCATTTGTCCCACCCTACACTGCATTTGTTTGAATTAAACCAATTAAATTGACTATAGTATGCAAAGTGGTAGGTTAGGCTGAGGAGGGTCGGTGCAGAAGGAAAAAGTGGGGTGGTGATGCCTGCTCACAACCTAGGGAGGATCCTTGGTAGATAATACTGTTTGGGCTCAGAAACCCAAGTATGGTTTTAAAGTATGGGCGTGCTGGACCAGATTGCTACCTTCAACCATTGTGTCTTGCCTCATGCCAACCCCTCTGTCCAAGAACCAAGACCTATAATAATTCCAGTTAAAAAGCCTCCTCTTTTTTTTTTTAAGAAATTTTTTTTCTGACTTTATTTTGTACATTTAATAATTGAAAATATAAACAATTAAAAACTAAAAAGTAAACAGATGAATAAATATATACATTTCTCAATTAATGTACTAGATATATATAAAAATTTTTTGAATCAAACAGTATGTTACACAATATATTTGGTTCATAGTAACACATTCATACAGTATTTGTCCTTTTGTGTCTGGCTTGCTTCGCTCAACATAATGTCCTCCAGGTTCATCCATGTTGTCATATGCTTTACAACTTCATTTCTTCTTACAGCTGCATAATGTTCCATCGTGTGAATAGACCACAGTTTGTTTATCCATTCTTCTGCTGATGGACACCTGGGTTTCCAACTTTTGGCAATGATGAATAATGTGGTTATGAACATCGGTGTGCAGATGTCTGTTTGTGTCACTGCTTTCAACTCTTCTGGGTATATACCCAGTAATGGTATTGCCAGGTCAAGTGGCAAGTCTGTATTCAACTTCTTTAGGAACTGCCAAATAATCCTCCATAGTGGCTGTACCATTCTGCATTCTCACCAACAGTGAAGAGGTGTTCCTATCTCTCTACATCCTCTCCAACACTTGTGGTTCTCTTTTTTTTTTTTTTTTTCTTTTTTCTTATTTATTATTATACGTTTCCCTTTCTTTTTTTTTCTTAATTTATTAATTAATTAATTTATTTTTATTTAACCTTATTTGTACATTTAATAATTGAAAATATGAGCAATTAAAAACTAAAAAGTAAACACATGAATAAATATATACATTTCTCAATTAAATGTAATGGATACATATAAAATTTTTTCTTTTTTTTTTTTTGTATTAAACAATATGTTCCGCAATATATTTGGTTCATAGTAATGCATTCATACAGTATTTGTCCTTTTGTGTCTGGCTTGCTTCACTCAACATAATGTCCTCCAGGTTCATCCATGTTGCCATATGCTTTACGACTTTATTTCTTCTTACAGCTGCATAATATTCCATCGTGTGAATGGACCACAGTTTGTTTATCCATTCATCTGTTGATGGACACCTGGGTTGTTTCCAACTTTTGGCAATAGTAAATAATGTTGCTGTGAACATCGGTGTGCAGATGTCTGTTCGTGTCACTGCTCTCAGTTCTTCTGGGTATATACCCAGTAGTGGTATTGCAGGGTCACATGGCAAATCTATATTCAACTTCTTTAGGAACTGCCAAACAGTCCTCCATAGTGGTTGTAACATTCTGCATTCCCACCAACAGTGGAGAAGTGTTCCTATCTCTCCACATCCTCTACAACACTTGTAATTCTCTGTCTTTTTAATAGTGGCCATTCTGATAGGTGTGAAATGATATCTCATTGTAGTATTGATTTGCATTTCCCTAATCATGAGTGATGTTGAGCATTTCTTCATGTGTTTTTTTGCCATTTGTATTTCTTCTTTGAAGAAATGTCTATTCAAGTCTTTGGCCCATTTTTTAATTGGGTCATTTGTCTTTTTATTGTTGAGTTGTAACATCTCTTTATATATCCTAGATATTAAACCCTTATCAAATATGTGATTTCCAAATATTTTTTCCCATTGAGTTGGCTGCCTTTTCAGCCTTCTGACAAAGTCCTGTGAGGTGCAAAAGTGTTTAATTTTGAGGAGGTCCCATTTATCTACTTTTGTTGCACGTGCTTTGGGTGTAAGGTCCAAGAAACCACCACCTACTACAAGGTCTTGAAGATGTTTCCCTACATTTTCTTCTAGTAGTTTTATGGTCCTGGCTTTTATATTTAGATCGTTAATCCATTTTGAGTTGATTCTTGTATAGGGGGTGAGATAAGGGTCCTCTTTCATTCTTTTGGTTATAGATATCCAGTTCTTCCAACACCATTTGTTGAAGAGACTGTTTTTTCCCCATCAGTGTTGGCTTGGTAGGTTTGTAAAAAAACCAGTTGACTGTATAGGTGGGGGTATATTTCTGGATTCGCAATTCTATTCCACTGATTGATATGTCTATCTTTATGCCAGTACCATGCTGTTTTGACCACTGTAGCTTTGTAATAGGTTTCAAGGTCAGGCAGTGAAATTCCTCCCACATTGCTCTTCTTTTTTAAAATACTTTTGGCTATTCGGGTGCACTTACCCTTCCAGATGAATTTGGTAATTGCCTTCTCTAATTCTGTGAAGTAAGCTGTTGGGATTTTGATTGGTATTGCATTGAGTCTATAAATCAGTTTGGGCAAGATTGACATCTTCACGATATTTATTCTTCCAATCCATGAACACGGAATGTCTTTCCATTTGTTTAGGTCTTTTTAAATTTCTTTTAGCATTGTTCTGTAGTTTTCTGCATCCTTCTTTGGTTAAACTAACTCCTAGGTATTTGAGTCTTTTTGTTGCTATTGAAAATGGAATTTTCCCCCTGATTTCCTCCTCAGGTTGTTCAGTACTAGTGTACAAAAACATTACTGAACTTGCGTGTTGATCGTGTATCCTGCCACTTTGCTGAACTCATTTATTAGCTCAAGTAGCTTTGTCGTGGATACTTCAGGATTTTCTAAGTACAGGATCATGTCATCCGCAAACAGTGAGAGTTTTACTTCCTCTTTTCCTATTTGGATGCCTTTAATTTTTTTTCTTGTCTAATTGCCCTAGCCTGAACTTCTAGTACAATATTAAATAACAGTGGTGACAGTGGGCATCCTTGTCTTGTTCCCGATCTTAGAGGGAAAGCTTTCAACCTTTTCCCATTGAGTATGACGTTGGCTGTGGTTTTTCATATATGCCCTTTATCATACTGAGGAGTTTTCATTCTATTCCTATCTTTTGAAATGTTTTTATCAAAAAGGGATGCTGGATTTTGTCAAATGCCTTTTCTGCATCAATTGAAATGATCATGTGGTATTTTTCCTTCAATTTGTTAATGTGGTATATTACATTGATTGATTTTCTAATGTTGAACCAGCCTTGCATACCGGGAATACATCCCACTTGGTCGTGATGTATAAGTCTTTTGATATGCTGTTGGATTTGATTTGCAAGTATTTTGTTGAGAATTTTTGCATCTATGTTCATTAGAGAGATTGGTCTGTAATTTTCTTTTCTTGTAGAATCTTTATTTGGCTTTGGTATTAGGGTGATGTTGGAAAAGCCTCATTTTTTTCATGAAGAATGTGTGTTTACAGGCATTCCATTATTGTTTTTCAATTTACAGTAAACCTTATGTTCATGAGAAAAGAAAAAGTTGCTATAGTATCATTGAGTGGATTTTATTGCTGTGGAATATCGGAGACACTGGTGGCCAAGAGTAGGGCTGAGGGGGAGCAAGGACAACTGGCATATCTCAGTCAGAGGCCACAGATAGCTAGTCTGAGGGAAGAGACAGTGCCATCACCACTGCTGGCTCTGAGGCAAAAGGAATTCTTAGAAATTATCATAAAAGCTAATCACTCAGAGGAAAATTACCAGATTGCCCATTTGTGCATTTGTTTTTGCCCATCACTATGCTAAGTTCTTCATGGGTGTTATTTAATCACTAGAAGGGTAAACTTCTTGAGTGAGGGCAGGGATTTATGTTCACTGCTTAACTCCCAGAGCTTAAAAACAGTGCTGACCTACTCTAGATGAGGCACTATTATAGGCCTTGGGGATACAATACAGACCCTAAAAGAACATATTTTTGTTTAAGTAGTTGTTGTGTTTTTGTTTTTGTTTTTTTGGCAACAGCTTTGTTGAGATAGTTCATATGCCATACAATTCACCCATTTAAAGTGTAAAACTTAGTGGTTTTTCGTGTATTCAGAATTCTAGATATATTCTGGACATTTCATGTAAGTGGAATTATACAGTTGGCCTTTTGTGTCTGATCTTTTATTCTCACTTAGCATGTTTTCAAGGTTCATCCATGTGACATGTTTCAAAATGTCATTCTTCATAAAGGCGTAATAATATCTCCGTTGTATGGCTATACTGCATTTTGTTTATCTACCAGTTGGACATTTGGGTTGTTTCCACTATATGCTATTGTGAATAATGCTGTGGGAATATCTGTGGGAAAAACAAAACAAAACAAAAAACAGTGCTGAACAAATGAGCAACTCTCACAGCAATCCTAAGAGTGTTACTGTCCCTTTCCCTGGGCAGTGAGCCCGTTAGAGAGGAATTTGTACACCACAAAGCCAATGTAGTACTTCACTGAGGGGCCTTTTTATTGACTGGACCAGTCATTCCTTCATCTCTGATGCTTTGTTGTCACTGTCGAGGAACCTGCCTAGGAGATTAATAATCATTAGGTTGGTTGGTGAGTTTGAAGTCAGAGCAAAGGGGGTCAGTGAATCGTGAGGAACATTTCCCTGGGAAAGATGGGGAAGCCTAACAGACATTCTCTTTCTCAGGAGGGGGTGCATTTCTCATGCCACCAGGCCCTTTGTCTCTTCCACCTAGGTGGTGCTAGATAACCCTGCCAACTTCTTGATCCCTGGCTACCCCCTTTCCTGTGATTCCTTCCTTTCTTCAGACAGGTTCCAAGCTAGATCTACTACCTTCCACCCATACCTCAGAGAGGACCCAGCTTTCTCATGGGTGATTGACATCACCTGCCTCAGATTCTCCTGGGATACTTGTTTGAAACGCACTTTCTTGGACCCAACTCAACCCATCTGGAACCCTTGATTGGCTAGGGATTCCCCAAATATCTTCATCCAGACATTACCAAGATTCTGTCTTAGGTGAGTCATTTCTTCAGGAAACTGATCTCATCTATTATATGTAAATTCTCCCCTAAGTTTCACTGACAGTAATTTTCAGGCAAAGTTTTGGAAATAAGTCTTTAGCAGCCCCCACCCCACCCCCATGTTCTGAATACAGCATTACCAAAGGCTTCCTAAATGCTCTGAAGAATGAAAACATCAGTTTAATGGCTGTAGGCTTCCAAGGCCCTACAGAGGGTCCACACTCAATTTGGTAGATCAAACCCAGTAAATTAGTTTTTAAAAAGGCCCCATTACTCTAGATTCCTTGCATACATATGAAAAATGAACCCAAGACCGTGCATGGCAGGCCCCAAGGAAGCCTGGGAGAATGAGTACTGTGGGTGTTGAGTTCAGAGGAGAGCGAGAATGGCATGGCAGGAGTTGAAGGGGTCAGCTTAGACTTCATGGAGAGTTGATGTGAGTTGATAGGAATTCTGAGCAGAACTTGATAGATGGGAGGGGCTGAAACAGGCAGAGGAAGAAGGAAGATTCCAGGTCTGAACAAAGGTTAGTAAGAAGAGCAAAAGGCAAGTGAGAAGGCCATTTAACTGCTTGCACCTGTTAAAACCAATTAACTTCACTGAGTTCCTTGTCCAATGACCACACCTAGCCCTCACCCAGCACCTGGGTGTGGTGCAACTGCCAACCCCTAAACTTCTTTCTGGCTATAATCAACAGAAGCTGAGTGCCAGCTTACAGAGCAATGGGCCAGGCAGCAAATGACCTCGCCTTTGATCAGAAGGTGTGAGAGGGCACCAACCCTGAGCTCTTCACCTGTCCCCTCTTCCTGTCCTCTGGCTCTGTCTCCAGCCACCCCCTACCACCACCCCTTGCCTCCTACCAGCCCATAATCCTAAGAGCATTTACAGTTAAGCCCTGCAACCAAACATCACAAGAGGTTGTCCTTCCTACAAGAGAGCTAATTCCAATTTCCTTTGCCACCATGGGTGGAATGTGGACTGAGTTGTTTTTCTGGCAGAGAACTCCAGATTCATGCAGACCCACCCTTCACCCTTTCCCTAGACCCATGGACAGGTATGCAAAGGCTTAGCCAGTGGGGCTCTGGGTAGCAGCAGAAGGTGTCAGGCCAGGAGGCCAACAGAGTGGCAGGGGCTGGGTAAGGAGATTCACTAAGGTGGGAACAGCAGGCAGCTACCGTGCCCTGAAGCAGGCAGAGTCTAGAGCCAAGACAGCAGCAGGAGCTACCCCACCCAGTGCCTGGAGCTCAGCTCAGATCCTGGGGCAGAGGCTGCTTTTCTCCCCTCCCTGCCTTGTATCTGGCCTGTGGGAAGTTCTGGACAGGAACAGAAGCAGCGCAGCAGCCCTGCACCTAAGCCAGGGCCAGCCATGCCAGGGTGGCTCTCGTGATGTACATCAGTCCCCTTTCTGGCAGCGTGAGCTCCGGCGGCCCCTGTGTCCTTGCTTCCAGCCAGGCTAGTCAAGATGGACTTGAGGGAGCAAAGAGTAAAGCCACATCTCAAGATTTGGGCATTTGCCCTCTGTGGAAGAAAGTGGGGGAAGGGCTGTGCTATACCAAGCTGGGGTCATCTCTGTCTTGCACTCCCTAGCCACACCAAAATATGCCTCTGTAAAGAAAAATAATGTAATACATTTTTTTTTTCCAGTGAGCAATTTGGCAGTATTTAATAAAAGATTTACATGCATATGACCTGCTATCTAGCAATTCCATCCCTAGGAATTTACTTTTTTTTTTTTAAGATACTTTAAGATACTTAGAGGGAAGCGGCTGTGGCTCAATCAGTAGGGCTCCCGTTTACCATATGGGAGACCCCGGGTTCGGTTCCTGGGGCCTCCTGGTGAAGGCAAGCCCGCCCGCACGGCGTGGTTAGCTGACCCAGCGAGCACAAGCAGCAAGGGGGGGATAAATGAATAAATAAATTAAAAAAAAAAAAAAAAAAAAAAAAAATTTTTTAATAAAAAAAAAAAAAAAAAAAAAAGATACTTAGATTACATAAATGTTACACAAAAAATATAGGGATTCCCATATGCCCCACCTCCCACACCTCCCACACCCTCCCACTGTAATACATTTATATTCTGATGCAACTACACTCGCCACGAGCATACAGCACTTTCCCACAAGTGCATTTCTGTAGGATAAATGCCAACCTCTCCCTCTATGCAGGTCCATTTCCTTCCCTTCTATTCTACAATTATTGGCTTGAAGAGTGCTTCCTCGTAAGTCTACATGCCAAAAATATGTATATTCCTCTTTTTTTAAAAAAAGATTTATCCATTTTAAAAAAAACCTCCCACCCTCGCCCGTTTGCTGTTTTTGTGTCCATTCGCTGGGCAATTCTCTGTGTCTGTTTCTTGCCCTCTCTTCTCATCCTTCTCCTCCTGTCTTCATCGGGATTCGATCCTGGGGACCTCCAATGTGGGAGAGAGGCATTCTGCCACCTGCACTTCAGTTCCTGGTTTTTCGGTGCATCTCGTCTTGGCTCTCTCCTATGTCTCTCTCCTGTTATATCATCATCTTCTGCATTGCTTGGCGGGGCCTGGCAGCACGCGTGCCTTCTATATATTTTTTATTTTTATCCCGGGGATCGAACCCAGGTCCCTCCATATGGCAGATGGATGCCCAATCATTTGCACCACATCCGCCCCCCCTATATATACATTCCTCTTAAAACTGTTTTCTTACTATTTCAGGACTGGCCAAGGAAACTGAAGGAATTCTTTAAGCCCTCCTTCAGGAGGAATGAGAAGTGGAGCCTTGAGGCAACATAGTGTACTAGTGTCCTTTATCCCTACCCTGCCCCTGACCCCAGCTAGAAATGTGCTAAAACTCAGTCTTCTTTCTCTTCTACCTGCCCCTAAATAATAGCTCCAGGCAGGTCAGCCCTCCACACCCTTTGCCCCACTTTCATAACCCCAGGAAGGGAGGATTATCCCTCCACCCCCTTCCCCACCCATCTCCAGAGTTCAATCTGCCCTTCCCTCACTGCCTTGGAGATAAACTACCTCAGAAAACTGGCTGTTGGTGATAATAGTTTAAGGAGTTGCGCCTATAGACACTACTGGCAGAGAGTGCATTGATGGTGAGGAATCCTAGAGCCAGACTGGTGGCAGTTAGGAGAAGATATCATTTGGGTAGAGGTGTCCTGACTTATCCTGTGGTTTGCCACCCCCACCTTGACTGGACTTACCTAATTGAAGTGAGTCCCCTAACATCCCAACCCTCCCACATCTAAGGCAGCCACCACTTGCTCTGGGCAACCTGCCCTCCCCTGGCCCTCCTACTGATGGCCTTCAGGGGAACATTGAAGTCTCTTCACTTTAAACTGTATTCCAAAGGAACAAAGTGTTCCCAAACCCATGCTCCTCCACTGCAGGTCCCGCCCAAGCTGCTGCCCACAGAAATGAGATCTTTCTGGAGTAATAAAAATGTTCTGGAATTAGATAGTGGTGATGGTTGCACAACAACTTTGTGACTATGCTAAAGGCCACAGAATTGTATACTTTAAAAGGATGAACTTAATGGTATGCGAAGTGAATTATATCTCAGTTGGGGGAAAAAAAAAGATGAGACCAGCTACTGAAGGACAAGCCAAGGGAAGTAAAGCTTGATGTGTAAGGCAGCTGAAACTGTAACTGGCCAAAGTCGTGGGGCCAAACAAGTTGGAGAAAATATAAGTAGCACTTCCGCCCCAAGACCAGGAGAGAGAAAGCCCCTTGATCTGGGTGTTTGACTTTGGGGCCTGTGGGGAGGGGAACTAGTACAGCACCAATACCCTGAGACTAATAAGCTAATTACCACAAAGGTAACTTACAATACACTCATAATCATCAAAGTCCTTGCTAATGAGTAAAGCTTATTTTCACTGCAATAGCTGACAGTTTCATCCCAGACAAGCCTTGAGCCTTCACTTGCTCAAGACACATTGACTTCAAAGGTTTCACTGGATGTTGGTGTTGCTTCTAGCCCATGAAACCTGAAACAGTTCAGACCCCTCTGTCCTGGGCCAAGCCCTTCTTTTATGCACAGGCTTTCCACTTTCCCCACTTCAGCAGGACCCTCCCCATCGCAACACTGTTTTTGTTTTGTTTTGTTTTTGCCTTCGGTTGTCCTTTTATTTGCCCTCATAGCTTGAAGGAGAAAGGACAGGAGGTATAATATGTTCCAAAAAGTTATTAATTCAGAGAAAGATGCTTCAGTTACACTTGGAGATATTGTGAGATGTCAGTAACCTAGAAAGCATGTGCAGTCACCTCTTTCTGTTCTGCTCACACTTTTCAGTGTTTGCTTTTTTTTTTTTTACACAAAATCAATTTTATTGATTCATATTAATAAAGCATACTATTCATCCAAAGTTACAAACAGTGGTATTTGGTATAGTCACATAGTTGTGCATTCATCACTTCAATCATTATTAGAGCATTTTCATTATTTCAATAATAATAATAAACAAGAAACAGACAAACTAACAAACAACAAAATTCTTCACCTCTCAATCTCTCTATGCTTCCTCTGCTGTACATTGCAGCTATTTCTAGTTATTCTTGCACAGTTATTTATTTATTAAGCAGTTTTATTGAGATATATTCACATACCATATGATCCATCCAAAGTGTTTAATCAATGGCTTTTAGTATAATCACAAAGTTGTGCATTCATCACCACAGAAAATTTTAGAACCATTTTCACTGATGTGTGTTGCAGTTTGGGCAATGACCTGGAGCAGAGGAGCATGAGCTTGAGAACACTTAGTTCTTTTGAGTACACAGGGTAAAGTATGAGGATACAGAACAGGAGATGATAGGAGTATAACCCCTTAGGAAAACTGACACTACCAAGTAAAGTTGAACTCACCCACACCCTGCGACCAGCAATTCCACTTTTAAGTATACACCCAGCAAAATGTATGCCTATATGAACCAAAAGACCTATAAAGAAATATTCAGAACAGCATAATTTTAATAGCCCAAACTGGAAGCAATGAAATATGGACAGTAAAATGTACAGATGAGGTGTGATAAAACAATGCAATGGAATACTGTGCAACACGGAAAATGAATGAACTTTGGCTACATGCAGTAATGAAGATCAAGCTCACAAACATAATAATTGAGCTAAAGAAGCAAGAAACAAAAGGATATAAGTATGATTCCATTTAAATAAAATTTAAATTTTTTTAGGGATTCATATAGAGTAGAAAAAGATTAACACAAAATTGAGGAGAGTGGTTTAGTTGGGGTAGGAGGGGAGACTATGGTATAGGAGGTACCCCCAGAGCAGGGCTTCTAGGATATGGTCATATTCTATTTCTTGATCTGGGTGGTAGGTACATAGCTGTGTGTTTAAACTGTTCACATTAGTTTTACACATTCTTCTGTTTTATGTTTTCATACATAACATACCCCAAAGAAAGCTTCATTATCCTAGTAAGTACTGTGTGTTATGTGCCAAACCCAGCAGGGTGGCATCTCACTGGCAAACTAATGACAACCTGGGTGTAGGGGGCGATTTACTCCAGCCACTTCTCCAGATCCTTATCTATCCCCCAGGGAGGCCATGGCACCAAAGGGGCAGTTTGGTACTAGAGAAAGAGTGAAACACGAGCATCCTCACCCAGCTCTGCCTCCAGATTATTGTGGAACACGTGGGATGTCTCTCTTCTCCTGACCTTCTGTCTCTGCATCTGTAAAACAAGGCAGAGGAGGGAAGGTGTCCCTTATGACCCCAGCCTTGTCTTGCTCCACAAGCACCTGCGGCCACATGCAGGAATTGTGGCCATCTCAGCCTGGTCCAAGGTAGAATGCCAGGACCTTCCACTGATGGTCCCACTGGGCAGATTGGGAGAGAGGGAAAAGCTGGACTCCCTGAAAAGACAGGTGGTGCCTGAGGAAAGAGGGGACAAAGAATTAGTTGTTGCCCCCAATGTCTCCCAGGCAGCTAATGGCTGAGCTAACCTTAAAGTGAGGACAGGCCTCAGCTTATCTTATCAGCAGTTTATAGCTTGTACACCTCATTTGGTAGCTGACTGCACTACTGGTGTGTCTTGGTGTGTCTTCTCTCCACATGGACATCTGCCTTCCTGGCAGCAGACAAGGCACCTGAGGCAGCTCTGCCTCAGGCAGGGCTTTACACAGAATAGGCACAGTCACTCTGCATTATCTACTCCAAATGCTCTTTATTTTTTTTTTAAAGATTCTTTTTTTTTTTTAATTTATTTATCCTCCCTTGCTGCTTGTGCTTGCTGTGTCCATTTGCTTTTGCGTTTTTCTGGGTCTGCTTGTCTTCCTTTGTTGAGTCATCTTGCTGCCTGGGCTCACTGCGCCGCGCGGGCCGGCTTGCCTTCACCAGGAGGCCCCAGGAATCGAACCCGGGGCCTCCCATATGGTAAACGGGAGCCCGACCAATTGAGCCACAGCCGCTTCCCCAAATGCTCTTTAAATCCATTTATTTTAATGGCTTTCTTCAGAGTCTAAAAAATAATACCCATATACTGTAGAAAATTTGTAAAATACAAAACACACACACACAAAAAGAATACATTCATATCCTTAATCCAGCAGCCAAAAAGATCCCCTGGCTCTTCTGGTAAGTTTCCTTCTACTCTTCCTCCTAGAAATATGTTTAAAAGATGTTAATCTGCTCTTTGAGATGTCACCCAGGTTCCCACATGGTTAATTTCTTGTGTGGGCCACATGGCCCATATTTTAATCACACTATCCCAAATATACCCACTAAATTTGGCTATCATACCCTTCTTGCCATGATACGTATCAGACATAGGATCCTCATTTTATTTACCTAAGCATATTTTAAATCTTGGTTGAGATCATCTTGTACATAAGTTTTGCATCCTTTCTCATGTATCTATGGAAATGGTTTTTCATAATCATACAATGGCCCATTTTGTAGTATCCCATAAGTTGTTTCCTATTGTTAGGCCTTTTAGGCTTCTGGTTTTTCAGTACTATAATTGATGCTGATGAGATACCTTTGTAAATAAGTGCATTCAGTAATTAAATCCAATTGGCAGAGCTTATCTCCTGGCTCTTGACCTTCTGCCCCTCCCCCCGCTCCTCAGACTAACTGTACCTAGGAGCTAGTGGAGCCTGCACCATCCTTCTGGGAGGGGAGAAAATGGGGCATAGGACCCTCTGTGACACAACCCTGGTGGGGCTCACCCTAACCTGCCTGCTCTCACCAATCCAAGATACTCGCCAACCATCTAAACTTTTACAAGCACCACCCATTCCCTTCCTGTGACATATTTTTGGGCACAATGGGTACCAGTCCCTCCTCTCCCCACTTTTTCTTCTCTGTTCTCTGATTTTACACAGAACATCTTGAGCTGGACTCTTGTTCGGATCTATTTATTTTTGGGGCAAAGGGATGTTCAAATTACAAAGTATCAGCTTTCGAGGCTCATCCTACTTATTCCTCCCCCAAACACAGGCTCTCAGGGATTAATGTAACATCCAGACACGTTCCCATCAAGCCCTGCCAGCTTTCCAAAGGAGTCATGACACCCCCTGCCCTCTCCCAGCCCAAGTCCACTTGCTCCCCTCACATTGGTCCCCCCTCAACGTAAGCTTCACAGACCCCACCTTAGCCACATAGATTTCCTTCAGCACTGGCTGCAGCCACTGCATTTAACCTAATAGATGCTGTGAATCAAGACACAAAGCTCCACACCCCTCCAATACCCCCAACCCCACCCCACCCCACCTCGTGGAACCATCCCTAAAACCACTGATAATTGGGATTCCATTCAGCATACATTCCTTTAGCATATGGGCCAGATACCATGGCAAGTATTGGGGAACAAGATAAACATGAGTCACTCTTCATCCTCATGGAACTTTCTGTCTAGCGGAGAAGATGATTCTAACATGACATGGTGTATCCAATGACATACATAGCCCAAGGTGCTATGACGCTTGGTGAGAGCCCCAAACCGAGCAGGGGTGGGGCCATCTGGACAGGAAGGGTGTTGGGGTTGATATGGCAAAGGCCACGCACTAAAAGGACCATTTCACTGCACACCATACATTTCTAGATTTCTAATATAGTGTTGGAACTACAATCCCTATAGCCAGATTATAATCAAATGGAATCAGCTAGCTTTATACTTAAAGCCTGCAGTCTTTCACTAATTTAGGGGAGGATCTGGTGACAAAGAAAAGATTTTATAACAAAAGGCATTTTCTGAGTTGGTCTTGGGCTCACAAAATTATTGACCCTGAGATTCCTACAAAGATGAGGCCCCTAGACTGAAGGTTCTAAAGAGGCGAGGTAGGTTGTAGTCAGAGGATGGGCTATGCGAGCAGTGATTGGAAGTAGAGGAGTTAAGGGGGCTGAAAAGGCCTGGGTGTAACTACTAGAGAAGGTAGCTAGGGCTGAAAAAGAAAAAGAAAAATCTACAAAAGATGACACGTGGAAAAACTAGAGGTCATTGCAATCCACTTGGATTTAAAAAAAAACACCCAGCTTGGGGTAGAGAGACTGCAAGTCAGGTCACAAAGTATCTGATGATTGGTCAGGACCTGTTTATTTGACTCAGTTTAACAGGGTTGATTTGTTTTTCAGAAGAGCCTGTGTAGAAACCTTGCCCTAGGACTTGGAAACATCCCAGTTAGCAGAGTAGACGGGAAGATAACAATGGCAGAGCTGGCAGCATCAAGACTACTGCCTTCTTTCTTTCTTCCTCAGCTAGAATGTAATCTGACCAGCCAGTCCCTGACCTAAAGCCTTCCAGGGGTTCCCCATTGCCTGCAGGACCAGTCCAAGCCTCTCCCCGCACCAGCTGGCTGCAGCCTGCCCCTTCCTGCCTAGGACATTATGCTCTGACAATGAATACAGATCTGCTTCCAGCCTCCCTCCTACACGAGCCTGGTTCTCAGCATTGTGCCTGCGCTTCTGCAATCTGTGGCTTGGGCACTGTATTAGTCAGCCAAAGGGGTGCTAATGTGAAACACCAAAAATGGGTTGGTCTTTATAAAGGGGATTTATCTGGGGTAGAAGTCCACAGTTACCAGGCCATAAAGGGTAAGTTTCTTCTCTCACCAAAGTTCATTGCCACATGTTGGAGCAAGACAGCTGCCAACATTTGCCAGGGTTCAGGCTTCTTGGGTTCCTCTCTTCCAGGGGCTGCGTTTCTCTCCGGCTTTAGCTCTTCTGGTTCCTCCACAAGGTCAGCTGTAGACTATCAGGCCAACGGCTCACTTCTCTTCTCCTGGGGCCTTCTTTCCAACACCAAAACTCCATCATCAGAACTGCTTCTCAAAAACTGCTTCTACTCTGTTCTTTGCCTTGCCTTTTATATTGGATTCCCCACCCACCAAGGGGTGGGGCTCAACGCCCTACTGACATGGCCCAGTCAATGCCCTAATCATGCCCAGATTAACAGATCAGTTTACAAGCATGATCCAATTATATTTTTGGAATTCATAATTACATTAAATTTCCCAATGGCCACAGGCACACACCACTAATTCCAGCTCATTTAAAACTCAGCTCATTGCATGCCTTCCATGCTACCCTCACTCCCACCCAGGCTGGGTTAAATGCTGCTTCTCTGAGCTCCCGTAGTGCCCTGCAGAGACCTCTGTCACTACACATTTCCCAATAAATTATCTGCTTTTGTATTTGTTCCCTTTAATAGGTTCTAAGCTCCCTGAGGACAAGTATAATCTCCTTTCATCTTTGTATCCCCCATTCATTCATTCATTTACTCATAAGCACAGATTTATTGAACTGCAATGATGTACCAGACACTATTCTAGTTTGAATGAGTGCATGTCTTGGGAATTGGGCCTTCCTGATAGTCATTCGTTCTACACATTTTGAGTGTGCTAGACTAACTGGAGGTAAAACAGTGAAAAAATACAGAGATGGTTCCTGCTCCTATGAGATTCTGGAAGCGGGGGAGGATGTGGTTCAAGCAGTTGAGCGCCTGCTTCCCTCATGGGAGGTCCCAGGTTCAGTTCCCAGTGCCTTCTAAGGAAAATGGAAACAAACAAGCAAAAAACAAACATAAAAACCAACTCAGGGGAGCCGATGTGGTTCAGTGGTTGAGCACCGGCTTCCCACACGCAAGGTCCTCATTCCCCAGCCGGTGCCTCAAAACAGAAGAGCTTATGGGAGAAGACACTCAAATAAGCACATGCAAACAAGTGTAATGCTTCAACCACGCCAGTGTTATTAAGGACAGGTAGCAGGTAGCAGGGGTGTAAGAATGGATCAGAGGGAGTAGGACTTGGTCAAGAGTCAGAGAATGCTTCCCCAAGGAAATGGCACTTGAGTGGAGACCTGAATCTTGAGAAGGAGAGCAGGGAAATGCATTCCAGAAGGAGGGAAAAGCATGTGCAAAGCCTTGAGTTGTATATTGGTTAGAAGTGCTGCTTTTGGCTCAGAAAAACTTGACTGCCTGTGGCTTACACCAATTGAGGTGTTTTTTTTTTTCACATTATAAATATGGATGTGGTGGCTGCTGGCTCTGGCTCAACTGCTCTACATTGTCACTAAGGAGTGGGCTCCCCTATAGGCTGAGGGGCAGGGGTATGGCACTACTCTGGGAGGTGTCATCTGCTCAGTTCTCTGATCCAAGGGCATTGTTTTCCTCCACCAGTGACATGCGTGTTTTTTTAAATTTTAATCACTGTGAGGTATATGTTAGAGAACTATCAAGTCCAGAATGCCCTGCTGTAGTTATTCAGGAAAAAAACAACAATAACAACCCAGAGGCATGTGAAGATAGGCATGAGAAGCTGCCAGGAAACTGGGTAGACATTCTGCACCTGTGATTATCCAAGGACTACAAAAGAGGCTGTGTGGGGGACGGATGTGGCTCAAATGGTTGGGCATCTGTCTCCCATATGGAGGGACCTGGGTTCGATCCCTGGGACCTCCTGGTAAAAAAAAAAAAAAAAAAAAAAAAGAGGCTGTGTGACCTCTGACCTCCCACTCACAACACCCCTTCAGGTAGCTACCCAGGCATGCCCATTACTTGACCACAGCCCCAGGGGCTCAGTACTGTCTGTGTGGCTGGTAGAGTCACACCCAAATGGTACCCCAAAGCACACCTCAAAAATGTGAGTATGCATCTCTTCTCATCACTCTCTATCCAGCCGCCCTCTCTCTCACTACTCTCAGCCTCTCTTTCTTTGGGCTCTAGCCACACCAGCGTTCTTGGAGCTCCAGAATCCCCACTTCAGGGCTTTTAACACTTGCTGTTCCCTCTGCCCTGTATGCTCCTTCCTTTGAGTCTTCATTTTTTTTTTTTTACTTTACTTTGTACATTTAATAATTGAAAATATAAAGAATTAAAAACTAAAAAGTAAACACAGATGAATAAATATCTACATTTTCGAGTCTTCATTTTTTTTTTTTTTTTTTTTTTAAAGATTTTATTTATTTATTCATCCATCCCCCCCTTGCTGCTTGTGCTCGCTGGGTCAGTTAACCACGCCCTGCAGGCGGGCTTGCCCTCACCAGGAGGCCCCGGGAACCGAACCCGGGGCCTCCCATATGGTAAACGGGAGCCCTACTGATTGAGCCACAGCCGTCTCCCATTGAGTCTTCATTTTTAAAAATCCTTTAGGTCTCTGTTCAAATGTCTTTTTTTTTTTTTTTTTTTTTTTTTACCAGGAGGTCCCTCCATATGGGAGACGGATGCCTAACCATTTGAGCTACATCCGTCCCCCCCAAATGTCATTTTGTTAGAGAGGTGCTCCCTGACGGCCCTCTCTAAATGAATTCATGTCATTAGCCCCTAAGACCGTGGCCCACTTAGCTGTGTACCAGGAAGAGCCTTTTTTTTTTTTTTTTTTTGAAAAACAGCTCTGTAATTTAACCAAATAAACCTAGGGCATTCTTAAATTCTTTGTTGTTGCTGCTGTTGTTGAGGTACCGGGGCCAGGCATTGAAGCCCGGACCTCTTATGTGGGAAGCCAGTGCTCAGTGCTTGGGTCACATCCTCTCTCTTAAATTCATTCTTAGCATCCGCTTCTTAAGAACTCTTCTGAAATGGGTATTTTTCTATGGAAATTAGATTGCCTTCCCCAGACTTCCTTTCCTGGAAACTTTGGTTTAATTATGACAAAAGAAGTTGGAACAACATTTGTACAAAGGGCTGAAACACACACACAACTCACCAGGCAACCCAGGCTTTCTGTCAAACCATGGTGGGAAAAAGTAAGAATGCACATAGTTTCACTTAAACTACAAAAAATTCGAGAGAGAAACAACCATTAAAGGAGATAAGGTTTTTCTAACTAAACTGTTGGTATTGTAAATGTTTACTATCCGCCCTTTTCTAAAATTGAGTTTTTCTCCTACTCCCAGGTGGCCCCAGGCCATTACTGTTCTTGTGGAGATAGGAGGACAACAGGTCACTGTAGCAGTGGGGGAAAAGAGAAGATGGAATGTTTTTAGCATTTTTGCCCTCTTCCGTCCCTCCTAAAAAGAATTCCCTCCAAGCAGCAAAAGCTGTTTTATCAGCACAAAGGCTTTTTAGCAACCCCTATGGGGGAAGGAAGACTGAGATACCCAGGCATTTACAGGGGAGGTATTGAGTTTGCTCCAAGTTATTCTAATTTCCTAAAACCCTGGTTCCCAACCCTTCTTTTTGGGGGGTGAGTATCTCAGAGCTAGGGTAAGGGTCGTACAAATCTAAATTTGCATTCATTTCTGTAACCCTTGGTTTATCATTTGTTTACTCAACAAATATTTGTTGATCTCTTACTATGGGTCAGGCACTGAGCTGAGGATAAAGAGCACCAAGCATTGTCTGTAGACAATGGGGGTGGGGGTGGGGGTGGGGGTGGGGGCGGGGGTGGGTTGGGATCCTCAAAATGTTTTCCTGTTAATAAGAGTCCTCCAAAGAAATATAGCAGGACTTTAAAATAAGATAATCGTATTCTAAAGTTCATATGTAAAATTAAACAAGCTAGAAAATTTCTGAAAAAGAAACGTAATGAAGTTCTAAAAAAAGAAATAGCTTCAATAACGGTATGGCTTTTAAATAAAGAGAATAAAACAGAAAGTTCAGAAACAGACTCAAGTACAAGAATTTAATATGTGATGAAGCATCTCAAATCAGCAGAGAAAAGATGAACTATACAATAAATGGTACTGGGACAACTGGGTAACCATAAGGAAAAAAATCAAAGTTGTAGTTACAGCTAACACCTTATATCTGGATAAATCACAAAAATGTATATTAAACCATAAAATTTTGGAGAAAAACTATGCACAAATACTTTAATAACCTCAGAGAGGGAAAGCTTTTATGACACAAAATCCAGAAATTATACATTTCAGTTGCATTTTAAAAAGATCTGTGTAGCAAAAAAAAGGGGAGAATTAAAAAATCAGTTAACACTGAGAAACATATTTGCAGTTCATGACAAAAGAATAATTTCCCTAATTCCACTTATGAAGTGTACAAATTGATACGAAGACCAACAACCCAATAAAACTGTTCAAAGGATATGGATAGAAAAGGAAATCAAATATCTTGTAAGCTTCTGAGAAATAAGATTGGCAGATATCTGAAAGTTTGGTGGCCAGTTGCTATCATACTTTGCCGGTGGGACTGTAAATTGGAACAACCTCTAGGTAGTATTATTCATTATGATAAAAGTTTGAAAATAAACCAATTATCCATCATGGGGGACTGGTTATTTGAATTTTAGAACATCTACACAATGGAGAACAATGCAACTATAAAAAAGGGTGAGGATTTCTTTTAGGTTCTCATGTGAAAAGAGCTCCAAATTATATGGCAGTTTAAGTGGGTGGGTGGGGGAGCAAGGTGTTGCCGCTGTTTTTTTATTTAAAAGACGTTTGTATATGCATAAAGTATGGGGGCTGGGAGACAGAATTTTCACTATATGAGACTATTTGAGCCATGTGACTGCATTCCTTATTAAAAATATGTTTTTAAGCAAACCAAAAATTAGCACAACCTTTAATAAAAAATAATTCATAAATGCGGTGTGGGGGGGCTGTTTGTACTGAAAATGACAGCGAGCTACTGACCTATGTGAGAATACAAACTGTTTTTAGAGGCACCAAATTATATTTAAATCCCCAGTTGGAAAGAAAGTAACTCATGTTTTAGCATTGTGTTTATCATGTAGACTAGTTTCCTGATTAAGGTTTTCAAAGCTTGTGCAATAAAATACAATCTGGACCTGTTCCCAATAAAATACTCCACTGTTTGACAAGTTGCCATATTTCTCTCTTTTTTCCTAAAAATTTATTTATTTATTTCTCATACCCCCTCCCCCATATTTATCTCTGATACTTTAACTCTGTAGCATTTAGCAGGGGAAAAGTGCCCAACAAATAAGTGCAATGGATTGTTTCATGTGCGTAATTTTCCCTTTCAAGTTTAAAGCTCCTTTAGGGCCGGCACCTGACTTCCAGCACCAGCAGGAGAAGGAGCACTAGGACTAGACCAGAAGCTAAAATTCCTCAGGTTCCAAACTCTCCTCAGTCACTTACTGGCTTTGTGATCCTGGGTTGCATGTCTCTCCAACTTAATTTTCTCAGATTTAAAGTGACAAAGTGATCTGTGTTCTTCGTACTTCAAAAAGCTATTTATTATGAGTGTCATAATAGTGAATGTAGATAGGTGAAAGGCCTTTGAAAACCCAAGTGTGGTTCTAATGTAGAGTTGCCAGAGAAAATGTAGGATGTGTAGTTATATTTGAATTTCAGACAAACGAGTATTTTTGTTTAGTATAAGTATATTCCATGCAATATTTGGGATATACTGAAAAAAACACACCCTGTCTGTTATTTATCTAAATATCTGGGTATCCTGTATTTTATTTGCTAAATCTGGCAACCCTAGTCTAATGTTATATGGCAGACAACAATGGCAAACACTTATCAAGCATTTACTATGTCCAGTGACTGTCTTTTGAGCTTTACATTTATTAACTTATTTTATCTTTATAAGGAAGGTATTTTTTTAAAAGATTTATTTATTGCTCCCCACCCCGCCCACCCTTGTTCTTTTGGGCTAGCTGTTTGCTCTCTGTGTGTTCTTCTGTGTCTGCTTGTCTTCTCTTTAGGCAGCACTGGAAACTGATCCTGGAACCTTCTGGAGTGGCTCAATCTCTTGCACCACCTCAGGTCCCTGTTCTGCTATGTCTCTATTGTCTCTCCTCTGCATCTCTTTTTGTTGTGTCATCTTGCTGCGTGAGCTTTCCATGTGTGCCAGCATGCCATGCGGGCCAGCACTCTGTATGGGCCAGTTCTCTGCTTGGGGCCAGCTCGCCATGTGGGCCAGCTAGCCTTTCACCAGGAGGCCCCAGGAATTGAACCCTGGACCTCCCATATAGTAGATGGGAGCCCAATTGCTTGAGCCACATCCATTTCCCAGGAAGGTATTATTTTATCAATGAGGAAACTGAAGCAGTAGGTAACTTTCCCAATGTCAGACAGCTACTATGCTCAGGAACAATACTCCTGGATGATTCCTATAACCACAAATCCTGGATTTTCTGCTCAGGTCGGATTTTAAGTTTCCTGGTCTCCTGAGTTATCCTGTTCTCACTGTACCCTCCTTGTCAAACTATGCAATTTTCGTTCTAAAAAATATCACTGTCCACTCAAAAAAGGGCTATTGCTTTATGGAAAATTGTTAATAGATCTCCTCCATACGCTCTGCTTGTTAGCCTTCCTTTTTTTCTTTCTCTTCTTCCTACCAAATGTTTTCCTAAGCTGGCCTTGGTTCCCAGTCAGTAGAGGATGATAAGGCAAGTCTCTCTGGCTCCCATGAGTTCCCCCCAGCATATAGGCACCCTCCTCTGGACTTTGGCATCTGAGAATGCATTTGTAATCTGAGGTTCTTGGTGCCTTAATTTTACACCAAATAGGCAGCCAGCCAAGCTGCCCATAATTAAGACCCTGGTGTTTGTAGAGTGTGGGTACAGCAAATTCACCAAAAAATATTTTGTGAATGAAGAAATGCATGAATCACCCTTTTGCTGAACTTTTCACCATGTAATCTAAGTTAGAGATGGCTTTTTTTTTTTTTTTTTTTTTTTTGAGGTCCCGGGGCTCGGACTTGAACCCTGGACCTCATATGTGGGAAGCCAGTGCTCAACCACTGAGACACACATCGGCTCCCCTGAGTTGGTTTTTACATTTGTTTTTGCTTGTTGTTTCCATTTGCCTTAGGAGGCACCAGGAACCCAACCGGGAACCTCCCATGTGGGAAGCAGGTGCTCAACTGCTGGAGCCACATCCGCTCCCCAGAGACCACTTTTTGTTTCGCTTGTTTTCTTATGATATAAAACATCACTATTCCTATTTGGTATGAATGGTAAGCCAAGACACAGTATTTTTTTTTTTCCCTCAATTAAATGTACTGGATACATATAAAAATTTTTTTTAATCAAACAGTATGTTACACAATATATTTGGTTCATAGTAACACATTCATACCATATTTGTCCTTTCGTGTCTGGCTTGCTTCGCTCAACATAATGTCCTCCAGGTTCATCCATGTTGTCATATGCTTTACAACTTCATTTCTTCTTACAGCTGCATAATATTCCATGGTGTGAATAGACCACAGTTTATTTATCCATTCATCTGTTGATGGACACCTGGGTTGTTTCCAACTTTTGGCAATGGTGAATAATGTTGCTGTGAACATTGGTGTGCAGATGTCTGTTCAAAGACACAGTATTGCCAGTCACTTTAAAAACATCAGAGAGGGAAGCAGATATGGCTCAAGCTATTGGGCTCCTGTCTACCATATAGGAGGTCCAGGGTTCGATTCCCAGAACCTCCTGGTGAAAAGCAAGCTGGCCTGTGCAGTGAGCTGGCCCGAGCGGAGAGCTGGCCCACACAGAGTGCTGGCCAGTGCAGAGAGCTAGTGCAGCAAGATGACACAACAAAAAGAGTCACAGAAGAGAGACATTAAGAGACGCAGCAGACCAGGGAGCTGAGGTGGCACAAGATGTTGAGCAGCCTCGCTCCACTCTGGAAGGTCCCAAGATCGGTTCCTGGTGGCGCCTAAAGAGAAGACAGGCAGACACAGAAGCAGACAGCGAGCACAAAACAACGAGGGGTGGGGGGGAAATAAATGAATAAATCTTTAAAACAAACAAAACATCAGAGAGTTCTCTCATTTGTTATCCAAATGTTATTGAGTACCTACTATTGACAGGCATAGTTCCAGGAACCTGGGGGACATCTGTGAACAAATCAGGCAAAGAACCCTGCCCTCACAGAGCTAATGATCTAGTTAGGAGAGAAGGACAATAAACATAATAAGCAATTTCTATGGTAAATTAGAGTGTAAATGCTAGGGAATAAAGGAAAAAATAGAGTAAGCAGAGTAAGGGCATTGGGAGAGAGAACAGAGTTGGTAAGGAAACAAGCTGCTATATTTTATTTTATTTTATTTTTATTTTTTTATTTTTTTAAGATTTTATTTATTCACTCACCCATCCCCCCCCTGCCGCCCGCGCCCGCTGGGTCAGCCAACCACGCCGCACCGCACGGGCGGGCCTGCCCTCACCAGGAGGCCCCGGGAACCGAACCCGGGGCCCCCCATATGGCAAACGGGAGCCCCACCGACTGAGCCACAGCCGCTTCCCAGCTGCTATATTTTAAAAGGCAGTCAGAAGAGCCCTTGAGAGACTGAGATTTGAGCAAAATCAACAGTGTGACTAGTATGTTTGGGTCAGCACCAGGCCAGAATTCTGGAAAGGAGTGAGCAATGGGAAAATAGAGGATATGAAGTCAGAGTAGCAGGGACAGGGAGAAACCAGATCATAAAGTGCCTTGTTAGGCCTTTGTAATGACTTACCCTAGTTGAAACCTTCATTGGAGGGCTTTGAGCAGAGGAGTGACATGATCTGCGCATTCATTTTATTTTATTATTTTTTAAAGATTCATTTTTATTTATCCCCCCTTGCTGCTTGTGCTCGCTATGTCCATTTGCTGTGTGTTTTTCTGTGTCTGCTTGTCTCCCTTTTTTGGGTCATCTTGCTGCGCCAGCTCAACGCACCGTGCAGACCGGCTTGCCTTCACCAGGAGGCCCCAGGAATCGAACCTGGGGCCACCCATACGGTAAACGGGAGCCCAATCAATTGAGCCACAGCCACTTCCCTGCATTCATTTTAAAAGCATCACTCTGGCTGCCATGTTGAGTGGGAAGATCTAAATTTCAAGACACTCAGCATGGTGGGGGCATATGTGGACTTGGGGACAGTGCTGTGTCCCCTCATCCCTCCATTCTTTAGTACCAGGTCTGTTTGTTCCTAATGTTCAGTCACAAGGTCTTGCAAGGTGTGTTGCTAATTCTCAAATCTTTTGCTGTCTCATATGACAAGGTCTCTGAACTGGGCACCAAGGCTTCCGAGGGAGGGCAGCAGTAAAAGAGGCAAAAAGAATCCGTAATTTACAAAGGATTTATCTAAAATAGAAGAACTGTTTTCAAGTGACTCTTTCTTATACAAAAAAAAGTTTAAGTGCTCCCCTCCTTTTTTTAAAAAAACAATTTAATACTTGACTGATAAAATCCAACAGATAATGACCATCAGGAACACACCTGTATTCAAACAAAGTTAAATTCATTATGCAGCAGGAGAAATCATACAGCAGAGATATTGTATTGTGGGGCATCTTGAAAAGAGGGAGGAGAGAGGGTTCTTTTACAGGGTAAGCTTGTGCTGGGTGATTCTAAGGAGCGACAAGTGAAAGTGGAGAACAGCTTTAGGTTGGGTACTGTCATGAAGTGGGGACAGTTTAGGGACTAGGTGTCTCAGCAATCTTTGTTCAGAAGGGGGAGGGAGAAATGAAGTAGGACTGGGGAAGTCATTAGTAAAAAAGTAGAAATTACTCAAAAGAAAAGGATTAGTAATCATTTTGCAGTTGTGGTGTGACCTTAAGAGAAACATTGTTTTCTGTTGGCTTTGCCACTGTCCTTGTTTGCATCTGTTAGGTACAACATGGTCCAATTATCAGCAGGGCTGATTTTTCACTTTTTCAAGGCAGAGAGACTATAGAAAAGTAGAAGGTAAGGGCTTATGAAAAACTGCCTATGAAAGATCATAATTTAATATGCAGCATCTGAGTGGACAGTGGCATTAATGGTGAAATAGGATTACAGACATTTTAATTTTCAGATTTGGAAATTACTCTCGGAAGTTGAGATATTCCAGACACCTTTAGTTATTGTTCTCTGTTAAAGTACTAACTGCAGTGTGAAGCACAGCACTAAGAATTTTACATGGACTTTCATTTAATTCTCAAGACAACCTCTGCGGCAGGTACTATTATCACCTTCTTACAGATGGAGAAAACCAGAGCATCAAGAGGTAAGATAACTTGCTCAAAAACATGTAGCCAGGAATAGAAGGAGCCCGAGGTTCGCACAAGAGACAAGCTGACTCCAGAGTTTTTGCTTAACGGTTACCCACCATCCTACTCTCTTGGGCTTCTATAGAGGTTGAAATACTTGGCCAAAAAGCAGATGTGGCTCAGTGGTTGAGCGCTGGCTTCCCACATACGAGGTCCCGGGTTCAATCCCCGCCCCCGTACTTCAAAAAAAAAAAAAAAAAAAAACTTGGCCAAGATCACCCCGCTAGTTAGAGAAACAGTTAATATTTATTGTTTACTATATACCAGGCTCAGTGATTTCCTAGCATATCACATAATCCTCACAGCAACCCTATGAGATAGGGTCTACTATCCTCATCTGAGAGATTAGCTAACAGGTTTAGAGAGAATAAGTATCTTGCTTAAATTCATACAGCTAATAATTGGTAGAGCCAATAAATGGAACAGTCCTAATTCAAACCACGTCTTCTGACTCCAGGTCCCAAATTCCTTCCAGAACAGTAGACTCTACTAAGAAATAATCCTCTGAGCCAGCCACTCTTTAACTTTGGACTTCTGTCCCACAGATTTTGAACTTCGGGACACACCTGGAAAAAACCCCAGTTCTGACTCCTCCCCTTTCCCGGTGAGATCTCTCCTCCGCCAATCAGATGGCGTTGAGGGCGGGCCGAGGGTGCTTTGGCCACGTCCTGGCAGTTCAAGTTGCTAGAGCGCTAGGAGACCCGGCGCAGAGCAGGACGGGGAGCGAGCCGAAGCTTCAATCCCCTTCCCCTCCCTTCGCGGCCTTCTCCCCGAAGCCGGACCGGAACTATGTGATCCCGGAAGTTCCGGTGCCATTGCTGTGTGGGATAAACAGTAATGGCGGAGGCTGCAGCTCCCGGAACAACAGCCACAACATCAGGAGCAGGAGCGGCAGCGGCGGCGGTGGCAGCGGCCTCCCCCACCCCTATCCCCACAGTCACCTCCCCGTCCCTGGGGGCGGGAGGAGGGGGAGGCGGCAGCGACGGCAGTGGCGGCGGCTGGACTAAACAGGTCACCTGCAGGTAAGACGTTGCGTGGCTGAGCCGAGAACGAGGGGAGGGGGCCGAGGGCCGAGGGCCGAGGGCCGAGGGCCGAGCGAAGGAGGGAAAGAGGAACGGAGGGAGCTTGGCTGGCTGAAAGGGAGCGAAGGAGGAGGGAACCTGGCGTTTGCGCGCTTCCCGCTGCCGGCGCTGCGGCCGCGGCTTCCCCTGCCCCTCACTGCGTCAACGCCTGCTGGTCCGCATAGGCCCTAGCGCAGTCCGCTTAGGCCCCGCCGTGCGCGAGATGCCTTCGGGGTGCCTGCCCCCCTATTTCCTCCTCCCCTTCGCCCTAGCCTAGATTCGGCATCTTGCGCCATTCAGGGAGAGGTAGGATAACTCCTCCCCTCGTCGTTTTTTTTTTTTTTTTTTTTTTTTTTTTTTAAATCCCCCTTCCTCCTGCCTCCCGCTCTTGAGCTTTGGGAAGGGGATGGGTGGTTGTCACTTTGAGCCGGTCTCCCAACGACCTTTTCCGGACCCAGGATACCCCGCAGAGGGCCCCAGCGAGATTGCCTGGCTCCCGGGCTTCTCCTCTGTGTCATCCGTTTATAACGTCTCCTCACGTTTCTCCGCCCCCGCTCCCTTCCCAGCCGTGGGAAGTAGAATTTTTGTTTCTTCTTTGTGTGTTTATCGAGGTTGGCGGTTCGGAGCTTTGTCTTAGAATCAAGGCATTGGTCTGGGTCGTCTCCAGCATTCTTAATTTTATGACCTGTGCGATTACCCTCTTCCACGGAAATGTTTCTTGAAATTCACCCATCTTTCTTCTGCAAGGAGTGAAAAGGCCCGTCGTTCTTGAGAGTTTTTTTTTGGTTTTGTTTTAGTACGTTAGCTGAAAAGCCAAAATAAGTGATTGGTGGATGGCGGTTATACGAATGTATACGCGTGCAAAAAAATTAGCGAGCCGAACAAGTAAGATTAGGGTACTTAACTGTATGCTTTTGTTATACCTTGATTTTTAAAAAGTGATCAGTAGTTACTATTAGCTTTTCTCTTTCTATGGGTTGGAAAATTATACCTGAAGCGATGGTTTTTCACCTTGGTGGAATAATTTATATGTAAATACATAAAAATATCCCTAGTATACGGGGTTCGGCGTCATAGTATTTAACCGCGAAATTGAAGCTTTCCCAGTTTTTAATATGATACATTTAAGGCAGGAATAAGCGTAATTAAGTTTATTACCACTAATGAGATGGAGAAAGCCTAAAAGCTGTTTTGGTAGCTTGTCTTAGAATTCATCTGTGGATCCTAAGAATGGAATCAAGTGGAATATCCCAAGGAATAAAAATTTTAAAAGTTCCCGTTCATGGAACCAATTATTTGAGACTGCTTGTTTTTCTTTTCATAACAGTGGGTCAATTGACATATGCAAAGAATTGATGTGATCATTTTATTCTTGAACTTTCTAGCCATTCATTCTGCTGTCTCAATTTACCCCCCTGCCCTGAAAATAATCTTCCTTGAATATACCAATTCTTAACTCCTAGAGTGCCTTGATTTTACCCACCATATCTAATTAAAATATGGTCTAGCCTTCCTCAACCTGAAATGACTTTGCTATACTTATCTCGTTATTAACCTGTTGGGTCTGTAACTTGAGCCCAATTTTACATCGCTGCATAGAATTCACCAAAAATTTCCTTTCCCCTGTTAGGTACTTTCCCTTGTTCCATTTCCCCTTCTCTTTTCTAGTTCCTCACCAGTTTAATTTTCAGAATCAGAAACAGTGCTGACCAGACTCATCATTCCTCTTTGCCTTTCTGTAGGATCTTTGACTTAATGAAAATCCAGTTGTCCTGGACCAGTGAGGATTTGTGTATTTAAGAAACTTAACATAGCCAAATAACCTAATAATTTGAAAAAAAGTTATGTAAAAGATGCAGGCTTAGTTGTACTACTAAGTATGTTTTTTTTTTTTTTTTTTTTTTTTTTTTTAGATTTTATTTATTCATTTATCCCCCCCTTGCTGCTTGTGCTCGCTGGGTCAGCTAACCACGCCGTGCGGGCGGGCTTGCCTTCACCAGGAGGCCCCGGGACTCGAACCCGGGGCCTCCCATATGGTAAACGGGAGCCCCACTGATTGAGCCACAGCCGCTTCCCTGGAGGTTCTTTGAATAAGGGTATTTGTTTTTAACTGTCCAGAATTGTTTGTTTTCTTTTTCTTTTCTTTTCTTTTCTTTTTTTTTTTTAAGTTTTGTTTTTAAAGATTTTATTTATTTATTCATTTATCCCCCCCTTGCTGCTTGTGCTCGCTGGGTCAGCTAACCACGCCGTGCGGGCGGGCTTGCCTTCACCAGGAGGTCCCGGGAACCGAACCCGGGGCCTCCCATATGGTAAACGGGAGCCCTATTGATTGAGCCACAGCCGCTTCCCTGTCTGTTTTCTTGATGCTTAATTTTCCTCTTGAAATTCTGTCTCATTGTGTTTTATTTCTGCAGCTTAAGAATCCTGAGTATACCTTTCCTAAAAAACTGTATTATGCTGCCCTCACTGGTCTGTTTCGTTTCCATATCTTTTATTAGAGGATTACTGTGAAATAGAAATGCTGTTGCTGCTTTTAGTTTCCTTGAGTGTGTGTGGGGTTAAACGATGTTTGAAGAAAAGTTATAATTTGAAAATTTTAATTCTGAATTTGTGACACTGTTTTATTAGAATGCTTTTACAATGACAGGGGAGTGTTGTTCTGGAAGTTGAAATAATACACTTAAACCAAGCTTTTTTTTTTTTTTTTTAATTTAAAAAACAAAACAAAACAAAAAATAACATGGTTAATATAGATTAAAAATGAAGGAAATCCTCCTAGCTTAAAAACCAGACCATACATACCCAGCAAATTATTATTAATCCAAGTGCTGTGGTGTGCATAGTTAAAATTTATTATTTGCAAAGTATAGGAGTGTTTTGGGGGTGAGGGCGGTTGATGCAGTATACACTTAAAAAGCCCAGGGAAAGCAAAATTAATTTGCTATACTGACACTGTGGTTCACCATGACATCTAGCTGTCATCTACAGATTTTAAAGTATTAGGTGTATAGGCACTGTAGGAGATAAAAAGCAGAATAACTTATAGTCTCCTACCCACCAGGAATATACAGTCTAGTTTGAGAAGCAGGGTACATACCTAACAAAAACTGAATATCAAAGTAAAAATTTCCATAGCTGATTAAATGATTAAATACCAAATTAGTTAATAGTCTGTAGTGTTTTAAATCCCTAGAGTGGTTGTGATTCTTAGAGGTAGTACTTGAGTGTGGGTTGGTTCTTTTGTATCTTCACAAGCTACTGTTGGGTTTCTTATGTATCTTGGCTGCCATGCTTAGGTTTCCAAGAAGTACAGCAGAAAGGGGATTCTAGTCAATTGTATTTGTCTTTATTACTGGACAATGTCTGCTTGGAGTCATAGAATCTTGAAGTTAAAAAGAACTTTAGAAATCAGCCCAGCCTTTCATCAAATGCAGATTCAGTCTGGGCAGTGGCATCAGAGTGAATTTGGATGGTGACTTTTTGGTGCTGGTATTTGAAAACAAAACAGACATTTGATTGGGGTGTGGGAAAGGGATTTGGAAATGGGTTGTCTTTTTTCTTTCTATCTTTCGTAACTTATAGCATCATGTCATAATCTCTTAGATTTCTAGACAAGAAGGGATTTTACTGTGAGGTTTGATTATAATTCTGGATATACCAACAGTGTTATCACTGAGAGACAAATGGCAAAAATGCACAGTCAACTAAAACAAGCTAAAAAATCAGACCATACGTATCCAATAATCTTATAAAAAATTGCTCACCATTTGGTTCTGCAATATCAGGTGGTTTAGTGAATGCATGAATTACTTCAATGATGATAGTTCTGTACTTCATGAACTTGTTTGACTGCTGGGTATTGGTGTATTCCTTAGTCCCTATGTTGAGCCCAATCTATCATGTAGCTTCCCACATATAATCATTTTGACAGGAGTAGTGCTGGAAAAGTTATCTCATTGTTTTCTCCAGGCTAAACTATTTCAGTTACTTAATTTTGTGACATGATAATTGAGGCCTCTTGCCCTCTTGTCTCTTTCTTAACTGGTTTGTTCATATGTACCTCTTAAAATGCATTGTTAGAAAAAGATGTGTCCCAGATATGGTCTGACAGGGCAGAGTAGAGATGTGGAGGGAAAGTGAGAATGAATATGAGTACCGATGAAGATGTTAATGCCAGTTACTTCATATTGACTTTCTTAAAAATTCGTAAATCTAAGAGGGAGGTTAATTAAGATTAAATAATTTAATGAAGGTCACACAACTATTAAGTGTCAGGAGCTGGAATTTAAACAGTTTTCCTGATCCCTGATTCTGGACCTGTGTGCTTTTTTTTTTCTACTTTGATCTGAACAATCTACTTCTGTCAATGCATGTGATTGTATTGACTGGTTCTGGTAGCTGCATTCACTTTGGCTTGTGAAACTTGGGATCAGCTAAAGTCCCTAGACTTAAATAACCAGTTAGCCAAGACAGGTCATATGGGAAGCAGTGTTGTTGTTGTTGTTTTTTTTTTTAGAAGATTTATTCGTTCATTTATTTACTTTATATATTTTACCACTCCACCCTACCCCATTTTTGCTGTTTTTGTGTCCATTCTCTGGGCAACTCTCTGTGTCTCTTTCCTGCCCTCTCCTCATCCTTCTCCATTCTTCACCAAGATTAGATCCTGGGGACCTCCGATGTGGGAGAGAGGCATCCTATCGCCTGTGCCACCTCAGTTCCTGGTTTTTGGCACGTCTCGTCTTGGCTCTCCCCTGTGTCTCTCTCCTGTTACGCCATTATCCTGCTGCGTGGCTTGGTGGGGCCTGGAGGCACATGTGCCATATATATATATATTTTTTTACCAGGAGGTCCTGAGGATCTAACCTAGGTCCCTCCATATGGCAGACGGACACCCAACCATTTGAGCCACATCCGCCCCCAAGCAGTGTTTTAAAATTGAAATCTGATCGAACTCTCCCTGCATCACATCCTTCAATGGCTTCTTATTGCTTTAAGATAATTTTGCTTACATGGCACTACAGCATCTCTTAAATAGCTATCTCTCAGCCTCATCTCCCAGCAGGTCTACCCTTGTTCTCTGTACTCTCTCTGCTAACTATTGCATCCCTTTTACTGGCCAGGCCTCCGCCATACCACAAGGCCTTTTTACATGCTATTTTCTTTGTCTAGAATGTTCTTCCTTCCCTTTTAATTGTAGGTTAACAGGACCTATTCGACGACCAGATCTGAGAGCAAGCATTACTCTTGGGGAGGCCTGTCTTAAGCTACCTGATTAGGTCATATCTCCCTTATGGCACAAATTAATATTTCTTTGTAGCACTTGTTGCAGTTTTATTTTTACATTTGTGGAATTATTTTACTAATGTCTTGCATCCACTAGATTCAAGCTCTGTGAAGGTAGGGACGTTGGTGTCATCGCCATTATATCCTTACTGCCTACTACTCAGTGTCAGGCAAATAGGTATTCATTTTGCTGAATACTGATTCCAAAGACAGGTTGTAAACTTGAATTCACATCTTTGGAGTTTGACCCTAGGTGAATTGTTTAATATCTAACTTTTCATTTTCTTTATTTGTAAAATGGGAGTACAGACTCTGTACTGTACGCTGCCCCGTGTGACTCTTCATTATGATCCTGCATTTCCCCTCCACAAATATTTTTATATAAAAATATGCGAAAAATAGAGTACTACCGTATGGTCTCAGCCAGTGAGAACTAGCGTAGTAATGTGCTATATTGTACTCATAGGCCCTATTTATTACACTGTACTCAGCCAGCCAATCTTTTTTGACTTTCATTTTAATTTTCCATCATTTTCAATCTTAGAAACAATTTTCACCCAACATGGTTGTCAAAAAGTAATTGTTGGACAAGTGTTTCAAAAGTGATAAGGAAAAGTGCTGGATGTTAAAGTTGCAGGTATTAGGGGCTTGAGCACTTTGAAGCAACTGGTGAGGAAGCAGATGGTTAAAGGATCAGCACCTGTGGGGTAGTGTTTGGTGGAAGACATAATTTGACATAATGAACATCATAAACATTAAGTGCAACTTGGGAGGGAATGACCAACAATTGAATGAATGATGGCGTGGCAAATTATGATTTAAGAACATACCTAAAATTTCCTTAGTGCTATGCCTGAGATTTAGGAGCTATGTAATATTACCATACCAACCTGAGATCTCTCAGTAGATATATTGTCAGGTCTTAAAACTATTGATATCTGTATCTCAGACTTCAAAACTGACACCAAAGAAGTATTGCAGGTGTCTTTGTCTTTGTGCCTACACAAAGATGCAACTTTGTTGTGTATATATAGAATGTAAAGAGAGGGTGAAGTAAGAGAGGGTGAAGTGTGTTAGACTGAGGACTGGACAGTCAACTGTATTCAAAAGGTGAATACAGTTGAATAACCCATTATCAAGTGTGGTTACTTTTATAACATGGTTATCCTGTAGTGGTGATTACAGTGTAATTATCATTGACTTGTTAAGTCTTTTTTTTTTTTTTTTTTTTTTAAGATTTTATTTATTTATTCATTTAACCCCCCCTTGCTGCTTGTGCTCGCTGGGTCAGCTAACCATGCCGTGCGGGCGGGCTTGCCTTCACCAGGAGGCCCCGGGAACCGAACCCAGGGCCTCCCATATGGTAAACGGGAGCCCTACTGATTGAACCACAGCCGCTTCCCTTGTTAAGTCTTTTAATCCCTTCATACATGCACTCATATCTGTTGGCATAAGTAGCCTTAACACAAAACTTGGGATATTTGGGGTTCAAACAGTCTCAAAGCAGAAAGTAGCTCTGTAGTTCAGCAAATGTTCAAATCTGAGTTTAAAGTTAAGCCTAGGGAAGCGGCTGTGGCTCAGTCAGTGGGGCTCCCGTTTGCCATATGGGAGGCCCCGGGTTCAGTTCCTGGGGCCTCCTGGTGAAGGCAAGCCCGCCCACACGGCGTGGTTGGCTAACCCAGCGAGCACAAGCAGCAAGGGGGGGATAAATGAATAAATAAATAAAATCTTTAAAAAATAATAATAATAAAGTTAAGCCTAATAATAGTTGAAATTAGGTTAATTATAGCTCCAGTTTCACTTCTTGCTGTGTTCTTATATTTTATCATGGACTACAATCCTAGAGTACATTAGGATCTTGATATTATTATAACTGTTCCCACCAAGACCTTACATTTCTTTCTATGTTACTTGTCCATAGAAGATCCACTTGCAGATAATCTTTAAATAGAACCACTCACATTTCAATTTTGGGCAACCGTCTTCACAGCTCCTTAGGTAAATATTTTCTGGATATCATTCAAATCAGTGAGCAAGCTGAATATACTTAACATCTCCCCTGAATTTACTGCCATCTCTAGATAACTACATGACACCCTTAAATACACACAGTGTCCTCTAACAAGGCCAACCATACTTACACCCAGGAAATAGTCACTTTTTCATTACAGTTAACTTTGTACCAGCTGTAGATGCATGTTTTGGGAGTTGTAGCCTGCCAAAACAAAATCTTCATAACCTTGCTCAAGAGAAAAAGACCAGCAAAGGACCAAAGAATTGAAAAATGAACCCTGATGGAAGTCAGTGATAGGAAGATAGTGGAAGTTCGTACTCGCCTTATAGGGTCAAGGTTATCTACCAAAAAATGCCTTTTGGGGGAGAACTATATCACCAGCTTAAATCTTAGACTGAATACATGTCTTTTTCTTATCACTTCTCTAATCCACTTGGGACTCAGAAAAACAGATTTCCAATTTAGCTAGGATCTCAAGATTTGCGATTTTAGCAAACGATGCCATTGCTGCTGGGGACCACACTTAGAATTCAGAGTCATACTTTAATACTTGGTTTTTGGAAGCTGCTAGTCACATATACATATACTTCAAGGCAGCTGGCAGAGGAACAGTAATCTGTTAATTGAGGGACATAAAATGTTTTCCTTTTGCCTGTACAAGCTGATTTTGCTTGTGTTTTCATATGTGGCTTTTTAAAAAATATATTTTTTATTGAAGTATATCATTCATACCTGAGCATACATAAACATTAACTATATAGTAAAAGTTGTAAACTTTTTACAAAATAAAAATGAGTAGCATCATATGGGCATCCCATATATCACCCCTCCACTAACTCCTTGCTTTGTAGTGATACAAACTAGGTAAAAACATCATGAAAATATTACTACTAACTATAGTCCATGTCTTACGTTTGGTGTGTTTTTACCCCAACCTACTCTATTTTTTTTTTTTTTTTAAACAAATCAATTTTATTGAGACATACTAATAAAGCATACAATTTATGCAAAGTGTAAAATCAGTGGTATTTGGTATAGTTACACAAACAAAAACCAGACACACAAACACATAAAAAAATGCCTCCCCTCTCAATCTTTCCCCTGTAGTACATAGCTGCTATTTCTGGCTATTTTTGCACTATTATTTATTAGTTTTTTAAGCAGTTTTATTGAGATATATTCACATACCATATGGTCTAGCCAAAATGTATAATCAATGGTATATTTTAAAGCTATTAATAAGACTTTTATTTTAAAATTGTAAAACGAAATAGAAAACAGATTTCTAGAAATTATAAATTTTAAGAGTGTAAGGCCAGATTAGATTTAATATAATCCATTATAAGAAATAGATAGTAGGGGGTGGATGTGGCTCAAATGTTTGGGCATCTGTCTCCCATATGGAGGGACCTGGGTTCGATCCCTGGGACCTCCCGGTAAAAAAAAAAAAAAAAGAAATAGATAGTAGAGCAAGAAACATTTAAAATGTAAATAATAATTCCAACATAATAGAAATTAATGATAAGATAATTCTAATTTTTATATTACAGCCCTAACTATTGGACCTAATAGTCTCTTAAGAATGAACTAAATTATTGGTTTAGTTCTTTAATTTCCATTTAGGCTGTAATTTGTTCTGGATAATCAAACTCCTCTTTGGGAATTTTTCACATCTTGGAATGAATTACCACAGATGACAGTATGATTTCTTAAGGAAGTGAAATACTTGCATATTCTGACCCTTTTTGGTCTACATTGTTTCAAAACTGTCTTTTGTTTTTTTGTTGTTTTTTAAACAGATGGAGGCTGCCATTTTAGCTAAAGTTAATTGAAAACAAGAAGCCACCTCTAGGACTGTAGAATGAGAATGATGGTCGGACTTAATCTATAGTGACAAGATTAATGACCTCATCAAAGTTAAAATCTTTTATTTTATTTTATTTTATTTTTATTTACTCCGGCCCAGCCCACCTCCCACACCCCCTGCTTTGCGCTCGCTGTCTGCTCTTATGTGTCTGCTTGTCTTCTCCCCAGGTGGCACCAGGAACCAATCCTGAGGACCTTCCGGAGTGGGAGAGAGATTGTCAATCTCCTTCACCACCTCAGCTCCCTAGCCCCGCTGTCTCTCCTCTCCTTTGTCTCTCCTCTTTTATTGCTTCATCTTCTTGTGCCAGCTTTATGCATGGGCCAGCTCTCTGCTCTCTGTTCAGGCCAGCTTGCCTTTCACCAGAAGGCCCCAGAAATCGAACCCTGGACCTCCTGTATGGTTGACGGGAGCCCAAACACTTGAGCCACATCTGTTTCCCAAAGTTAAAATCTAAATTGGTGCATGTATCTATAGATAGGCTTTCTGTAGTATAGTAACATGCAGTTTTATGGCCATGCAGTCCAGTTACTTTCAGTGTATTCAATTTATATGTTTGTGTATTTATTAGTAGATTATATTAGTCATGAATTCTTTGAGCACTGGCTTTTTGTCAAATCCAATTTTATCATCCTTTGTCTCACAGGTATTTTATGCATGGGGTTTGTAAGGAAGGAGATAACTGTCGCTACTCGCATGACCTCTCTGACAGTCCATATGGTGTAGTGTGCAAGTATTTTCAGCGAGGGTACTGTATTTACGGAGACCGCTGCAGGTAAGAATTTGTTTATAAGTTAATTTTGTTGAGAGGGTGGGTTGGGAGAAAAAAAAGGGAGTAAAATACATAATTCAAATAGCTATATAAATAATAGATTAACAATACTTTTTAAAAAGTACTTTTAAAAAGTACTCCTTAGGAAGTACTGACATACATCTCTCTTGGGGGGAGGGGGGTGGGGAGTATGTGTATCATATTTCTTAAGAATGGGTTTGTAATACTGTTCTAAATTTAATGCTCAAGGAACAATTTCTGCTAACCTAACCAGGGATGGGTGGGGTGAGGATATGTATGTTTGTATATCACTTCTTGGCATTTCCTGGAATGAGGTACATATTTGACCAAATCCCCCTTTCTTTTTTCACTGTTGATATTATTCAATCTCTTTTTTTCTATTTAAAGAAGTCTTCAGTGTCTGGGAAGACTGGCCTTCCAAGATGACAGTCAGCTGAAGCTGGTTGTTGTTGGAAGGGGGTGGGTTGGGGCACTGATATGGGAGCAGGGAGACCCCGCAATGCTGGCAGCCCTGGGTGGAGAAGAAGAAATGCACTTCACAGAGCCTGGGGTGAGGTGGGAAGATGAGGCAGGAGTGGCAAGCTGGGGAGATATGACTCACATCTCAGTCCCCAGCTTCATTCTTTTCTAGTGTTTCCCCACTGGTGGTATTCTCTGCGGTCTTGGAGGTCTTCTTTTTTTACCGCAGGTCTTCTTTTTTTTTTCTTTTTCTGGATTTTCTGACTTGCAGAATTCTGGAGGTAGGCCTTTAGCTTCCATCCTGGACCTCCATCTCAGACTTGTAGGGGTTAGGCTTGAAGGGACCACTGGTTATCTGCATGGGGCCATTGGGCATGAGCAAAACTATACTTTTAAACTGGGCAACAAATTTCACCCACCTTATCACAGAGAACATTAAATGGTTGTAGCAGTTCATGTTTGGCACACTGTGCTATACACCCATCTGGGCCACCTTCTCTTCTTCACATGCTCTTAAAGTAAATGGCATGGCATCAAAACATCTTTCCACCTCACTGAAGAAGGCATGTGAAGTTTTCATTTTCAGGCCACTGTTTTAGGGGGGGTCTCGTTTGTAAGTGGTAGTTCTCTGTCCTGCATCTTTAACCTTGCCCTCTCCTGAGCTGGTAAGAAAAGTCCATAGCATATACTTGATGTACCTCAAATTCACCTTTTTCATAGTCTTTCTTCTGCTCATCTGTGGGGTTCTGGATAATGGTTTTCTCTCCATCAATGATACACTGTTTCAATTAGTGTGGCAGCATACCTTCTATTGGCATGTAATTAAATGAATGGGCAACTTTGTTCCAGGCTTCTGTCACTTGTGTGGTTTGGTTTCTAGGTTTGACCAGGCATAAGGCCCTGGTATATTAGGTTACTAGTTAGGAGGGCTTGTGTGACATCTAGGCCTTTCTGAACACCCTGAACTTACCAGGCTAATAGTAAAGCTCAGGTGTAGTTAAGATTTAGGGAATATGCTTCAGAAGTGCCCCTAGCACCTCAGAATGTTAGAGAATGAAGAGGGATTAGCAATCTCTATCGTTATTCACTGAATTAAAACCATAATCCTCCTAGACTGCAATTCAGCAATTGTGGATTTTATTTAGCAGTTGAACTGTACTTTTCTTTATTTTCCCACTTTAGAAAATGTCAAGGTGCTTTAATAATCTATTGCTTTTAAGCAAATTACCCCAAAATTTAGCAGCTTAAAACAACAAATATTATCTCACAGTTTCTGAAGGTCTGGCATCTGAGCAGCCTAGCTGGGTGATTCTAGCTCAGGGTCTCTCAAATGAGATTGTAGTCAAGATGATTTCAGGGCACATTCATCTTGAAAACCAGACAGGGTTAGAGGATCACTTCTAAGATGGTTCATTCACATGGCTGTTCAGAGGAGGTCTCGGTTCACGGGAACTTTTCCATAAGATAGTTTAGTGTCCTCACAATTTGGTAGCTATCTTCCCCCAGATCAAATGATTCAAGAGAGAAAGCAAGGAGGAAGCCACAATGCCTTTTATGACCTAGCTGCAGAAGTCACAGGTTGTGACTACCACTATATTATTAGAGGCAAGTAAGTCCAGCCCACATTAAAGGGGAGAAGAATTGGGCTTTACCTTTTGAAGGAGAAGAGTATCAAGAAGAATTTGTGGATGTAGTTTTAAACTACCCCATTAGGTAAGACTTTTGGGTAATGTCATAGCCAATTTTAGTGTCATTGTTTGGGTTAAAAATTATTTTCTAATACTTGGTGTTCAAAAGAATATGAAATTGGGGGGGAATAAATAAAAAAATCTTTTTTTTTTGGCTGGGCAGATTGGGAGTTTATTTGCTGCAGTTCCTTGGTGCTAGTTTACAAGGCAAAAAACAAACAGAAAACAATTGGAATAATAATTATTTTTTAAAACCCTGTCAACAACTTTCAGTCATTAATATTTTATATTTTGACAAAACTTTTTAAAAAACAAATACAAAATAATCTAAAAGGAGAAAAACTATACACGGATTATTTACACCTCTGATAAATAGTCTAATACTGATCCAGGTGCCTCTCTCTGGGCAACACTGGCAAGAACCAGCGCTCGGAACTTGCGGGAGGGTCAGAGCCGGCCTGGAGGGTGCGGGCATCAGCTCGCCCGCCCGCTCCAGACCTCTCCGTGCACCGCCCTGGTTCTCCCATCCAGGAATTCAGGCTTCCAGCCTGGACCTTCTTCCGTCACCTTCACAAGCTTCAGCAAAACAAAACAAAACAAACAGAAACAAAAAGAAAAAACGCCTGAAGCCATTCCAGGAGGATCCAGCCATTTATTTTCTAATACTTGGTGTTCAAAAGAATATGAAATTGGGGGGGAATAAATAAATTAATCTTAAAAACAGAAAGAATATGACATTATTGGTGAGTGGGATAATAGAGATCCATCTTGAGCAGATCCCTATATTTAGTCTTTTTTTTTTTTTTTTTTTTAAAGATTTTATTTATTTATTCATTTATCCCCCCCCTTGCTGCTTGTGCTCACTGGGTCAGCTAACCACGCCGTACGGGCGGGCTTGCCTTCACCAGGAGGCCCCGGGAACCGAACCCGGGGCCTCCCATATGGTAAACGGGAGCCCTACTGATTGAGCCACAGCCGCTTCCCTATTTAGAGTCTTTGTGGGAGACCAAGGTTTAAGGCCAGGAAGTTAGGTGGGTTCCCTATTTTAGAGAGGCTCTGACATTTAACTAGATGTGAGTTGCCTGAAGGAACTGGGTTTTCTCTTTATAGTTGAAATCCAGAAAGAGTGCAGCTCCTTTTCTAAAACCCTTTAGGGAATGATTCTGATTCAAGCTGAGTTTAGACCTATTAGGGTAAAGGAAAGGAAATTAGGGAAACCTACATACTGATAGTTTTCTTTTTTTAAAAAAACAGTTTATTGAAGTATATCTTTCATACATGAACATACATAAACTATAAGTGTTCAGTAAACATCATGGACTTACAAAACAAACATGCATAACATCATACAGGGCTCCCACACATCACCCAACCACAGACATCCTGCATTGTTGTGAAATGTTTGTTAACAAACCATGAAGGAACATGGTCGAAGTATTACTACTAACTATAGTCTGCATCCTACTCCCCTATACTTTTTTTTAAGGATTTATTTATTTATTTACTTTTATCCACCCCCCCCCCAGCCCTGTTTTTTGCTGTTTTTGTGTCTGTTCGCTGGGCAACTCTCTGTGTCCATTTCCTGCCTTCTCTTCTCATCCTTCTCCTCCTGTCTTCACTGGGATTCGATCCTTGGAACCTCCGATGTGGGATAGAGGCATCCTACCGCCTGCGCCACCTTAGTTCCTGGTTTTTCGGCGCATCTTGTCTTGGCTCTCCCTTGTGTCACTCTCCTGTTACGTCATCATCTTGCTGCGTGGCTTGTGGGGCTTGGCGGCTCACCCGCGTGCGGGGCATGCGGGGCCTGGGGGGCTCACCCGCTGGCAGGGCCTGACGGCACACCCATGCATTAGGCCTGGTTGCCCGTGCACCTTCTATATTTTTCTTTTTTTTTTAAATTTTTACCAGGAAGTCCCCGGGATCAAACCCAGGTCCCTCCATATGGGAGACGGATGCCCAGCCATTTGAGCCACATCCATCCCCCTGTTGTATCTCTTTAAGGTTGACCAAAGGTACCTAGAGTTACAGTCATTTCCCGTACAGGATGGTCATATAATAAATCAGGCTTAGTTTATCACCAACATTCTAAAAACCAGACCTAGGGAGAAAAACTAGGTCTGGGGACACATGCATAGTTTCTAATATAACGAATGTTTAGCCTACCCTGATTACCACAAAATCAGGACAGCAAGAGTATTCGCACTAATAGTTTTCTTAATACCCTGCCTGAAAGGAAGGTTTGGTGATAACTGTTTGGGATAGGTTGATATAAATGATTCTTAAAAGGTTGTAGACTAGATGATGAGAAGGACTCTTATGAAAAGGCTTGTTCCAAGACAGCTTGCTTTCTTACTAAAATTATACCCGAGGCTTAAGCCTACTTCTCACTCTTACTATATTAGGGGTCTTTTTATACAACTTGTCCAATGTCCACGGATTCCAAATAATTTAAGTTTTCACAGAGGGAATAGAAAATTTCTAATGAAAGACAATACCATAGTTCTAACAGCTCAGAAGTGTTATTGCATTAAGGTTGTAATGGTGGCACTGTTATTTAGGGAAGCCAGTTCTTCATTATTCAGGACTGTTGTGCACATTGCAGGACATCTGTCATCCCCTCCCCCAGTGCCATCAGATCTCCTAGGTATAGTTTCATTGTTTCTGAACACCTCCTGGGGAAAGGGATGGTATTGCCTTGGTTGACAACCATTGTTGTAGGTAGATTTCTTGTTTCCTTTGGGAGTTTCATGCTATGGATCTACTGAATTACATAAGTAAAAATCTTTAAAGAACAGGTATTGGACTGTGGAATGGAATTGAAGAGTTCGGATCCAACCAGAGAGAAAAAGACTTCTCTTGCTCAGAGCTAGGTGAAAGAAATTTGATTAAATTCATGCTATAGCAAAGTATTTTTTGCAAAATGAGGAAAAGCTCAATATTGGTTTCAGTGTTGCCTTACCATTAATTCATCACTTAACACTTTTACCAAAAGAATCTGATTCTGTGATAGTCCTTATATTTTTGGCTCTGTAGGCCTTATGGTCTCTTGTAGTGTGAAAACAGCCATAGACAATGCATAACCTAAAGGGCCTGTGTTCCAGTGAAACTTTATTTTTGGACATTGAAATTTGAATTTCATATATTTTTTTGACAGTTTTTTTTTTTTTTTTTTTAAACAAATCAACTTTATTGATACATATTAATAAGAATACAATTCATCCAAAGTGTGCAATTAGTGGTATTTGGTATAATCACATAGTTGTGCATTCATCACTTCAAAAACTAGGTCTGGGGACACATGCATGGTTTCTAATACAGCGAATGTTTAGCCTACCCTGATTATCACAAAATCAGGACAGTGAGCATATTCACATGGAATACTTAATTTTAAAAGTTTTTAGTTTTCAAAATAGATTCTTACTTTATGGCCAGGACCTTGTTTTATTCTGACTCCTTAGTATATGGTATAGTTCTTAGTGTGTGGTAGAGGTTTATTACCTGATATGGATCAAATAAATTACCTGAATGTAGTATGTGTAACTCGGTTTCTTTAAGTATATTCTTTTTTTTTTAAGATTTATTTTATTGTTTTCTTTCTCCCCCCATCCCTCATTTTGTTCTTGCTGTGTATTCTTCTGTGTCTGCTTGTCTTCTCTTTAGGCAGCACCAGGAACTGATCCTGGGACCTTTCATGGTAGAGAGAGGCCCTCTAATCTCTTGCACCACCTCAGCTCCCTGGTCTGCTGCATCTCTTATTGTCTCTCTCCTGTGTCTCTTTTTGTTGTGTCATCTTGCTGCATCAGCACACTGTGTGGGCTAGCTCTCCACTCTGGCCAGCTCGCCGCATGGGCCAGCTTGCTTTTCACCAGGAGACCCCAGGAATCAAACCTGGGACCTCCTATATGGTAGACGGGAGCCCAAATGCTTGATCCACATCTCCTTCCCTCTTTAAGTATATTCTTAAAACAGATTCTTTTAAAACTACAGAATATTTATGTTAATATTTCCCATATTTTCAAAGATTGTACTAAACCTTGTTGATTCCTTGATAGCTAAATTTACCTTAAAACCAAAATACACTCCTGTCAAAAAATCATAGTCCTTGCAGTTTGATAACTGAATGGTTGCAGGCATTCCAATCCTGCATATTAAGTGTTTTTTTTTTTTTGAGTCAGTTACCCTGAAAATTCTTATGCAAAGGAGAAGAAAAAAGAACTAAAATATGAATGTTATCTCTTTGACCCTTTATATATCTTGTCATTTAAACCTTTAAAATTTTCCCAAAGTCTTGAAGGCTTTGTATGTTGATAGAGCTGGTTACTTCCAAAGCCCAGATTATTTTCTAATTTAAAGACTGAAAATAATTGAAATATTTTTCAGAAATTCCCTTTCAATTTAGGGAACTATGTATTCTGAAAAGAGATTTGGGGCTAGAATTCTAAGGTTTGTGCCAACTCTAAAGAAGACTTTAGAGCAGTGACATCCAGTAGTACTTTATGTGGTAGAAATGTTCCACACCCTTGCTAATAGGATGTTACCAACTACGTGCAGCTATTGAACACTTAGAGACATAAGGACCAAGGAACTGATTTTTTTTTTTTTTTTTTTTTTTTTTATTTAAATAGCCAAATATGGCCGGTTACCTAATGTTTAAAAGTAGGAATGTGAAAGTTTGAAATAATATAATAAAGTAGAATAAAGACCAGCTCATTAAATGTTTGCCATAAGATAAAGGACAATCTCTAGTTTGGTTTACTTTTTTAGATATAAACATAGATGGTTAGTACTGCTTATTTGCAGTAACCACCTTACACATAACAGAAGTTACAGCACAGTTTAGATGAACTACATACATTGTTGCTTAATTTTTTTTTTTTTTTTTTTTTTTTTAAAGATTTTATTTATTTATTCATCTATCCCCCCCCTGCCGCCCGTGCTCGCTGGGTCAGCCAACCACGCCGTGCGGGCGGGCTTGCCTTCACCAGGAGGCCCCGGGAACCGAACCCGGGGCCTCCCATATGGTAAACGGGAGCCCTACTGATTGAGCCACAGCCGCTTCCCTGTTGCTTAATTTTTTATGTCTGAATGAAACTTAGCCTAAAATGCTCAAGTGCCTAGGCTCAGTATAATATGCAGAAAGTTGCCCCTTGAAGGAAGTAGTTTTTTCAACTCTTGGAGATATGGTTTAATGATGATTTAGTTGATGGGTGAAGAAGGAAAAAAGGTATAGGAGAAAATTTGGAAAAGGAAATAATTTTAGGTGAATAGATAGATATAGAAAAAAATACTGTGTTTTGTAAATACTCTCCCTTTTAAAATTGAGAATACTTCCAATTTGTTTCTGCTTGTTGAATTGTTAACCTTGCTTTGATTAATCAACTGGTTAATTTTTTCCAACCAGTTAATTTTTGCTTCATAATCACTTTAGCAGAGTTAGCATGGAAACTTAATTGTCCACTACCTGAAACTCCTGGTTAGAGTGGAATATGAAAGATAATAAATCATCTATAGCATGGGGGTCAAAGTATGGCCTGCAGGCCAACTGGCTACAGACTGTTTTTGCAAATAAAGTTTTATTGGAACACAGCCATGCCTTTTCATTTAAATACTGCCTGTGGGTGCTTTTGCACTACAATTGCATGGTTGAATACTGTAGTTGCAACAGAGACTGTATGTCCTGCAATGCCTAAAATATTTATTTGATCTTTAAGTTTCCTGACCCCCGGTCTATTACCTTACTACACAAAGTCAGTCCCGACCAGCAGTATTGGCATCATATGGGGGCTTGGTAGACATGCAAAATCATAGGCCATACTCCAGACTTAGAGATTCAATATCTGCATTTTAACAGCTTCCCAGGTGATTGAAAATGCACATTAAAGTTTCTGAGAAGAATCCATGGAAGTATCAGAAGATATGTCTGTATTCCATTCTAAGGCTTGTTGTGGTTTGGCAGTGACTGCTCACTTTTAAATTTTTTAGATATGAACATAGCAAACCATTGAAACAGGAAGAAGCAACTGCTGCAGATCTAACTGCAAAATCATCCCTTGCTGCTTCCTCAAGTCTTTCATCGGTAGTTGGACCGCTTGTCGAAATGAGTGCGGGCGAAGCTGAGTCAAGAAATTCAAACTTTGCAACTGTAGGAGCAGGCACAGAAGACTGGGTTAATGCCATTGAATTTGTTCCTGGACAACCCTACTGTGGCCGTAGTAAGTATTTTGAAGGATAAAATAAAAGTTAGAAGGTTAGACAGTAGTTCCTCAATTAGCTGAGTTTTCACAACCTTCCTGCTTCCAATCTTAATATTTAACTTAATCTTACTACATTAAACCGGATTGCCTAAGATTTGTAGGTGGAGTGAAAGAAATTTTTTTAAAATCAGTCCCAATAGTAATGAACTTAGAATGTTTTAAAAACTGAAGCATCTTTTCTTAATCAGCACTTTTTAAAATTAAATTTCACTTGCACAAGAAATACTTAAACTTTTTCTACAAGTCTGATCTTGGAAATATCAGCATTAGAAAAAATTAATTTCAGGAGCGAGGAAATTAGTTCAATGGACTGTTTTGGAGTTTAATTGAAGTTCTTTTCTATTTTTTTCTTTTCAGTTAGGTTCTCAGTTACCTTATAGTTCATATATCTGCCTTATCCATTTTGGACCTTTACTACCCTCTTAAACATTTTCAGCTGCCCCTTCCTGCACTGAAGCACCCCCGCAGGGCTCAGTGACCAAGGAAGAATCAGAGAAAGAGCAAACCGCTGTGGAAACAAAGAAGCAGCTTTGCCCCTATGCTGCAGTGGGAGAGTGCCGATATGGGGAGAACTGTGTGTATCTCCATGGAGATTCATGTGATATGTGTGGGCTGCAGGTCCTACATCCAATGGATGCTGCCCAGAGATCACAACATATAAAAGTAAGTCTTTAGGGAGATATATATGTCAATAGGTGTGAGAAACTATTTTCCCTTTTACAACATTGTCATTTCCTTTCAGAGAACATTTGGGGAATTGAATAGTTTTAAGTAGGAATATTTTCTAACCTGGGCTTCTTGAAATGCTTTTTCAAGGAGTCAAGATGAAATAACCTCAGACTGTGAGTGGTTTTGTTTTTCTTTTAAAATAGCTTTTTGAGATATAATTCACATACCATTCAATTCATATTTTAAAGGATACATTTCATTGTTAAATGTATTTTCAGAGTTGAGAACCATTGCCACTATGCTAATTTTAGAACATTTTCATTACCTCCTAAAGAAACCCTATATCTGTTAGTAGTCACTCCCTCTTCTTCCTTTCCCTGAGCCCCTGGCAACCGCTAATTACTTTCTGTCTCTGGATTTGCCTTTTCTGGCATTTCATATCAAAGAAATCATAAAATAGATGGCCTTTGTGTCTTCCTTTACATAATGTTTTCAAGGTTCATCCATGTTGTAGCCTGTTCAGTCCTTTGTTCCTTTTTATGGTCAAATAATATTCCATTGTGTAAGTAGATCATATCTTGATTTATCCATTCATCTGTTGCTGGATATTTGGGTTATTTCCACCTTTGGGCTATTATGAATAATGCTGTTATGAACATTCATGTATAAGTTTTTGTGTGAATGTTTGTTTTCATTTCTCTAGGAGTAGAATTGCTGGGCCATATGGTCACTCTGTTTAACATTTTGAGCAGTGGCCAAACTGTTTTCCAAAGTGGCTGGCATCATTTTAAAATATTCCACTATGTTTGAGAGTTGTGGACTGTGGTTTTAAACCCACCCACAGCATGAATTTTTTGGTGGGAAGAGATTGCATTACAAACCTTGGTCTTTATTGGAGTAAAGTTTGCTTCTGGTCATCATTGCTGTTTCTGTTTAATAAAAATAATGGGGAGGAGGGGGTGGATTGTGGTATAAGATGGACCTAGTCTAAATTCTGTCTTCATAACATATTAGCTGTGTAGTTTTAGGCCCTCTTAATCTTTCATCTGAGAATTGTTTAAAAGGTTTAGGAGAATGACAAGGGGATAATAAAATATTAAGTAATTATGTAGGATTATTTGTGACTTGTATTGCTTTTCCACATTTTTCATATTCTTTATAATAAGCATGTTTCTTACGTATTATAAAAACATGATGTCCACACAAAAACTTATATTCACAATAGCATTATTCACAATAACTGGAAAGTGGAAACAACCTAAATGTCTATCATTGGATGAATGGATAAACAAAATGTGATGTATCCATACAACGGAATATTGTTCAGCCATTAGAAGGAACGAAGGACTGATGTATGCTCTAACATGAGTGAACCTTGAAAACATTATGCTAAGTGAAAGAGACAAGACCCACAGGCCACAAATTGTATGATTTCATTTATATGAAATGTCAGACTAGGCCAATCCAGAGATAGGAAGTAGATTAGTTGTTGCCAGGGGCTCGGGATGGGCGAATGGGAAGTGACCACTAATAGATACGGGATTTTCTTTTTGGGGTAATGAAAATATTCTAAAATTGATTGTGGTGATGTTTGTACAACTATGAATACACTAAAATTTATTTAATTGTAAATTTGAAATGGATGAATTGTATGATTTGTGAATTATATCTTAATAAAATATTTTTTAAAGCATGTGAAAATATGTGCCTGGCACATAATTGTCACCTAATAAATGTTAATATCCAATACCCTCATTCTTTTCTGACAGGTTGTTGATTAGGACCTTAGTCTTAATTACATTCTCCAGTATAAAACAGAAAGTCAACAAACTTTGTATGAAAAATTGTTAGGGGTTGAGTTGCAGGGTAGAATAGAAAAAACTAATTTTTCAGTTCCAGAATTTGAGTCTTCATCATCTAATTTTATAGTGTTACGAAGTCACTATAAAATGTTAATGCATCTGTATTCACTTGTGAGCAAATCTTAATGTCAAATTGAGAATGTTATCCTTACCATCCTTTCTTCAGTTGACTGTTTGATTCTCTGAGTCATTAACTGTTAAGTCTTAAATCTTTCCGTATTCAATGATTTGATTACACTTCTCTTATCTCTCCACCTTTTCTAGTCTTGCATTGAGGCCCATGAGAAGGACATGGAGCTCTCATTTGCTGTCCAGCGCAGTAAGGACATGGTTTGTGGGATCTGCATGGAGGTAGTCTATGAGAAAGCCAACCCCAGTGAGCGCCGCTTTGGAATTCTCTCCAACTGCAACCATACCTACTGTCTCAAGTGTATTCGCAAGTGGAGGAGTGCTAAGCAATTTGAGAGCAAGATCATAAAGTGAGACTCCTCCCCAATCTTCGTTTGTGCTTTCTATTTTGGGGAAGAATTTAGTATCTTGTGCCAACTTTCAACCAGATGGACCACATTTAAATGCATGCATTTTATCTTGAAACTGGGGTGTTTTAATTGGGATTTATTTCTTCCTTGTATTTCAGCTAGCTTCTAGGTTAGTTGGTATATCTACTTTTTATTTGAATGAGGAAACTCTGTGTATCAGTTAATAGAATCTTCGTGCTTTTTCTGAGGAGATTGTGTTTAATGGATTAGCCAGTTTAGGTACAGTGAACAAACTTACCTAGCTCTGAATGTATGTTTCCTGACGTTTTACATTTTCCACTTTCCTATTCCATCCATTAAGCTAGCCAATGATCCACCATCCTTTAAAGATTGTTCTCATAACTGAACAAAACTACATAATCTAAACAGAGCAAAGTTACAAGAAATAAATTTATTTAAACGAAAGAAAAAGGAGTCTGTGTGAAATGTCTTTTTTGTTGGTTTTTTTTTTTTTTTTTTTTTTTTTAATCCTAAGTTATTTTTTTTAATGAGCTGGCTAGCCAATGAGTTGAGTTTATAAAATACTTTGTCTTGCCTCAAAAGAAATGGTCAGTTCTGTGATGGTGTGTGGAACCCTTTCAGGAAATGCCCACATGCCTTTCAGTTAAGTCTTAAATTCTGCACTGTACACACCAGGGTGTGTCCTTGAAGAAGAGTGGGCCTGTAAAAGGGAATTTGCATTGCAGCCTGTTCATTGTTTCCCAGGTCCTGCCCAGAATGCCGGATCACATCTAACTTTGTCATTCCAAGTGAGTACTGGGTGGAGGAGAAAGAAGAGAAGCAGAAACTCATTCAGAAATACAAGGAGGCAATGAGGTATGAGCACTGCAGCCTTTTCTCAAGCTAAGATCCCAACATAGCTTGGGTTCACTTTGAAAAGAACAGTGCTGCATTATATACTCCTACCTCCTTCCTACCCTTTCTTTTACTTCCTGATACAGTTTATTTTGTCACCCCTGATGCCGTCCATCATGTATCTTGCTATAACACAGTCCTTGGGGTGCATGCCAAAGGACTGTGTTATAATGAAGTCTGACTGATAGCTAAATCCCCATGTATGGGGTTCTACCTTATTCTGATTCCATGTTTTAGTTGTCCTGTATTAATTCTTGTGTGTTGGCTTTCTAGAAGATTTTCTTTCTACTGGATCTGTGGTTAAACAGCATAGACTCGAGCAGAGTATCTGTTTTCCAGTTAGTGTTTTATGCATTAGTACACACATGTTTAAGAACACACCTTGGGGAGGGCTATAAACAGACATACCGGTTCCATCCCTACCTGTTTAAAGAAACCCTGGATGATAGTCAGATACAGACCTGAAATCCACTGTGAATAAGGGTTGCGATATTTTCCTTTCCAGCAACAAGGCGTGCAGGTATTTTGATGAAGGACGTGGGAGCTGCCCATTTGGAGGGAACTGTTTTTACAAGCATGCGTACCCTGATGGCCGTAGAGAGGAGCCACAGAGACAGAAAGTGGGAACATCAAGCAGATACCGGGTAACTCTCACTGTTTTTTTAAAGGAGGGGAAATACCACGATATCAGTTGAGTCCTGCACATATTGGGGTAGGGGAAGGAGAAGATTAACATACAGGTCTGGGAGTGAGACTAGAGTATTAAAGGAGGAAACAAACGTCAGAAAACTGGGAGGGATATGAAAGGAAAAGCTCTAGACTAAAACTTTTGCATCAAGTAACCAGAGGGGAGGAATTGGTAAAATGGAAACCCTAAATAAGAAGTCTGGTTCGTCATGCCCTCTGGTGTGCTGGACATTTTTGCCTTATAAACAACAGAATAGAAGATACTACTCGACAGTGCCATCCCTATCATGGCCTTGTTTTTTACAGGCCCAACGAAGGAACCACTTCTGGGAGCTCATTGAGGAAAGAGAGAACAGCAATCCCTTTAACAACGATGAAGAAGAGGTTGTCACCTTTGAGCTGGGCGAGATGTTGCTTATGCTTTTGGCTGCAGGTGGGGACGACGACCTGACAGACTCTGAAGATGAGTGGGACTTGTTTCATGATGAGCTGGAAGATTTTTATGACTTGGATCTATAGCAACTTTCAGTGGAGAATGAACTGGTCTGCTGAGCCTCAGACAGTAGCTATTACCTGTGGTGGTGTGGCAGTGCCTGTGTTTCTCTCCTAGGCAGGCCTATCAATTCCAGGTGCTGTTGTAATAATTTTTACCCAGGGTCTGTCTTCTCAATCCCTCACCTTTCCCCAAGGAGTGTGTTTTCTGTTTAAAAAGTTACAAAAAATAAATCTTAAAGTTAGTTTTTTTGTAATATGAATTTAACTGTCAGACAGTTAGTGTAGGTTTGTTGCGTCATCTGTTTTCAACCAGATTCACACAGTTCTAGGGTTAGCATTAATGGACTTTCCACACTCATTTTGAGGACCCCAGGTTCAAAATATAAAGCACTGGCCATGCTTTGGGGTCTGAGAATAGGGGTGATGGGTGAAGGGATCTGAACTGGCAAGTAGCCTTTGGCTACAGACTTCAGAGGTGGATCCTTAAGGTTCCTGGTGAAATCTGCACATGTGTTTTTATATATCTGTTCCCTACCCTGTAATCCCCACCACACGCACTTGTTCTGTGGTTTTGGTCTCTTGTTTAATTGCACACAAGTAATACTACTGGGTAACCAGAACCAGGTGCGAATGTGTTGAGATTTTTACTGTGTTTAGCATGTTGGGAAAATTGTGAAAGAACGCATACAAAAGCTATAGTGGCATAAAATAAATGCAGAGTTGGAAGTTGATTCCCAAGGGCTGATAGACTTGGCGTGTGTGAGCGCGAGTGTGTGATAAACTTTTCATCCCTGCATAGATGCAGTGTTCTTAGCCTTAGTGGGAAAAACTTGGTTTAGTGGTTTCAGCCTAGTGTGGCAGATAGATCTTAAAGGACAAAGCAGTATATTGATATTGGTAGTTGTTAATATAGCAGTGCTAGCTCTTTCTGTCTATATAAATATTGAAATGGGGTTTGCCATAGAGGTTAAAACTATCTGGTTAGCCCATATATTAACACAAACTGGGTCCCGGATACACAGTTGTATTTAATGTTTTATAATCTCCTAGCCTTTCCAGTCCAGCACTTTTTGAGAAATCTTTGTCCTCATTTGAGGGGTTTTATTGTTGGTTTTTTTGTGTTTGTTTTTGTGGGTATATGCCTCCTTCCACCCCTGAGCTTTGCAGGTAGACAGATGTGATTCAAAACTATGTTTCTAAGGTGTTTTATTGTAGTGGAGTCATTGGTTTGCAGTAATAAGTCACACTTTTCCACTAAAGGGGTAGGGGGGTGGTCATCCATGAGGCGAGCTAAAGTTAAGTCATTAGAAGAATCCCTTAATCGGAAATTTTAGCTTTGCATTTTGTTGCTTTATTTCCTGAAAATAGCTTGGAGATGCTCCTGATTTGTCCATCTACTGCTTTGATTCCTTGGATCCCACCCATTCTTTCACTTTAAGAAAAAACAAGTAATTGTTGCAGAGGTCTCTGTATTTTGCAGCTGCCCTTTTGTAAGAAGCACTTTTCCCAAATAAAACAATTGAAAAAAAAAAAAGTTGGCTTTCTGTTTTTGTATAATGAGCTCTTATAAAATGTGCAGATGTTGAAGTATAACGTTTGTTTCTTTCATTGACTCTTTGACCAGTTCATCAATTTAAGTCAATTTCCGTAGATATAGCTTCATTGAGAAGAGTGACAACTTTTAGAAGACATCTAGCCTGCTAAGAAATGTTTGCGAGATAAAGAGAAACCTTACCAACCGGATCATCACATTATTTCATATTTTAGAATTTTAACAAGGCTAAATCAAGGCCACCTTTATCAGCAAAAGGCACTGTCAGCTTTCTGCTACCATGCACTTATATTTGAACTGTCTTAACACCCTCAAATAACAATCAAGTGGGTCACAACATACTGTTATTTTGAAAGGAGGATACTTTTCTTAATTATTTTATTATGAATTATTAAAATAAAAACCATTCTGTCAATTCTATGGAAGATCTTCATATGGCCTCTTTGCAGTGCTAATTTGTAAAAATACTGCTTCTCAGTTTCAATAAATTTATGCTATTGAAACTGCCTCCACCTCTAGGAATTGTGTATAAACTGCATATTGTAATCGTGCTAACAGTTGTGGATCCACTGAATAGTATGTTTCTGTAAGCTCATGTACCATCATCAACTCCCTTCCAGAAGAGTCAGAAGTCTCCCTTCAGCTGCTATGGATCTTTCCATCCTGGGAACCACCCAGAGGAATGCTGAAGAGCCTCAAAGGAAAGGTGAAAGTATTGGAGAGATGAGGTGCTGCCCTATCTGCATATCTGAGAGGGAGCTGGGGAATGGTACAGGCAAGATCCAGGTAGTAATAATAACAGGCTGCCTGTGGAGTTTAAGTAGGTTTATATTTGGAGCAGCTGCCTTTGTAACTTGGAATAGCCAGTGGAAGTTCATGTGTTACTCTGAGTAATTCACAATGCCTATTGATACCCTGTCATGTGTTGAGAGCGAGCTCTTTTCTTTCCTCACAGCAATGTCTTTGAGGGCAGTTGACTGTTGCAACAGGAGTTAGGGGATAAACAGTGATGGGTGAAACTTCTCGCTTTCTCAGTTGCACAAAAGTATGATCTCAACCTCCTTCCTGCCAGCACACACAATAAGGGCTGTTTACATCTATGATTAACTCCTATGGACATGAATTATATATATATATTTTAAGTTTAGAGAAAAAGTAAAGCAAATACTACCAGAGATTTAGGGGAGGGGAGAGGCATGATGTGAATAAAGATATTTGGTAATCATCATTACTGTTACCAAATTTCCAGATCTGTATTCTGGGTGCACTGTATGGTTGCAAGGCCCATCTAACTTTCTTGGGTCAATGAAGTGTGAGCAGAAGTGACATGTTTCATTTTCTAATGGAAGTTTTAAGAACCAATGCATGGTTTACTTCACTCTCCCCTTTTCCATGATAATTTTTGAGAAGGTAGCTATTTTGTATCAGCCTCTGTCAAAGTGTGAGGAGAAGTGGAGAGAAACTTAGCTGACCCATTAGGTTAGGACTATGTAATGTAAGCTGGAAATAAATCTTTGTGGTTAATAGTCACTCAGATTTTTGGATCTTTATTCTCACTGCTTAACAGCCTGTCCTGACTGATAGCATGTTAAAATCATTTGTTTGAAGGACTTTTAACTGTTATAAGGAAAAGTAAAAAATAGACTATTTAAAGTATTCAATTTTGTTAAAATGAATTTTTAATTTTAGGCACCTCTACTCAAGTAATATTTGTAAGGTAACCAATTTGATGAACAAGCAAATTTAAGCTTTATATTACAGTTTAAAATTGTTACATGGTATAGACGTTAGTAGGAAAAGCATTATTACACACTACATTTCCATTTGATGTTGATTATATTACTAATGGCATTATATATAGTGTTTAGAAAAGTGAAACTTTGTGCTTTGTTACGTTTTTAAATGTTAGAAGCATTTATTTAATTCAATTGTTGTCAATGGAGGCAGCTAGAAGGTAAAGTTTAAATAGTCCTCAAACCCTAGAAGCAGTTTCTGAGTGTTGGAAAGGCTTGAAAAACAAAGGGATTAACCTCTAGGTGGGAAAAGAATTTTAGGAACTTAACAAACTAATTCCTTTGTAAATTGTTAAATCTGAAGTGATTAACAAACTTAATACCTCCTATAGTGGCCGTGTTTATTACTTTTCACAGTATCTAGGACTTCACACATTTTCAGGTCCTTTGAACAGGTTTACATTTAGATTTAGATAAATAAAAGAAGTGATCTTAGTAAATCATTTTGATAAAGAGTGTTTATTTCTTTGTATGGAATGGCAAGAAAACACATCCGTTGCTCATAATGGAAAAGGCCTTCACCAGAACTAACCAGGGCTCTTTATATAGTTCACAGGTCTTCATTTCAGCTTCTTTATCTGCATAGAAAAAAGATACCACACAGTATTGAACAAATAAAAGCCTTTTTAGGTCCAAGTGTTTCGTTTTAATCAAAAGCTAATTCCCCTGTCTATATGCTTATAAACTGACTTCTAGAAGGCTTTTACCTACCCCAGTCTCTGGCAACAGTGACCAAAATCTTGAATTTGTAAAACAAACATAGTGTTTAAAGGAAGACTCATTTCTGGTCTTAAGAACAGCTTAAGTTTTGTTTCTACATGTAAGTGCAGACGCACTAACTTGCTTTCTTCCCCTGCCATTGCCTCCTATGTTAAAGGATAGAATTTTTAATAAAATGAAGGTAATCATTCTGTAGATAGTTTAGTCCCTACTACATGCCAGGCATTGTGCTAACACTAAGGATGCATAGCAGATATGGTAGAAACGGTGTTTAGTAAAATAATCCTTGTGATCCCTTCAGTTTCCCAGACTATTTTGTACTTAATTGGTGCCATGGGACTAATTCAGACCATTGGCTGAAATGGTCCTTCATTTCTGCTGTGGAGGTATTGGAAGCCACGTGCGGAATTGGCAGTTACAAGATGGAGGTATTCTGGATCCTTAAGTCATTGCATGGATGAAAGCCACCCCAAATGAAATCAGATTTTACATGAATAAGAAATAGAGATGTGTGGGTGTAGCAGTTTGGCATTATTTATAAATTCCAAAAATAGATAATGGATTATGTTTGTAAACTGGTCTGTTCCTCTGGAACAGTTAAGTTATGAATCAATAGGTCTTTGATTGGGCCACGTCAGTCCCTGAAATGGCAAAGAGCCGAGTTGGAGTGCGGGAAGTGAACACACAGGAAAAGAACACAGAGGAATAGCGATGACTCAGACATGGCAGAAGCCCCAGGAGAGAGAACCATTCGCCTGATAGTCTATGCTGGCCTTTGTGGAGAGAGGTAAAGCCTCAAGAGCCTCTACAGCTGACCTTGTGGAGATAGCAGAGGAGCTGAGCCTGGAGACAAGCAAACCCCAGGAAGAGAGGAACCCAGGAAGCCTGAATCCTCGCAGATGGCAGCCATCTTGCTCCAACACACGGCAATACTTTGGTGAGGGAAGTAACTTAAACTTTATGGAATGGTAACTGTGGGCTTCTACCCCAAATAAATACCCTTTATAAAAAAAAGCCAACGGATTTCTGGTATTTTGTATCAGTGCCCCTTTTGGCTGACTAATACAGGTGGGTATGTGGTTTTTTTGTTTGTTTTTTGGAAGGTACCGGGGATTTTTTTTTATTTGCTCGTTTTTTTTTGTTTTTTGTTTTGTTTTTTTTTGCCAGTGTAGCCTAGCGTTAATTATCCTAATATAATAATATGGTCCTTTTCTTCATGGAGTTATATTTGTGTAATTTTTTTATAATTATAAACTGATAATTACTACAAAGATGTAGAGTAAAAAGAGCTTTTTATGGGAGCACTTGGGTCATCTCTGGTCAGAGAATGCTCATTTGAGCTGAAATCTGGAGGGAAAAAAGGGAACCCTTCAGACAGAATCCCTGAGGCAGGGAAGGGCAGAACACACCAGCTTTTTCTTGACACTACAATTAATGGCATTTGATGGCCAGCAGGATATACCCGATTTCTTATGTTAGCTATAACTACTTTTATCCCTTTTAGAAAAGACTTTCAGTGCAATTGTGTTAGTGACAGTCATAGGGATAATTTTGAATTGCCTTAAAATATCAAGGAAATTTTTGATAAATTTTAGCACTTTATTAATAAATTGTGACACACTCAACTGATCATGACCTGCTAAAACTAGAAGCATGGTCTCTAGAGCACTGCTTCTCAAATTTTAATGATGTGGAGGGAGGATCTTGTTAAAATGCAGTTTCTGATTCAATAGGTATTGACAAATACTGTTCTGTATTTCGAACAGTCTCTCGGGTGACACCAATCCAGCTAGTCCATTGACCATACTGAGTAATAGCATGAGAGAACTAGACTGAAATATAAGCCAAATGTATGAAGCAGAAAGTTACTGTTAGTCCCTCTTCACTGTTTAGAAAACCTTCACAGTACTTGTTTTGCATTGTTATCATTTGATTGATTAGTTGGTTTTGTTTTTTATAAACTTCCCTTTTAAACTTGGTGTGCCATAGGCCAAAACCTGTAAGAGCAAATCCCACAGACCAAGCAAATATAGTGGAATTTTGGTTTAACTTGAAATTATTTCCAATTTGAAGATGAGCATATTATGGAAGTACAGATTCTGTATTAAGAAGTAAAGGAATGTATCAAGAATACTATTAACCACAAAACATTTCTAGATTATTAGTGTTCTAGGAAGTGTTCATTAAACATTTTCCTGTTAGGACAGGTGTTGGGGAAGTTAAGCTTTGATAGGACACATGCAATCACAGAAGCATTCACTTGGAGCCTATGATCAGCCCTGAGTTTCAGTTGTGACAAGTCCAAAAGGGTTTAATATTATGCAAGCTAATATGTATATATGCAGACATACTCATCTATTTTTTCCCTTTTAACTTCAAATTTCAAACATAGATAAGTTGCAAGAATAGTATACTGAACACCCATATGCTTTTCATCTAGATTCACCAGTTAGCATTTTGCCATGTTTGCTTTCTCTAACTCTCATATCCATTTGAAAATAGTTGCAGATATTCTCAATATTACCCCCAATATTTCAATTAAAAAGATGATTTTCATCTATATAACTACAAAATAATTATCAGATAATTTGACATTGATACATTAAGATACAATCCATGTTCAAATTTTTCCCACTATCCCTAATATTGTTCTTTTTAGGGGGAGGGATTCTATGGTCCAATTAAATATACCTGTGCTTCTAACATTACTTTAACCTTAATTCAATCATCAAATATTGAGTTCCAACCGGTTTTTTTTTTTTAAGGCACTTGGGATGTAAGGAGGAATAAACACGATATTCCAGCCTGCCTGTTGTTTACATTCTAACAGAACTTTGTGAACTTGTTCTTTCTCTGATTCATCCTACCCTATGAGTTAAAGCTTCTTATAGACCCACAATTTCCAGCATTGCCTCCTTTTGTTCCCAATCCCAGCCCCTTCATTATTTCTGGCTCCTATACACAGCTGTGGGTCGTGTGTGTATGTGTGTGTGTATGTGTGTGTGTGTGTATCAGCCTCCAATTCCATCATTTCTTTCCTTCCCTCTCAGTGCTTACCTATTTACTGCCTCCTATCATATCCTGTGGACCACTTTTAGCAAATGCTTTAATCTTCACCCATTTCTCATGCCATTATTTATTTATTTTTATTGGAATATAATTCACGTCCCATAAAATTCACTCTGTTAAAAAGTGTACAGTTTAGGGAAGCGGCTGTGGCTCAATCAGTAGGGCTCCCGTTTACCATATGGAAGGCCTCGGGTTCGGTTCCCAGGGCCTCCTGGTGAGGGCAGGCCTGCCCGCGTGGCGTGGTTGGCTGACCCAGTGAGCACGGGCAGCAAGGGGGGGATAAATGTATAAATAAATAAAATCTTAAAAAAAAAAAAAAAAAAATGTACAGTTTGGTGGCTTTACGATATTCACAGTGTTGTGCAACTATGCCCACTAATTCAAGAACATTTTCATCATCCCCAGAAGAAACCATGTACCCAATAGCAGTCACTCCCCATTCCCCTTCCCCCAAGCCCCTGACAACAACTAATCTACTTTCTGTCTCTGGATTTGCCTATTCTGAACATTTCATATAAATGTAATCATATAATATGTGGGCTTTATATTTGGTTTCCTTAGCATAATGTTTTCCAGGTTTATCCATTTTGTAGCATTTATCAGTACTTCATTATTTTTTACAGAGAAATAATATTCCATTGTATGGCTACAACACATTTTGTTTTATCCAGTCATCAGTTGATGGACTTGGGTTATTTGTACTTTTTGGCCATGGTGAATAATGCTGCTATGAACTTTTGTGTACAAGTTTTGTGTGGACATACATGTTTTCACTTCTCTTGAATATGTATCTAGGAGTAGAATTGCTGGCTCATGTGCTAATTATATGTTTAACATTTTAAGGAACTTCCAAATTGTTTCCTAAAGTGGCTGCACCATTTTATATCCTCATCACCAACGTATGAGGGTTTCAATTGCTCCACGTTATTGCTAATACTTGTTATTTTCCATCTTTTTCATTACAGTCATCCTAGTGAGTGTAAAGTAGAATCTCATTGTAATTTTTTTTAAAGGTGGCTTTAGGGATTGAGCTACACCCACTCACCAATCATTGTGATTTTTATTGTGTTGTTATTTCTGTTTCCTTGGCCTAACTGGGACTTGGTCACTACATCCCTGCATTCTTGCCCAAGGAGACCTCTGTTGTCCTAAAACCACTTTTACACTATTAGACCACCATGAGTGATAATATGAGGTCCACACCATCTAACCATACCAGTCTTCAAATGATAACTTGCAGAAAAAAAATTTTTGAAGTACCAGGGCTGGGGATTGAACCCAGGACCTCATAAGTGGGAAGCCAGCACTCAACGACGGAGCCACATCAGCTTCCCTGAGTTGGTTATTTCATTGTTTTGCTTGTTGTTTTTGTTTTTTCAGGAGGCACTAGGACCTCCTGTGTGGGTGGTGGGAGCTTAACCACTTGAGCCACATCCACTCTCACAGTGTTTTATAATGCACCCTTTTTTTTTATTTAAAAAAATTTTTTTAAAGATACTTAGAAGCAGATGTGACTCAAGCCATTGGGCTCTCATCTACCATATGGGAGGTCCCGGGTTCATTTCCCAGGGCCCCCTGGTGAAAGCGAGCTGGCCCGCCTGGAGAGCTGGCGTAACAAGAGACAGAGGAGAGACAACAAACCAGGGAGCTGAAGTGGCTCAAGCGATTGAATGCCCCTCTCCCACATCGGAGGTCCCAGGATCGATTCCTGGTGCCTCCTGTTTAGAGAAGAGAAGACAAGTAGACACAGAGCACATGGCGAATGGACACAGAGAGCAGACAGTGAGTGCAAAAACTGGTAGTGAATTTATATACTGAGTTTGGCTTAGAGAGAGGCCATATTTGAGCAACAAATTGAGGCCTAAGAGTTGCCTCCTGAGAGCCTCCTTGTTGCTCAAGTATGGCCTCTCTCTAAGCCGAACTCAGTATATAAATTCATCTTATCCATGGGATATAAGCACCCTTTCACTTGGAGGTGGAGTGGACATCACCATCCCAGACTCCTCAGGATTGGGGGAAGAGCTATGGACTAGAGTGGACTTACTGGTATTCTGTTGTAGACCTATTGTGATTCAAGCAATGGAAGAAATTACAACATTGATGTGGAGCCAGTGGCCACTGGATGCTTTCGGGGCAAGGAGAGGGAAAAGCAGTGGTAATACAGGGGCTTTTTTGGGACTTGGGAATTATCCTGGTTACATTATGACAGATATAGGCCATTTTACATCAACATATAACATGCAGAACTGTGGTGGAGAGAGTGTGGTCTACAATGTGAACTATGGTCCATGCTTAGTGGCAAAGCCCCAGGATGTGTATATCCATTGCAAGTGATGTGCCACGCTCAAGAAAGATGTTTATGTGGGAGGTTGTGGGAGGTGTGGGAGGTTGGGAACATGGGAATCCCTGTAACTTTTGTGTAACATTTATGTAATCTAAGCACCTTTTAAAATATTAAAAAAAAAAGAGAGAGAAAAGAAAAAAAAACACCAAATAAAAAAAAAAAGAAAAAATATTAAAAAAAAATTTTTTTGACATTTTGCCTTTCATCACTGTAAGATCTGTTGTCCCATATGTACAGTAACATTTTCTTCCATTTATTCCCCCAGTGTCTGACTTTTTTCATTTTGTCTTCAAAGAAGTTTTAGGTTACAGAAAAGCCACATACCGAATACAGGCAGTTTTTTAAAAAAACAATTTTTTAAAAAAACAATGTAAAACTAAAAAGTAAATCAGAAAATGTGGGTTCATATCCTGGTTTCCTCTATTGTTTATTTACGAGAAATAATAGCAACTTTGCTTTAGTTTTCTTGGCTGCTCAAACAAATACCATGGAATGGCTGGCTTAAACAATTGGAATTTAATGGCTCATTAAATTGAGGTTGGGAAAAACTCCAAATCAAGGCATCATCAAGGCAATGCCTTCTCCCTGAAGACTGTGCTGTTCTGGGGTGGGCCGCTGGCAATCCTTTGTCCTGAGCTCCTCTGTCACATGGCAGTACACCTGGCAACCTCTCCTGGCCTCTCCCTTCTCTTCCAGATTCTGTTGATGTTCAGTTTCTGGCTGCTCCCTCTGGGTCTTTTTTTTCTTTGTCAGAATTCCATTTCATTTATGAAGGACTCCAGTAAGAGAATTAAGACCCATCCTGACTGGGTTGGGCTACACATTAACTGAAGTAACCTCATCAAAAGATCATACTTGGGAAACGGATGTGGCTCAATCGATAGGGCTCCCGTTTACCATATGGGAGGTCCTGGGTTCGATTCCCAGGGCCTCCTGGTGAAGGCAAGCCAGCCCACGCGGCGTGGTGAGCTGACGCAGCAAGACGAGCCAGCAAAGGGAGACAAGCAGACACAGAAAAACACAGCAAATGGACACAGCAAGCACAAGCAGCAAGGGGGGGGATAAATAAATAAAAATAAAATCTTAAAAAAAAAAAAAAAGATCATACTTAACAATGGGTTCGCACACACAGGAATGGATTAGTTTAAAAACATATTTTTCTGGGGTACATACAGCTCCAAACACCAAAAACCTTTATCGGAGAATTTACGAAAAAGTTTTTTTTTTTTTAATCTGTTCTGGGAGCAGATGTGGCTCAAGCGGTTGAGCATCTGGTTCCCACATGGGAGGTCCTGGGTTCAGTTCTTGAAGACTCCCCCCCAAAAAACAAAAACAAACAAGCAAAACAAAAAAACCAACTCGGGAGCTGATGTGGCTCAGTGGTTGAATGCCGGCCTCCCACATACAACATCCCAGGTTCGATCCCCAGCCCCTGGTACCTCAAAAAAAAAAAAAAATCTGTGTTCTTTTAACTCAGTGGAGTACTAAGCCTCAAGATTTTGGGAGATATTTATGATATTTTTATTTATTAAGGAAGTAGGATTACTATTTTTTAATCAATTTTATTGATACATATTAAAGCATACAATCCATCCAATCCGTACGGTCCATCCAAAGTATATAATCAATGGTATTTGGTATAATCACAGTTGTGCATTTATCCGTTCCATCATTAGAGCATTTTTTTCCCCTATCTGGTTGCATCGTCGTCTTTTTGGTGCATTGCTTCACTGCACAGAGGCCTGTGCTTCACCGCGCAGGTCTTGTACGTCTTTTCTCTTTTTTTTTTTTTTTGGCAGGAGGTCCCAGGGATCAAACCCGGGTCCTCCAAATGGTAAACGGGAACTCAATTGCTTGAGCCACAGTGCTTCCCTAGAGCATTTTCATCATTCCAATAATAATAAAAATAATAAAAAACAAAAGAAGCTCTACCCCTTAATAATCACCTCTCCATCTCTCTGTACTTTCCCATCCATACATAGCTGCTGTTCTGTCTCTCTAATTTATTTATATTTATATTTTGTAAAAACAGTCTTATATATGAAATATTACCCATATTCATATTTCACATGAGGTTTTACAAGCTATACAGTCCCATTTTACATTTTTTTGTTTTCCTTCTAATAATATACATGACCTTAGACTCACCCTTTCAAGTACTGTCATACCCATATAATAGCACTGCTAGTTAAAAACTCTACAATGTGCTTTCACCTTTTCTCTCAATTTCCAAAGATCAACATACAACCTTTTTAACAATGTGCAGAGATTAACCCTCAGCTTCCCATTCTTTTTTTTTAAGATTTATTTTATTTCTTCCCCCGCCCCCTCGTTGTTTGCGCTCGTTGTCTGCTTTCTGTGCTCCTCTTCTTTTTAGGAGGCACCTGGAACTGAACCTGGGACCTCCCATGTGGGAGGGAGGCACCTAATCCCTTGAGCCATCTCTGTTCCCTGCTTGTTATATCTCTTTGTTGCATCATCTTGTGTCAGCTCGCTGTGACAGCCCTTCTTGTCAGCTCACTGTCTTGCTTGTCTTCTTTAGGAGGCGTAGGGAACCAAACCCAGGACCTCCCATGTGGGAGGGCAGGCACCCAACTGCTTGAGCCACATCTGCTTCCCCTTCCCATTCTTTTTTTTTTTTTTTTATTATGGGTAAAAATCAAAATTCTCACAATACATACAAACATTTGTAAAATGATATATAAATATATATGCATATATGTGTATTTGCTTACAAAAATGTTATTTTTTTTTATATATATATATATACATATATTTTAAGAGGTGCTTAGATTACCTAAAATATTATACGGAACCCACTCGGATTCCCATGTTGCCCACCTCCCACACCTCCCACCACATCCAACACAAACATCTCCCATAGTGTGGCCCACCAACCTCAATGAACTTACACCTCCTGGAGCCTTCCCATTCTTTTTATCTTTCTGAGCAAATCAGTTTTACTGATGCATAGTAATAAGGCATACAATATTTCCAAAGTATACTATCAAGGTATTTGGAATAATCACATAGTTGTGCATTATCACTTCAATCATTAGAGCATTTTCTTTATTTCAATAATAACAATAATAATAGACAAATGAAAACTGATCATCTCTCAATCTCTCTATGCTTCCCCTGCTGTAGAATAACACTGCTATGAACATCTGTGCAGATGTCTGTTCATGTCACTGTTCTCAGTTCTTCTGGATATATACTCAGTAATGGTATTGCAGGGTCACATGGCAAGTCTATATTCAACTTCTTTAGGAACTGCAAACAGTCCTCCACAGTGGCTGCACCATTCTGCATTCCCACTAACAGTGAATAAGTCTTCCTATCTCTCCACATCCTCTCCAACACTTGTAGTTCTCTATCTTTTTAATAGTGGCCAATCTAATAGGTGTGAAATGATAACTTATTCTTTGATTTGCATTTCCGTAATCATTAATGGTGTTGAACATTTATTCATGTGTTTTTTTCTCCATTTGTATTTCTTCTTTGGACAAATGTCTATTCAAGTCTTTTGCCCATTTTTAAATCGGGTCGTTTGTCTTTTTATTGTTGAATTGTAGCCTCTCTATATATCATAGATATTAAACTCTTATCAGATATGTGATTTCCAAATTTTTTTCCCATTGGGTCAGCTGCCTTTTCACCTTTTTGACAAAAGTCCTGTGAGGTTCAAAAGTATTTGATTTTGGGAGGCAGCTGTGGCTCAATCAGTAGGGCTCCCGTTTACCATATGGGAGGCCCCGGGTTCGGTTCCCGGGGCCTCCTGGTGCAGGCAAGCCCGCCCGCACGGTGTGGTTAGCTGACCCAGCGAGCACAAGCAGCAAGGGGGCGATAAATGAATAAATAAATAAAATCTTTAAAAAAAAAAAAAGTATTTGATTTTGAGGAGATCCCATTTATCTATTTTTTTCTTTTGTTGTGCATGCTTTGTGTGTAAGGTCCAAGAAGCCACCACTTACCACAAGGTCATGTAGATGTTTCCTTACATTTTCTTCTAGTATTTTTATGGTCCTGGGTTTTACATTTAGGTCTTTGATCCATTTTGAGTTGATTCTTGTATGGGGAGTGCTAGCTAGGGGTCCTCTTTTATTCTATTGGTTATGGATATCCAGTGATCCCAGCACCATTTGTTTAAGAGACTGTTTTGTCCTGTGAACATGGCTTTGGTAGGTTTGTCAAAAACCAGTTGGCCATAGAGGTGAGGGTATATTTCTGGATTCTCAATTCTATTCCACTGATTGATGTATCTATCTTTATGCCAATACCATGCTGTTTTTTGTTTGTTTTTTACTTAATTTTTTATTTTTAAAGAAGCCTTAGATTACATAAAGTTTACATAAAAAATATAGTGGATTCCCATATACCCTACCCCCTTCTTCATCTCACACTTTCTCCCATTAACATCTTTCATCAGTGTGAATACCATGCTGGGTTTTTCTGTTTGTTTGTTTGTTTGTTTTTTGCAGGCAGAAAGTTTATTGGGAAGCTCTTCCAATGGAGGGGCTCTGAAGAGAGATTTCAGCCCACCCCTGGAAGGTGGATATGACTTTATATAGTACTTCAACAGGCTGGGAAACCGATACAGCCTGGAGCCAAATGGCCAGAGGAGGAGTGGGCTAGGAGGTCTTGGAATGTGGGAGGGATCTGTGGTGTTTGGGTCCAGAGAGGGCTATGGCCCTTATCTGCTTCACTTTGTTTATTCTTGGGTGGGGAAGGGCTGTGATGGCTTGCTCAATCAGTCAGGTAGGTACCATGCCGTTTTGACCACTGTAGTTTTGTAATATGTTTCAAGGTCAAGCAGAAAAATGTCTCCCACATCACTATTCTTTTTCAGAATGCTTTTAGCTGTTCTGATGCACTTTCCCTTCCAGATGAATTTCGTAATTGCCTTTCCTACTTCTGTAAAGTAGGCTGTTGGAAAATTTTTTTTTTAACTTTATTTTGTACATTTAATAATTGAAAATATAAACAATTAAAAACGAAAAAGTAAACACAGATGAACAAATATATACATTTCTCAATTAAATGTAATGGATACATATAAATTTTTTTTTTAATTTTATTTTTTTATTTTTTTATTTAAAGTGAGCAGTTCAGTGGCATAATTTTTTTTTTAATCAAACAATATTTTACACAATATATTTGGTTCATAGTAACGCATTCATACAGTATTTGTCCTTTTGTGTCTGGCTTGCTTCACTCAACATAATATCCTCCAGGTTCATCCATGTTGCCATATGCTTTACGACTTCATTTCTTCTTACAGCTGCATAATATTCCATCATGTGAAGAGACCACAGTTTGTTTATCCATTCTTCTGTTGATGGACACCTGGGTTGTTTCCAACTTTTGGCAATGGTGAATAATGTTGCTATGAACATCGGTGTGCAGATGTCTGTTTGTGTCACTGCTCTCAGTTCTTCTGGGTATATACCCAGTAGTGGTATTGCAGGATCATGTGGCAAGTCTATATTCAACTTCTTTAGGAACTGCCAAATAGTCCTCTATAGTGGTTGTACCATTCTGCATTCCCACCAACAGTGAAGAAGTGTTCCTATCTCTCCACATCCTCTCCAACACTTGTAGTTCTCTGTCTTTTTAATAGTGGCCATTCTGATAGGTGTGAAATGATATCTCATTGTAGTTTTGATTTGCATTTCCCTAATCATGAGTGATGTTGAGCATTTCTTCATGTGTTTTTTGCCATTTGTATTTCTTCTTCGGAGAAATGTCTATTCAAGTCTTTTGCCCATTTTTTTAATTGGGTCATTTGTCTTTTTATTGTTGAGTTGTAACATCTCTTTATATATCCTGGATATTAAACCCTTATCAGATATGTGATTTCCAAATATTTTTTCCCATTGAGTTGGCTGCCTTTTCACCCTTCTGACAAAGTCCTGTGAGATGCAAAAGTGTTTAATTTTGAGGAAGTCCCATTTATCTATTTTTTCTTTTGTTGTACGTGCTTTGGGTGTATAGGCTGTTGGAATTTTGATTGGTATTTCATTGAATCTGTAAATCAGTTTGGGTAGGATTGACATCTTCATGATATTTAGTCTTCTAGTCCATGAACAAGAAATGTCTTTCCATTTGTTTAGGTATTTTTTTGTTTGTTTTAAGATTTATGCATTTATTTATTTCTTCCCCCCTCCCCTCATTTTGCACCTGCTGTCTGCTCTCTGTGTGTTCTTCTGTGTCTGCTTGCCTTCTCTTTAGGCGGCACTGTGAACCGATCCTCGGACCTTCTGGAGTGGATAGAGGCTGCTCAATCTCTTGTGCAACCTCAGCTCCCTGTTCTGCTGCATCTCTTATTGTCTCTCATCTGTGTCTCTTTTTTGTTGTGTCACCTTGAGGCGCCAGCTCTCCATGCGGGCCAGCACTCTGTGCAGGTAAGCACTCCTGCGCAGGCCAGCACTCCTGCATGGGTCAGCACTCCACGTGGGCCAGCTCTCCGCTTAGGCCAGCTCCCTGCTCTGGCCAGCTTGCCACGTGGGCCAGCTTTTCACCAGGAGGCGCTGTGAATCGAACCTTGGACCTCCTGTATGGTAGATGGGAGTCCAATTGCTTGAACCACATCTGCTTTCCTGTTTAGGTCTTCATTGATTTCTTTTAGCATTGTTTTGTAGTTTTCTGCATATAGGTCCTGTACTACTTTGGTTCAATTGTTTCTTAGGTATTTGAGTCTTTCTGTTGCTATTGCAACATATTGCATATGGAATTTCCCCCCTGATTTCCTCAATACTAGTGTACAGAAACATTACTGATTTTTGCGTGTTCATCTTGTATCCTGCCACTTTTATGAACTATTGGCTCAAGTAGCCTTGTCATAGACATTTCAGAATTTTCTAAATACAGGATCATGTCATCTGCAAATAGTGAGAGTTTTACTTCCTCTTTTCCTGTTTGGATGTGTTTTATTTTTTTCCTGCCTAATTGCTCTAGCTATAAATTCTAGTACAATGTTGAATAACAGTGGTGACAGTGGGCATCCTTGACTTGATCTCGATCTTAGAGGGAAAGCTTTCAACCTTTCCCCATTGAGTGTGATGTTTGCTGTGGGGTTTTCATATATGCCTTTTGTCATATTGAGGAATTTTCCTTCTATTCCTATCTTTTGAAGTGTTTTTTATCAAAAAAGGATGCTGGATTTTGTCAAATGCCTTTTCTGCATCGATTGATATGATCATCTGTTTTTTTTTCCTTCAATTTGTTAATGTGATGTATTACGTTGATTGATTTTCTTATGTTGAACCAGCCTTGCATACCAGGAATAAATCCCACTTGATTGTGATGTACAAGTTTTTTGATATGCTGTTGGATTTGGTTTGCAAGTACTTTGTTGAGAAATTTTGCATCTATGTTCATTTGAGAGATTGGCTTGTAATTTTATTTTCTTGTAGTATCTTTATCTGGCTTTGGTATTAGGGTGATGTTGGCATCATAAAAGGTGTTGGGTCATTTTCCCTCCTGTTCAATTTTTTGAAAGAGTTTAAACAGGATTGGTGTTAATTCTTTTCTTTTTTTTCTTTTTTTTTTTAAGATTTATTTATTTACTTTATCCATTTTAAACCCCCCCTTTCCCATTTGCTGTTTTGTGTCTATTCGCTGGGCAATTCTCCGTGTCTGTTTCCTACCTTCTCCGTGTCTGTTTCCTGCCATCTCTTCTCATCCTCCTCCTCCAGTCTTCACCAGGATTCGATCCTGGAGACCTCCGATGTAGGAGAAAGGTATTCTGCCGCCTGCGCCACCTCTGCTCCTGGCTTCTGGAGCTTTCGGAGCATCTCGTCTTGTCTCTCCCCTGTTACATCATCATCCTGCTGCATGGCTCCCGGGGCCTGACAGCTCAGCGGCACACAGAGCCTGGCAGCCCATGCGCCTTCTATATATATATTTTTTATTTTACCGGGAGGTCCCGGGTATCGAACCCAGGTCCCTCCATATGGCAGACGGACGCCCAACCATTTGAGTCACATCCGCCCCGTTTTTTTTTTTTTTTTTTTTTTTTTTTTTAATATAAACACTGTACATACAATCAATTCGCCCCCTGTTAATTCTTTTCTGAGTGCTTGGTAGAATTCACCTGTGAAGCCATCTGGTCCTGGACTTTTCTTTGTTGGGAGATTTTTGATGATGGAGTCAATCTCTCTAAATGTGATTGGTTTGTGAAGTTCTTGTATTCCTTGTAGTGTCAGTGTTGGTTTGTTGTCCATTTCTAGGAATTTGTCCATTTCATCTAGGTTGTTTTGTTTGTTGGCATATAGTTTCTCATAATATGCTCTCATGATTCTTTTTATTTCTGTGGGGTCATTTGTAACTTCCCCCCATTCATTGCTGATTGTAGTTATTTGCATCTTCTCTCTTTTTTCTTTGTTAGTTTAGCTAGGGGTTTGTCAATTTTATTGATCTTCTCAAAGAACCAGCTTTTGGTTTATTTTCTTTGTTGTTTTTTTGTTCTCATTTTCATTTATTTCTGCTCTAATCTTTTTTATTTCTTTTCCTCTACTTGCTTTGGGATTGGTTGGCTGTTCTTTTTCTAGTTTCTCTAGTTGTTCAGTTAAATCTTTGGGTTTAGCTCTTTCTTCTTTTTTAATATAGGCATTTAGGGCTATAAATTTCCCTGTCAAGTATGCCTTTGCTGTACCCCATACCTATTGATATGTTGTGTTCTCGTTTTCATTTGTCTCAATAATTTACTGATTTCACTTGCAATTTCTTCTTTGACCCACTGATTATTTAGAAGTGTGTTGTTCAGCTGCCACACATTTGCGAATTTACTTTTTTCCTGTCTATTAGTGATTTCCAGTTTCATTCCATTATGATCTGAGAAGGTGCTTTGTATTATTTCAATCTTTTTATATTTATTGAGAGCTGCATTTTGACCTAACATGGTCTATCCTGGAGAAAGATCCATGGGCACTTGAAAAGAATGTATAACCCGCTGAGTTGGATGCAATGTTATATATGTGGCTGTTAGGTCTAACTTCTTTATCATATTGTTCAAGTGCTCTGTTTCCTTTTTGATTTTCTGTCTGGTAGTTCTATCAAATGATGTGAGTAATGTGTTGAAGTTTCCAACGATTATTGTAGAAATGTCTATTTCTCCCTTCAGTTTTGCCAACGTTTGTCTCATGTATTTTGGGGTACTGTGGTTAGGTGCATAGATATTTATGACTGTTATATCTTCCTGGTAGATTGTCCCTTTTATTGATATATAATGGCCTTCTGTGTCTGTTATAGCACTTTGGCATTTAACATCTATTTTGTCTGATATTGTATAGCTACCCTTGCTTTTTTCTGGTTACTATTCACGTGAAGTAATTTTTCCAACTTTTTGCTTTCAGCCGGTTTGTATCCCTGGGTCTAAGGTGAGTTTCTTGTAAGCAGCATAGGGATGGCTCATGTTTTTTTTATCCATTCTATCAGCCTGTATATTTTGATTGGGGAGTTTAATCCATTCACATTCAATGATATTACTGTAAATGCACTATTTACTTACTCCATTTTATTCTTTTGTTTTCATATGTCATCTTACTTTTATCTGTCTTTTTACTCTTTTGGTTATCCTTCCTGCTATTATTTCTTCTATACTCTCCTCCTAGCCTGACTTTCCTGTCTTTTTCTTTCAGGTTCTAAGGCTTCCTTTATTATTTCTTGCAAAGGTGGATTCTTTTTTGCAAATTCTCTTAGTTTCTGTTTGTGAATATTTTCTAATCACCTTCATATTTGAAGGACAGTTTTGCCGGATAAAGGATTCTTGGCTGGCAATTTTTCTCTGTCAGTATCCTAATTATATCATACCACTGTCTTCTCGCCTCCATGGTTTCTGAAGAGAAATGCACTGTCTTACTGGACGACCCTTGTACTTGATGGTTTGCTTCCCCCTTGCTGCTCTGAGAATTTTCTCTTTATCTTTGACATTTGACATTCTGAGTAGTATGTGTCTTGATGTAGATCTATTTGGATTTATTCTGATAGGAGTAAAGTGTCCTTCTTAGACATGTAAGTTCATTACTCTAGTGAGAGTTGGGAAAATTTCAGCTATTATTTCCTCAAATACTCTTCTGCCCCTTTTCCCTTGTCTTCTTTTTCTGGAACTCCCATGATATGTATGTTGTTGCATTTTGTGTTGTCATTCAACTCTCTGAGACCCTGCTCAATATTTTCCAATTTTGTTGCAACACAGACTGGATCAATGTGAAAGAGCTTCCTGTCTGGAGGCTAGGAGCCTACTAATTGAAACTTTCTCTGAGACAGTTCTCCAGCCTTCTCTGGCAGCCCCCTCCCTTTTCCTGGCTAGGAAATATTTCCATTCCCCTCTCTGTCCTCAACAATCAGTCTCAGTTAGCAGAGAAGGAGATTGGGAGGTTCTTATATCTTTAGCTCCTTGCAGGTTCTCAAGGCATACAATGGCATAGCCCCACCAGGCCTGGAAGGGCTCATGGGACACAGCAGACCAAATTTGTGAGTTAAAAGCTGAGTCAGCCTTAAGCTGTGTGTGTGTGTCTCTCTCTCTTTCCTGGGGCAGCCTCAACAATCAATCTCAGCTAGAAGAGAGGGAGATTGTGAGGGTTGGATTTGTCCAGTGAGGTTCAGGTTTCTCCAGTCCTGTGCTGTCTCCCAGGGCAAAGCACTGTGCGGTCCCAACCAGCCTGGAAGGGGTGGTGGGACACAGCAGACCAAATTTGTGGGTCAGAAGTTGAGTCAGCCTTTGGCTGTGTCCTGCTTTCTTCTCTTTCCTGGGGTGGTGGATCCCTGGAGGCCCCTTTGTCTATAGCCACAGGCCCAGAGGCCTGAGAATTCTGAGGTGTCTTTAGTATGGGGGATGGTGCCAGCAGCAGCAGCTGCAGGTTTCAACTCACAGTTCTGTCGTCACAATTTCCCTCCTTTGTCCCTCTCTCCTGGGCAGTGTCCAGCCTTTGCGTGGTGTCCTAAACCCTAGAAGATCTTTTTCTAGGCTGTTTCAGCCTGTCCTCTAGCTATTTTTCTGGAGGAGAATAGAGTCGTGTGTCTTTCTAGTCTGCTGTCTTCCTGGAAGTCTTTTATCCCCCATTATCACTTTCTAAATGTCTACTTTGACAGGTGCCCTAGAAGCATTTCTTTGGAAAGATTCTTGTGCCAATAAAGTTAGCCAATGCCCCTGCGCGGTGCTGAGAGGCACAGGCCCCCATGCGGCGAAGTGATGCACCAAAAAGACCATCATGCAACCAGATAGAGGAAAGAAAAAAAAAGTTAGCCAATAGAAATCAGGCACGCAGATCCCGGAGGATGGAGAGGAAGGGGCTCCCATAAGCTTTGATAAGTTGTGTTGTTAACATTTGTATCAAGATATTTATCAGAGGGAAGTGGATGTGGCTCTAGTGGTTGGGCTCCCATTTACCATATGGGAGGCCCCAGGTTTGATTCCTGGGGCCTCCTGCTGAAGGCAAGCTGGCCTGCACGGCATGGTGAGCTGACGGCTTGCGCGGTGCAGCAAGATGACGCAACAAAGGGAGACAAGCAGGCACAGAAAAATGCATAGCAAATGGACACAGCAAGCACAAGCAGCAACGTGGGGATAAAAAAATAAAATAAAATAAAATAAATCTTTGAAAAAAAAAAAAGATATTTATCAGGAAGCGGAGGTGGCTCAAGTGATTAGTCACCTCCCTCCCCATCAGAGGTCCCAGGTTTGGCTCCTGGTGCCTCCTAAAAAAACAAGAAGACAAACAGACACAGCAAGTGAAAAACAAAAAGGGGGTAGGGAGAAATAAAAAAAAAAAAAAAGTCAATGGAACATTATCTATGGAGCCTATGTGGCTCAGTGTTTGAGTGCCAGCTTCCCACCTACAAGGTCCCAGGTTCAATCCCTGGCCCTGGTACCTCAAAAAAAAAAAAGATATTTATCAATTTCTCTTACAATTTCTTCTTTGACCCATTGATTGTTTAGGTGTGTATTGTTTAGACTCCACACATTTGTGAATTTTCCCTTTTCCTGTCTAGTTTTGACTTCCAAGTTCATTCACTTATGATCTTGAGAAGGTGTTTTGTATAACCTGTTTTTAGCAATATTTCAGTTCATTATCATTCTACAGACTGCTTGGCCCTAGATGATGATGAGATTTTCAGATTATTGGTTGAGATTGATGTACAGAGAAATGAATGAAAATTGGTGTGGGTCTGGAGGGTATGTCACAGGTAACCATGGATTTTCTTTTTTTTTTTTTTTTCTCAAGATTCTGTTTATTTATTCATTTATCCCCCCCTTGCTGCCCGTGCTCGCTGGGTCAGCCAACCACGCCGTGCGGGCGGGCCTGCCCTCACCAGGAGGCCCCGGGAACCGAACCCGGGGCCCCCCCATATGGCAAACGGGAGCCCCACTTATTGAGCCACAGCCGCCCCCCACCATGGATTTTCATATCCTGTTTGGCCTCTTTCTTTCCCCACTCACTCTCTCCCCAGTCTACTCATTTCCCCTTACCCAGCTCAAGTACTGTCCACTTATTGCCTTTTCTAAAAATTGCACAATGGCTTGTTCTATATATTTTCCAGATCTGCCTTGTGAGAGTCAGCTTTGTGTAACCTTTTCTTTAGAATAATAATATGCATATGAGAAAAGACCATCTGTTTTGGTAAAAGTATTCTCTCTGGCATATGGCTAGATTTCTCTTATGTTTCCTAAAGTTAGGCTGTTTATTTCAACAATAAATATATGTTGAAGTGCACTGAAATGTATTTAATCTTCTGTTATCCTACTGTCATCCTCTTTGTAGTAGTTGTCCTCAAGTTTGAGTGTGGAGGAGAATCATCTGGCAAGCTTGGGTGAAGTATGGATTTCTGGTACCCACAGATTCAGTAAGGCAGTACAGGGTCTCAGGAATCTGTAACTAACATCCCCCAGTCACTCTCATATATGTTGTTGGTGGGCTACACTTTGAGAAACATTTCTCTATTAGTAGTGTTGTCCAGGAGAAATAGGATGCAAGCCACATATGTAATTCTAAATATTCTAGTAGCTACATTAAAAAAGTAAAGGGAACAGATGAGGTTCGTTTTAGTAATGTATTTTATTTAACCTAATATATCCAAAATATCACTTTAACATATAATCAATATAAAAATTATTAAGAACATATTTTATATTTTTGTACTAATTCTTTGAAGTATGAAGTATTTGAAGTGTGTTTTACATTGAGCTCTTTTCATACTGAGCTATCTGCATTTCAATACTCAGAAGCTATGTGGAGCTGGGGCTACATTACTGGACAGTGCAGATCTAGAGCCTCTTGTAATGTCCATTTCTATGTCTTCTTCCATTTCTTCTGCACCCCACTCCCTCCTTCCACCAAGGCATTTTCCTTCATTGATGCAGTTAAGTCCAGACAAAATGTATCTGGAGCTCTGAATGAACACTCTGAATGACTGTTCTCATTCAGATTATTAAAGAAATAATGTAGGTATTGGAGTCCATCTTGGGCTTGAATCTGGCAGTGAAATTAAACTTTTTTTTTTTTTTAAGATTTATTTTATCCATTTATTTATCCCCCCTTGCTGCTTGTGCTCGCTGTGTTCATTTTTGCTGTATGTTTTTCTGTCTCTGCTTGTCTACCTTTTGTTGTGTCATCTTGCTGTGCCAGCTCACCGTGACACGTGGGCCAGCTTGCCTTCACCAGGATGCCCCAGGAATCGAACCCGGGGCCTCCCATATAGTAAACGGGAGCCCAACTTCTTGAGACACAGCCACCTCCCAAATTAAACATTTTTAACTTTTTCTTACCTTCTTGATTACCAGCTTCTGAAAGAGGTATGTTAAAATTTCCTTCTATAATTGTGGATTTGTTAATATACTGCAATTCTGTCCTTTTTTTTGTTCTACGTATCTTAAAGTTATTACATGCATATCAGTTCAAACGATCATATATTTCTGAGGAAGATTTTCCTTCAATTACTATGTAGAAACCTTCTATGTGCCTAATAATACATTTTACCTTAAAGTCTATTTTGTCATAGGTAGCAGAGTGGTTCACTATAAAAGAAACACTGCAGGGGTCGCTCTGGGTTCTTGCCAGGAGCATATAAATTGGAGTCCACATGGAGATGGTGGAGATGATCGTGAGAGAAAGCAGATTTATTAAGGCCAGATGAAGGACAGGAGACTGGGGTGTCTTATATCTGCCTTCCCCAGTTTTGAGGAGTTTAGGGTTTTTATGGATTCAAACAGGGGAAGATAGAGTGGTTACCATCACCATGGTAAGTATACTCAAGGGTGAGCCTGGTTTTGAAATAACTGTAAACAAGGATAAGGTCAGACTAGGAGTTTCAGTAATTTCAGGAATTAACTTTTGGCTATTCTATAATATATTGGAAATGTAAGGAAAAGCAGCTTTATAGTACATTTTCACTTCAAAACAAGCTGGGCACTTTTATCAACTGAGCAAGTAAAACTATTTTAATGTTAGATTATGGAGGACAGGCCTGCCCTAATCAAGACCATGGTATTCACAGAAACCAAGATCGGGCTGGGTTTAAATTGCTGTGGTTCAAATGAAAGAGTGCTGGGCCCATAAAGTCAGTTTTGTCTCTCACCATCTTCTATTGTCTGGCAACTGGATTTTATATCTTCTTTCCATTTATTTATTTATTTATTTTAAAGGACCTCTTATTGTGCCTTTTTTAAACAAGATTTATTTATTTCTCCCCCGGCCTCGTTTGTGCTTGCTTCTGCTCCTTGTGTGCTCTCTGTGTCTGCTCATCTTTTTTTAGGAAGTACCGGGAACTAAACCCAGGACCTCCATGTGGGAGGGAGGCACCCAATCACTTGAGCCACATCCTTTCCCTGCTTGTTATGTCTCATTGTGTCTCTTCATTGTGTCATCTTGTTTCATCATCTTGTGTCAGCTTGCCATGCCAGCCTGTAGCATCAGCTTGCTGTCTTGCTTGTCTTCTTTAGGAGACACCAGGAACTGAACCCAGGGCCTCCCATGTGGTAAGCAGGTGCCCAACTGCTTGAGCCACATCTACTTCCTCTTTCCATTCCTTCTAACTTTTTTTTTTTTTTTTTTAAAGATTTTATTTATTTATTCATTCATCCCCCCCTTGCTTCTTGCGCTCGCTGGGTCAGCCAACCACGCCATGCGGGCGGGCCCGCCCTCACCAGGAGGCCCCGGGAACCGAACCCGGGGCCTCCCACATGGTAAACGGGAGCCCCACTGATTGAGCCACAGCCGCTTCCCCCTTCTAACTTTTTAAGCCTTAAATTTTAGGTGCTTCTCTGGAAAAGCATTTCTTGTCTTTTTTAAAAAAAATCTAAGTCTGGTCATCTGTTTTTGAATAATGTGATTAAGAACAGTTTTGAATTCATTTCTACTGTCATGCATTTTGTTTGTTTTTCTTTCCTGCCCTCTTTTTTTTTTTTTTTTTTTTTAGATTTTTATTTATTTATTCATTCATCCCCCCCTTGCTGCCCGTGCTCGCTGGGTCAGCCAACCACGCCGTGTGGGCGAGCCCGCCCCCATGAGGAGGCCCCGGGAACCGAACCCGGGGCCCCCCACATGGTAAACGGGAGCCCCACTGATTGAGCCACAGCCGCTTCCCATCCTGCCCTCTTTTGAATTCTCCTTTAAATTTTTTTTTTAATAATTTTTTAAAAGATTTATTTATTTATTCCCCACCATAGCCCCTGTTGTTTTGCACTCACTGTCTGCTCTCTGTGTGTTCTTTTTTTTTTTTTTTTTTTTAAGATTTTATTTATTTATTCATTTATCCCCCCCTTGCTGCTCATGCTCGCTGGGTCAGTTAACCATGCCGCGCGGGCGGGCTTGCCTTCACCAGGAGGCCCCGGGAACCGAACCCGGGGCCTCCCATATGGTAAACGGGAGCCCTACTGATTGAGCCACAGCCGCTTCCCTCTCTGTGTGTTCTGTGTCTGCTTGTCTTCTCTTTAGGCAGCACCGGGAACCGATCCCGGGATCTTCCGCAGTGAGGGAGAGGCACTCAATCTCTTGCACCACCTCAGCCCCCTGATCTGCTGCGTCTCTTATTGTCTCTCCTCTGTGTCTCTTTTTGTTGCATCATCTTGCTGTGCCAGCTCTCCATGCGGGCCAGCACTCCTGCACGGGCCAGCACTCCGCATGGGCCAGCTCTCTGCTCAGGCCAACTTGCCTCACAGGCCACCTTGCCTTTCACCAGGAGGCCCCAGTAATTGAACCCTGGACCTCCTGTGTGGTAGACAGGAGCCCAATTGCTTCAGCCACATCCATTTCCCTCTCCTTAAATTTTTATTTCTTTTCTACTGGTTTAGAATTTAAACATTCTATTTTGTTTTAGTGTTGCCATTAGAATTTTAATGTATGTACTCACTAAAAGTCTGAAATTAGTATCTCCTTCCCTCTCCTGAACAATACTCTTAAAAAGCTTTAATTCTAATCATCCCACCCTCTCTCCTGTTAAAATTTAAGAGGTTTTGATTGTACAAATGTAAGTTGTAGGTATATGATATTCAGTGTTCTATTATTTCAGCTTCTCTGTGTTTAAAATTTTTCAAAATAAAAAGTGAAGAGAAAGAAAATCAGTTTTTTTTTCTTGTGCAATTAGGCATCTGGAATAGACAGGAAGGTAAAAACTTCGAGAAACTATGTGATATGTGGCAGCAGAGGACACTGAGGTGGGAGGACTTTGAAGAAACTTGGGTGGATTGGTGCTGCTTAAAGCTAGGACAATGAAGAATTCCAAGGACAAAGTGTTGGTTAATATACTGCCAAGTTAACAGTGATCAAAGAGAAGTAATGGTGGCCACTTAGACCCCCAACTCTCTCATCATATGCTTCTCATGGGAATACATTAAGAACTTCATCTTTGAACCAGCTCTTTGCAACAGCCTTGGGGAAAGAAAGGGAGTCCACAGTGGCTGCTTTAACAAAGAGTGCCAATGATGTGTTAAACTACAGGATGATGTAAGCTAAAAGTATGCTTATTGTAAAATCTTAGAAATAATGGGTACAAGTGGTTTTGACTACATTTTTTATATAGTTATTTATAACCTCTTATTGAGGAAAACATTTTTGAAAATGTCCCTTTTTAAAATCACCTTATACTTCCCTTATGCTTAAAGCAGGTCTTTAGTTTAGGGACTTGTTTGTTGGTCGCTAAGGCATAGGAGAGTCAGAGATATATATTGTGTAATTAAATGAGATACTCTATATAAGGTACATGAAAACATTTCCAAGGTTATCTAAACTGCATGGTGACTATCTCCCTTTCCTTTCTACCATCCTTTTCTCCTCTAGAATTTTGCTCTGGATTCCTGACCTACTGTGGGAGTGTGGCTTTGTTTCAGAAGAATACTTCATCATAGATAAATGGGACCTTCTCAAAGTTAACACTTTTGCACCACACAGAACTTTGTGAAAAGGGTGAACATGCAGCCAACTCAATGGGAGAAAATATTTGGAAATCACATGTCAGATAAGGGTTTAATATTCAGGATATATAAGGAGATGGTATATCTCAACAAGAAAAAGACAACCCGATTTAAAGGGGGGGAAGGCAAAAGACTTGAATAGACATTTGTCCAAAAAAGAAATAAAAATGGCAAAAAAAAAAACACATGAAAAAATATTCAACATCAGTAATGATTACAGAAATACAAATCAAAACTACAAGATATTTCACACATATGAGAAGAGCCACTATTAAAAAGACAGAGAACTACAAGTGTTGGAGAGGATGTGGAGAGATAGGAACACTTATTCATTGTTGGTGGGAATGCAGAATGAATGGTACAGCCACTGTGGAGGACTCTTTGGCAGTTTCTAAAGAATTTGAATTGTAGACTTGCCATGTGACCCTGCAATACCACTACTGGGTTTATACCCAGAAGCACTGAGAGCAGTGACACAAACAGACATCTGCGTACCTTTGTTCATAGCGGCATTATGCACGATTGCCAAAAGTTGGAACAACCCAGGCGTCCATCAACCGATGAATGGATAAACAAACTGTGGTGTATTCACACAATGAAATATCATGCAGCTGTAAGAACAAATGAAATCGTAAAGCATGAAACATGGATGAACCTGAGGACATTGTGTTGAATGAAGCAAGCCAGACACAAAAGGACAAATACTGTATGATTCTATTACTAGAACTAAATATATTGTGTAACATATTGTATCGTTCCATTTATAGAAAATGTAAATATAAATCAATTTGTATAGATGAAATTTGATTGGTGGTTATGAAAGGGTATGGAAGGCATGCTAATGGGTGTCGAGTTTTTTTTTTTTTTTTGAGTAATGAAATAATTCTAAAAATTTTTAAAAACAATTTATTGAAGTATATCATTCATACATGAACATACATAAACTATAAGTATTCAGTAAACATCGTGCTCTTACAAAACAAACATGCATAACATCATACAGGTTTCCCACACATCACCCCCCCCCATAAACACCCTGCATTGTTGTGAAACATCTGTTAACAAATCATGAAAGAGCATCATCAAAATGTTATTAACTATAGTCTGTATCTTACTCTCCTATACATTTTTTAAGGGTTTATTTATTTATTTACTTTTATCTTTTATCCATTTTTACACCCCCCCCCCATTTTTGCTGTTTCTGTGTCCATTCACTGGGCAACTCTCTGTCTGTTTCCTGCCGTCTCTTCTTATCCTTCTCTGTCTTCACTGGGATTCGATCCTCGGAATCTCCGATGTGGGAGAGAGGTGTCCTACTGCCTGTGCCACCTTAGTTCCTGGTTTTTCAGTGTGTCTTGTCTTGGCTCTCCCTTGTGTCACTCTCCTGTTACATCATCATCTTGCTGTGTGGCTCGCGGGGCCTGACAGCTCACCCGCTCGCGGGGCCTGGCTCTAAAATTTTTTGTGATCATGAATGAACAAACATTGTGACTATACTAAAAGCCACTGACTATACATTTTAGATAGATCATATGGTATGTGAATATATCTCAATATATCTCAAACTGCTTAATAAATAAATAAATATGAAAAAATAGCCAGAAATAGCAGCTATGTACATAGGGGAAACATAGATTGAGAGGTGAAGAATTTTCTTGTTTGTTTGCCTGGTTTTTGTTTATTATTATTACTGAAATAATGAAAATGTTCTAGTAATGATTGAAGTGATGAATGTACAACAACTATGTGATTATACCAAATACCATTGATTGTACACTTTGGATTAATTGTATGCTTTATTAATATGTACCAGTAAAATTGATTTGTAAAAATAAATATTTAAACAAGTAATCAGAAAAAAAGTAAAAAAAAAAAAAAAAGTATACTTCATCCAAGTCTTTTCAGGGAGTTCCCATAAATGAGAAGAATGTCCTAACATCTGAATCAGGGAGGCACTCACATTGTTCTTTCTAGAGATGCTTTCAAATGGAAGAAAGCTTCCCCAGTAGAGACTCTTGTGGAGCTAGTATGGCAGAGGCAGTGTAGCTGGAAAAAGGAAAAACAGGATAACTTGGAGAAAACAGAAATTTTCTTCAGGAGCCTCCACTGAGTGGGCCTCTTTCCTGCAAAGTGGATTTTTATAACCACTGTGGCTTGGTTTCCAGTACTAGGTTAGTACTATACAATGCCCCTAAAGAAGCAGGGGTCAAAGTGATCATTTGTTCATGCAACTACTATATGAAGGGAGATATTCAAAATCCTAACTATCATTGCGAACAAGATACACACAGGCAAATATCCTGTAACAAGAAAAGGAAGACCTTTCAAAAGTCACTTTAATAGTGCCAGTTCATGAAGCTGCTGAGAAAAGTGGTTCATTCCTTCATTTATTCATTCAGAAGGAACCATTGAGGGCTTACTTAGTGCTGTGGATACAGCTGTATATGTCAAGTAGACTGGCAGTTTCAATTAAGAATGTTGAGTTCTGCGATAGGCATGAGCCCAGGGTGACATGGAAATACGTTGTTTAAGGACCTGCCCCAGTTTGTGGGTCTGGAAAGACTCCTGAGAGGTTGGGAAAGTCCTGACAGTGACTTAGTCAGGTAGCGACACACAGGGGAAGAATGCCCACAAAGGCCTTTAATACAAGAGAGCAGGTGAATAGGGTAATTTGGAGAACTGTTCACTGTCATCAAAAGGTGAGGGTGTTGAGAAATGAGGAAGGAGAGAGGGAGAGCAGACTACATGCTAAGGAGCTTGGAGTTGGGCCTCATGACTATGGAGAGCCACAGAAGGGTTTTCATCAGGGGAGCAATCTGAGCAGCCTTCTTTCTTTCTTTCTTTTTTTTTTTTTTTAACAATTTATTGAAGTATATCATTTATACACGTACATATATAAACAATAAGTGTTCAGTAAACATTGTCAACTTAACATGTATAACATCAAACAGGGCTCCCACACATCACCCCACCACAAAAACTTTGCATTGTTGTGAAACATTTGTTAACAAATTATGAAAGAGCATCGTCAAAGTATTACTAACTATAGTCCATATCTTACTCCCCTGTACATTTTTTTTTAAGGATGTATTTATTTACTTTTATCCATTCCCCACCCCACCCCCCATTTTTGCTGTTTCTGTGTCCATTTGCTGGGAAACTCTCTGTCCATTTCCTGCCTTCTCCTCATCTTTCTCCTCCTGTCTTCACTGGGAATAGATCCTCGGAAACTCCGATGTGGGAGAGAGGTGTCCTACCACCTGCGCCACCTTAGTTCCTGTTTTTTTGGCGTGTCTCATCTTGGCTCTCCCTTTTGTCACTCTCCTGTTACGTCATCATCTTCCTGTGTAACTCGTGGGGCCTGAGGGGCTCACCCACTTCCAGGGCCTGGCAGTGCACCTGCGCATTGGAGGATTTCTCTGCCTGCTGGGTGGGGAACTCATCAGAGGAGGCAAGACCTCTGGTTAGATGGCTATGGCAGTAATCCAGATGATAGATGTTGGTGATTAGAACTAAGGTTGCAGCAGTGGGAATAGAGAATGCAGGACAGATGTAACATATTAAGAAATTATTTTTTTTTTTATTTTTATTTTTTTAAAGATTTTATTTATTTATTCATTTATCCCCCCCTTGCTGCTTGTGCTCGCTGGGTCAGCTAACCATGCCGTGCGGGCGGGCTTGCCTTCACCAGGAGGCCCTGGGAACCGAACCCAGGGCCTCCCATATGGTAAACGGGAGCCCTACTGATTGAGCCACAGCCGCTTCCCATATTAAGAAATTAGAATTGAAAAGACTTGGTGACTGATTAGGTGTGAAATGTAAAGATAAGAGTAAAGGTAGATCCCAAGATTTTTAGCTCAGGTCACTGAGGTATGGAACCAGGAAGACTGAGCAGGTTTGGTGGCAGGGATGAGTGATGAAGCTGTCTGAAAGGCACTTGGGGCCCCCTGAGTCTGGAGTTCAAGAGTGATCACTTGCTATGTGTGGAAACTTTGGAATTCTCAGCATACAGATGGGAGGGGATGCGAAAGCACCTGGGAAAAGCAGGTGGGATGGGAAGATGGCTGAAGAATTCTGGGGGTATCAGTAACTAAAGGGCAGGTACAGGGTGAGCAGCCTATAGGGAGTGAGTGGAGGGACCAGAGAGGGGCCAGGAAAACCTGGAAGTTAGGGAAACCATGGAAGAATCATTTTCAGATGGAGGAAATAAGTCAACAGAGCCAAACGCAGTAAAGTAAGGACCAAAAAGTGAACATCTGTTTAACAGGAGGTGAGTGAAGTTGTTGAGAATAATTTTAGAGGAAAGGATAATGCTAGTTACAGTGGGTTCAGAGGAAACTGGATGGAAGAACAAGAGGAAACAATCTAGACAATTTTCCTAAGAAGTTTGGCTGTAACAGGGAAGAGATATATAAGGCAAAGTTAGAGGGGAATGTGAGATAGAGGGAGGGTGTTTCTTGTTGTGTTTTTAAAACGGGAGAATGTTTAGATGTTACTAGTTACTGTTTTATTTCTTTTTTTTTTTTTTTAACCAGGAGGTTCCGGGGATTGAACCCAGGTCCTTCCATATGGGAGACGGATGCCCAACCATTTGAGCCACATCCGCCCCGTTTTATTTCTTTTCACAGTTCATATGCCTTGCAAAGTTTGTCATGTTAACCACTTGTGATATGATCTTGGGACTTGTTAGGAAACTGTGCATGATAGCAATGACTTCTATCACCACTTACAATTCTAACAACCGGTATGTCAGACCCCACAGATTAAGGGCAATCCTGCCCTTCAGATACCAGCTGCAATTTTAGGGGTTCCCAGAGCTGCCCTTACTACTGACCAACTGGTTAAAATAAGAGGTTCTCAAGACAACCTCAATAATTTGCTAGAATGTCTCTCAAAACTCACTGAAAGCACTGTACTTACAATAATACTTTTATTATAGCAAAATGATACAAACAAAAAGAAGCCAAAAGAAGAGATGCCCTAGAGTGGCATCAATATCCAGGTCCTGGAAAAATCACGACACCTGTAAAATACTTTACATTAGATTCCCAAAAAGTACAGTAAAATGAACACTTTCATCACAGGAAATGTATGACACAAATGATATAAAATTAAAAATGATAAAAGGTGACAGAGGTTATCTAAGATACAAGTGACACTTTTTATTTTTAAAAATTTTATTAAAGCTTATCATGCATACATGAACATACATCTACAGGTGAATAAGTAAAAGTTGTGAACTTAAAAAACAAACATGCATAACATCGTACAGGGTTCCCATCACCCCACCACCAATTCCTTGCATTATTGTGAATTATTTGTTACAAATTTTGAGGGCATGGTCAAGATATGACTACTAACTATAGTCCATATCTTACACTTGGGAGTATCCCCTACAACCAGGGTACACAGGTCCAGGCTGCAGAGTGGCAGCTGGAAGCAGACCCTAAGCTCTGGTCATGGGAACCTGTTACAATCTGCCCATAATGCTGACATGGCCTTGGATATACCCCACGCAGCCTAACACAACTACAGCTCTGGAACTGGTAAAAAACAGTGATTTCCAGGGAGGAAATTTTAAATAAGCACATGGACAGGCCATAGAAAATAGGCTAAGGTAAATTTGGTACATAATTGTTTGTGTCCACTTGATATCCACACAAAGCTAGTGCGGTCAGTCCACTGTCCTGCGTGGACTCAGTATGGCATGTAGTTATTCTGATGGTCACCGTGTCTCTGGCTCTTCCCATAATTGGTACTACCTTGACGGTAGTGGTAACCGAAGCCCCGGTTGTCAAAGCCATGGGGTGAGCAGTCATGGATGCTGTAGCTGGGCCTGTAGCCCTGTTGGTAGCCGTAGCCCTGGTTCCACCGCTGACTCTGACCTCCACAACCTCCACTTCCTCCACCTCCATCATTGCCTAGGTTTCTTTGGTTCCCAGGGTTGCATGTTCTGTGGCCCCCAGAGCCACACTGCTGCTGCTCATAGATTTCTTTGGGCAGGGCCACCTTGATTTCACACTTGCTTCCACTAACAGTGTGGAACTTCTTCGCCAGAACCTTCTTCACAGGTTCCTTTTCTTTAAAGGTGATGAAAACAAAGCCCCGTCTTTTGTTTGACTTTGGATCCATGGGCAGCTCGATGGCCTCGATCTCCCCGAACTCGCCAAAGTATTCCCTGATCTTCTCCTCAGTGGTTTCGGGATACAGACCCCCCACAAAAATTTTCTTCACCGGATCCTTCTTCGTGGCCTTGGCCTTTTTGGGGTCAATGACACGGCCATCCAGCCTGTGCTCCTTCTGGACTAGGGCCTTATCCATACTGGCTGCATCTTTGAAGAGGATAAACCCAAACCCTCTTGACCGTCCAGTGTTGGGATCCATTATTATTGTAGAGTCCACAACCTCTCCAAACTTGGTAAAATAGTCTTTTAGATCGTTTTTGCTGGTATCCCAGCTCAGGCCACCAACAAACATTTTTCCCGCATCCTCCTGGTTCTTGCCGGGGTTGATCTGGCCGCCATCTTGGCGGTTCTTGTCGGGGTTGATCTGGCCACCCTCGGGGCGGTGCTGGTTCCCGGCCGGGGGCGCTACGGTCCCAGCCCCTATCTCCGCCCGGGTGCCGACCAAAGACGGTGACTCGCTCCCAGGGGCGGCCTGGTCTCGGTTTACGGTGGCGCCTGTCATCTCCACAGGCTGCTCCTCACTTGCTTCCGACATGCGGGGCTGGGCCCGCTGCCCAGCGTCTCCACGTCTCAGGCGACGCCGCGGGGCTGCTCGTCCGCACCCGCAGGGGAAGGCGTCGTGAGCTCGGCCCTGCTCCGGCTCTCGCCTCGGTCCGCCTATGGAGCCGCCCCTACCTGGATTCGTCCTGCTCGGCCGCCGCTGCTCAGAGACCTCCGACCCACAGCCTTGCTTCGGCCCGCACGCTGCTGCTTCCACCCCGAGTTTCTATTGGGATTTCATTAAGTAGACATGATTGATGGAATCAGTGCCCACGTGGCTGAACGCAGTCTCCAAGCTCCTTCTCCACCAATGAGGTGGGGAGGTCAGACTGAGCGATGTGGCTCAAAGCACCCACCCTGCGTTATCTTATTAGCATAAACCATTCAGCTATGCCCTGGGGCCAACCATGAATAACAAAAGACACCCCTATCCCAGGAATTCCCGAAGATTTAGAGGATAACTCCCAGGAACTGAGGCCAAAGAACAGCCAAGTTCTTTATTATCCTCAGAAACTTGTCCAGTAATAGTGTTTATCAGGAAGTTCTAGTACCAAAGTGTTACATTATTTAGCAGAGAAAACTGTGTACTGGGATGGGGTATATGGGAACTCAACTTTCTGCATGGGTTTCTATAAACTTACAACTATATTTTTTAAAAAGTACTGGGGTATGCGGATGTGGCTCAGGCAGTTGGTAACCAGCCTCCCCATGGGAGGTCCCACTTTGGTTCTGGTGCCTCCTAAAGAAGAGGGAAAAACATGAACAGACAACAAGCAAAAAAAAAAAAAAACAGAAAAAAAACAAGGAGCAAACAGACAAAGGAGTCATCTGGGGGTGGGGTGGGGAGTGCTGGTCCCAAAAAGCTTTTTAAAGATCCTTTCTGGAACTGATGGTCATGAGACTTGGAATGTGAAAGACACGAAGCCAGAACTTTAGATCTCCCCACTGTAACTCTTCTGTTGGCAAGCAGAGGGGACTTCCCTTAAGGCCCAGCCTCAGGGACTCTTCAAACCAGGGCATGGGTGACAAAGTGCTGCCCATTCCATGAAAAGGACAATAATGTCTTTTAGCATTAGTTTTTTACAAAGACAGTGCTTTTTTTTACATTTGTATCTTCAGGTAACATGCATTTTTCAAGAATGTAACCAAGGGTTAAGAATTAACAAATAATTTTGATTACTGAATCCTTATAGCAATACCTTCAACTCTCTTTTGAAGGCTAGTATCTGAAATTACTCAAACTGACTAGACAAACCTCACCCTTTGTAGACGGTCATTTCCAACTACAAACCTGACATCGTGATGATTATTCCAGATTGATCTTACTTTTGTATATGGTAATATCTAAGTAAGACCTGATATTATTGTGATTATTCCTGATTGATCTTCATTGTATATGAACATGTCTATCCAAAAGGTAATCACTCCACCCTCCTCTGTTTGAAATCAATAAGAAAATCCTTGTAACTGACCCTTGTTCTGTATCTCGCATCCCCAGATGCCTTGATCGCTGATAATGATTTTCTGTGATTGTCATAACTTTGTGACTCACCCTGGTTTTGTACCCACCCTGCATCCTGTTCAGCCACTCAATGTTTATTAATGAATAAATCTGAGCCAGACCCACCCCAATTACTCATTAGCATACACTACTAAACCTGGATATTATAAAATTATCAAGATTACTGCAGTTCCAAGAGGCATTTTTGGGGAGCTATGAGGCCACTGACCTCTTTTGCTATATGCAATCAATAACTTTATCTTTGAAACCCCATATCCCAGGAATTGGTCTTTAAAGTGCTTTTGCAGGGTATTAATAATTCCTCTATGTTGTCAGAGAGTATTTGTTCGAAGGCATGGAATAGAGAAGGGTTTCATTCTCAAGGGACTGGTAGGCCACAGGGAAATGCAGGGTACTTATCTTTGCCAGCGCTTCCCAGGTGGTATAACCTCAATACCAAATTAAATGTCTGGACACTAAGGTTCAGGTCTAAACCCTTCTATGATCTATGATTAATAAAAATGATGATTTCATTTTTAATTTCTCTTGTTTTTATACTTTCAAAGCATTTTCACTTTCACTTTTTCCTCACAAGACTCCAACTGGCAACTGCAGTTTATAAACAAGAAAACTGAATTCAAAGAGTTCCAAGTTACCTAAGAGCACTCTGTTGGTCAGAGGCAGAGCTGTGACCCAAAACTAGGATTTATGTCATATGTTTACACCCCCTTTCCTTCTTTTACGCCATCACCATCACCATTTACCAAGAGGCTAGGTCTGACCCAGATGTTATAATGAAGCTGCCAGGAGCTGTCTATGGCTTATATGTTCACTGAATAGATGGGAGAGGCTGGGCATATGCACAAACTGCCAAACATAAGTGCCTGGACATAAGTGGCTTCTATATTGTGATAGAAGTAGGAAATTGGTTTTTTTTTAAGCAGTTGTCCTGTTTGGAGAGAGTTTGGTTGAGTGAGGAAGCACCAAGGGATGAGGCTGGGAAAACTCACAGAACTTTAATGCATACTCCTAATTTTACCTTTGAAGCCAAGGCTTGGCAACTGCTGTCAGAGAACTTCCCCTTTGACCAGGGGTCCTATTGGGGAAGGGCAGAAACTCTGGCAAAAATGATGAATCAGGTGGAATTGCTGCTTGTTGAGTAGCTCTGCTCAGGTCATCAGTGTCCATAGAGCTCTTCCATCCCACAGTCTGGGCTAAAGACAAAGCCAGTCCCCCCACCCCGCACTAAGCAGTACCATCTCCCACCCTCCCTTAACATCCTTCTCCAGAACCTAGTGTGAAGAATACCTGTGGACATCCCTCACTGGGGGAGGATAGCAGTCCCAGTGGGGGATTTCAGGGGCTCCCATAATACTTCTTTTTCCCCAATTGCCTTTCTCTCCCAAGGGGCTGAATTCCTTCCTGACAGAAGTCCCAAAATTTGGGAATTCTCTCTTTAGGTTTCTGTTTTTCATTCCCATTAAATTACCAATGCCTCAGGGAAAAGTAGCCCTTCAGACTGGCATTGGCTTGAAGGATCAATGACAGATATCTTCCTGGGGTGGAGAAGAGTATTTGAGCTTGGGTCCTGGGTTCCCCACGGTGAGTGTGGGAGGAGAGTGCCTGGCTCCATCATGTCTAACCTGCCTCCTCTTTCTTTTTAAAAGATTTTTATTTTTTTATTTTTAGAAGGTACCTGGGATTGAACCTGGGACTTTGTACATGGGAAGCAGATGCTCAACCACTGAGCTACGTCTGCTCCCCAAGATTTATTTACTTTATTTTTTATTTATCCCTCCCCCACACCCCCCAATGGTTCTCTCATCTGTCTGCTCACCTTCTCTAGGAGGCACCGGGACCCAAAAGGGACCTCCCATGTGGTAGGTGGGCGCCCAACTGGTTGAGCCATATCCGCTTCCCCCGCCTCCTCTTAATTTTCAGTGCTGAAAGCAGGGATTCCTCTACTCCCATAAAGAACTTGCTTCTCCGTGGCAACATAACAGAGACGGAGAAATACTGGTTTGATATTCATTTATGAGCTGATTTAATTTCAATTTAGAAATGACTTCTGATCCAGCAGATAATTTGGTGTTTTAGAAAGAAAGTGTGGGCATCCCCCACATCCTAGGTGGTTAGCCAAAGCAGCCCAATTTGGATATAATGAAACCCAACTCTATCTCTATAAAATGATTCCTGACTATTTGGCAAGACGGTGTTCATGTCAAAAGGCTTTGCTCCCCAATCTAAAGACCCACCTACATCATGACTTAAGGTGTATTTCAAGGTGAATAACATTCTGGTGTATCACTGCAGGCTTTTCCCCCACCCTCCTATGCCTGAGCTGTTTTAAACTGCTCTGGAATGTTCCAAATATACTCTTCCTTCTCTTAATAGTCCTCTTCTCTTTCTGACTTCTCAGCCCTCTTCAAGTAAGAAACAAAAGTTAATAGAGAACAGTTGAAGGGTTGGGGAGACAGAGAGGGGAAATGTAAAAAAGAGCAAATTTGGTCCTCCTATTCCCCCCGCACCCCCCCAATCCACGTGCAAAATCAAGGAAAACAGCGACATCTCCTTTCCTCAGAGTCAGTGAGTACGACCTCTGGTTTGAATCAGAGGCAAAAATGTTACCCATGCAAGCCGGAAGAATTAGGGACTAAGAGCAAGTCTACGTTTGGGTCTGAAATGCTACTTAGCAGACACTAGTATATCTGGCTGCCTTTGGTCTCAGAAATGGCCTCTTTGGCGGGCACAAGTGACCTCATGAACATAGTCAACAAGTGCAATGGGTCTTTTCTCTTGTTCCCTGGGCCATAAGAACTGGACTAGCATCTAGAGGGTTGTTGTTCAGGACACTCTCCTCATAGAGGAGCAAGCTGTTGCGGGCGATCAGCTCCTTGGCCAAGAGCACGAAGACTTCATCTATGTTCTTGGATTCCTTTGCAGATGTCTCCAAAACAGCAAGGAGGCGGTATTTCTCAGCCAGTGTGCAGGCATCTTCAAAGAGAACATGCCGTTCTTTCCACAGGTCAGATTTGTTTCCTGGAAGTGAAGGATAAGCAAATATTCTGTTGAGTAAATTAATTTGGTTTCTTAAAATGAACTTCTAAAAGAACGGTTTAGTTCAGCAATATGCTTACATGAATTCATTCACAATTAGTAATTGAGGGCAAGTTTACTAAAAGAAATCACTGATGAATGGAAATGAAAGGCATTATCTTTTTTAAAAAAACTTTTTATTTTGAAATAAATTTAAAATTATAAGAAAGTTGCAAAAATAATGCAAAAATAAAACAGAGAACTCCAATATACTCCTACCCAGATAAATGGATTTACTGTCTTTTAACACTTTTCCACATTTGTTATATCTATTTGACTAGCTATCATCTATCTATAATTTTCTAAACATGGGAGATTAGGTTGCATATATCATTCTCAATTACCATTTAATATTTTCATGTCTGTCTCCTAAGGATAAGGATATTCACTTATGTTCCCACATTAAGTACAATTAGCAAGGTCAAGAAATTTTAACACTGATATGAAGCATGTATTCTATATTCCAATTTTTCAGTTGTCCCAATAACATCTTTTTGGGCATTTTCACCTCTGTTATTAGATCCAGTCCAGGATCATGTATTGCAATTAATTGTTATCATATCTTTAGCATATCTTTTTTAGTTGTAGTAATATATATACAACACAAAATTTTCCATTTCAAGCACTCCCAAGCATAAAATTCAGTAGCATTAATCACATTCACAATGTTGTGCTACCCTTACTACCATTCTTTACCAAAACTTTTCCATCTCCCCAAATAGAGCCCTTCCACCCATTATGCATTAGCTCCCCTTCCACCTCTCCTCGGCCCCTGGTAACCCCTACTCAACTTTGTCTCTATGCAAATGCATATTCTGGTTATTTCATATAAGTGAAATCACACAATACCTGTCTTTTTGCATCTGACTTATTTCTCTCAACATGATGCCTTCAAGGTTCATCCATGTTGTTGCATGTATCAGAACTTCATTCCTATGGCTGGATAACATTCCTTTGTATGTAAATACCACACACATTTTGTTTATCCATTCATCTGTAGATGGACACTTGTGTTGTTTCTACCTTTTTGGCTATTGTGAATAATGCAGCTATAAACATTCATGTATAAATATTTGGTCAAGTCCCTGCTTTCAATTCTTTTGGGTATATGCCTAGCAATGGCACTACTGGGTCATATGGCAATTCTATAATTTATTTTCTGAGGAAATGCCCAAGTGTTTTGCACAGTGTGGCTACACTATTTTAAATTACCACGAACAGTGCATGAAAGTTCTTATTTCTCTGCATTCTCGCCAAAAATTATTATTATTATTTTTTAATAATAATATTACCCATTCTAGTGGGTGTGAAGGGGTATCTCATTGTGGTTTTGATTTGCGTTTCCTAAAGGCTGATGCGATTGGGCTTCTTTTCACATGCTTATTGCCCATTTGTATATCTTCTTTGGAGAAATGTCTATTAAAGTTCTTTGCCCACTTTAAAATTGGATTGTTTTTATTTTTGTTTTTGGGTTGTAGGAGCTCTTTATATAATCGGGATATTAACCCTTATCAGGTTATTTATGGCTTCTAAATATTTTCTGCCTTTCTGTATGTTGTCTTTTTACTTTCTTGATAATGTCCTTTGATGCACAAAATTTTTAAATTTTGTTGAAGTCCCATTTTTCTGTTTTCATTTGTTGCTCATGCCTTTTGTACAAAGTCTAAGAATCCATTCCTAATACAAGGTCCTGAAGACATTTCCCTATCTTTTCTTCTAAGAGTTTTATAGTTTTAGCTCTTATATTTAGGCTGCTAACCCATTTTGAGTTAATTTTTGTACAAGGAGTGAGGTAGATGTCCACTTTCATTCTTTTACATGTGGATAAATGATTTTCCTCGCACCATTTGTGGTTTTTTGTTTTGTTTTGTGTTGTTTTTAAGATTAATTTTATTTACTTATTTCTCCCCACCCCTTGTTGTTTGTACTTTCTGTGTCTGTTTGTCTTGTTTCTTTTAGGACGCACTAGGAACTGAACCCAGGACATCTGATGTGGGAGGGAGGTGCCTAATCACTTCAACCACCTCCACTCCCTGCTTTGTTGTATCTCTCATTATGTTTTTCTTTTTTTTTTTTTTTTTAACTTTATTTTGTACATTTAATAATTGAAAATATAAACAATTAAAAAAGAAAAAGAAAACAGTTGAATAAAAACATACATTACTCAATTAAATGTACTGGATACATATACATTTTTTTTTTAATCATACAATATGTTATACAATATATTTGGTTCATAGTAATGCAATCACACAGTATTTGTCCTTTTGTGACTGGCTTGCTTCGCTCAACATAATGTCCTCCAGGTTTATCCATGTTGTCACGTGCTTTACAACTTCATTTATTCTTACAGCTGCATAATATACCATCATGTGAATACACTAGTTTGTTTAACCATTCATCGGTTGATGGACACCTGGGTTGCTTCCTTCTTTTGGCAATCATGAATAATGCCTCTGTGAGCGTTGGTGTGCAGATATCTGTTTGTGTCACTGCTCTCAGTTCTTCTGGGTATATACCCAGTAGTGGTATTGCAGGGTCACATGGCAAGTCTATATTAAGCTTCTTTAGGAACTGCCAAACAGTCCTCCACAGTGGCTGTACCATTCTGCATTCCCACCAACAGTGAATAAGTGTTCCTATCTCTCCACATCCTCTCCAACACTTGTAGCTCTCTGTCTTTTTAATAGTGGCCATTCTGATAGGTATGAAATGATATCTCATTGTAGTTTTGATTTGCATTCTTCATGTGTTTTTTTCCTGCCACTTGTATTTCTTCTTTGGACAAATGTCTATTCAAGTATTTTGCCTAAATACAGGATCATGTCATCCGCAAACAGTGAGAGTTTTACTTCCTCTTTTCCTATTTCGATGCCTTTA
>JAKSZT010000049.1:45517181-45551659 GCA_026826555.1 Tolypeutes matacus
TTGTTGTGACACAGACCAGATCAATGTGATAGAGCTTCCTGTCTGGGCACTAGGAGCCCTGTGATTCAAACTTTCTGAGACAGTTCTCCAGACTTCTCTCTTAGCACCCCACTTTTTCCAGCTAGGATATGTTTCCACTCCCCTCTGAATCCTCAACAATCAGTCCCTGTTAGTAGAGGAGGAGATTGGGAGGTTTGTATATCTTTAGCCCCTTACAGGATCCTAGGCAAACAATGGCGCAGCCCCACCCAGCCTGGAAAGGCTCTCGGGACAAGGCAGCCAAACCTGGGAGTCAAAAGCAGGGTCAGCCCCAGATTCTCTCTCCCCTCTCCCGTGGAGTCCTCAACAATTAGTCCTGGCTAGAAGAGAGGGAGGTTGCGAGGGTAGGATTTCTCCAGTCCTTTCTAGTCTCCCAGCCAAACCACCGTGTGGAAGGGTCAGTGGGGCTCTGCAGCCCAAATTTCAGGTCAGAACCTGAGTCAGCCTAAGGTATGTCCTTTTCTCTCCCCATTCCGGGAGTGGCAGATACCTGAAGTCCCCTTTGTCTGTGGTCGCAGGCCCAGGGGCCTGAGAATTCTGAAGAGTGTGGGGAAGAGTGCTGGCAGCAGCAGAAGCTGCTACTTGCAACTCGCAGTTCTGTAGTTGCGATTTCCCTCTTCTGTCCCTCTCTCCTCTGGGTGGTGTGCAGCCTTCCCCTGCTGTCCTAAACCCTAGAAGATCTTTTGCGGGGCTGTTTCAGCTTGTCCTCTAGCTATTTTTCTGGAGAAGAGATTCCTGTGTCTTTCTAGTCCGCCCAATGCCTGGTGAATTTTAAATCTAAATGCTAAAGATATAACAACAACAACAACAACAAAAATAATAGTAATAATAAATAAAGCTTCAAGAATAATATAAGACTATTTGATGACTTCATTTGGGGAAAGGTTTTCTAAGTAAAGCAGAGAAAGCATTAAGGAAAAGGTTGATGGATTGATTTATATTAAAATTAAGATATCTATTCATCAAAATATGCTAATGAGAGAGTGAAAAGGTAATCCCTGGTGGAACACGGTTTTTGCAACATATATAACTGAAAAGGGTTCAGACCTCCTTAAGAGAACCTACTGCAGGGAGGTAGATGACAGAGAGCCCAGCTGGGACACCACTGTGCTAATGCAGAGACCTTGCTTCCCCCAGGCTGCTCCTGACCAATGACTGAGCACAGTGGGAATCCTAATGCAGACCCATTCCTGTTGGATACAGGGTTAGTCTGTAGGGCCACTTTGGCTCAAGGACACCCTGTTGCCTGAAGGAAACTTTCTTGGAACTGCACTGCAGCCTGAGGCTCTTCCTATCCAACCCTCCTTCCTTCCTCTTTCTGTTCACAGGAGTCACACCTGCCTCAAGTCTGAAGGCTCTCCCTGCATACTCCTGCTTCTACCCTTTAGCCTTTATGGCCACTTCTGCCAATTGATCTCTTGTAGGCCTATCTAATCCTGTGCTGGCATCTGCTTCCTGTAGGGCCTGAACTGACACAGATTCATTTCCAGAATACATAAGATACGCCTAGGAATCAATAAGAAAAAGACAAATGATAATAGAAAAATGGGCAGGAGATTTGAAGAGCACCTCACAAAAGAGATAAACATATGAAAAGGTGTTCAAGCTCACTAATTAACAAGGAAATGCAAATTAAAACCACTAGAGATATCATGACACTTTTATCAGGATGGCTAACATGAAGAGAACTGATAAAACCAAGTCTGGGTAAGGATGTAGAACAACTGGAACTCTCTTACACTCCTGGTGGGAGTATAGAGCAGAACAATTTTGGCAAATGGCTTGAGATTCTCTACTAGATTCAGGGATATGCATGACCATACAATTCTGATACCCAACAGAAGTGTGTGCACAACAATGTTCATAGCAGCAGTCTTCCTAATTGCCTTCAGCTGGAAACAACTCAAATGTCCATCACCAACAGAATGGCGAGGTAACTTGTAGTGTGTTCCTATAAAGGAATATCATGCAAATTATACAAAACTATAAATTACAGCTACATGCAACAATATGGATGGAACTCATAAGCATGATGAGGAAAAGAAGTTTAGACAAAAAAGGCATTATGATTCCATTTATATAAAGTTAAAAAACAATAACAAAATGAAAATATAGTATTTAGGGATTTGTGCATGGGGGTATAACAGTTGGCAAATTTGATGTAATTATGAATTCCAAAAATATAATTGGATCATGCTTGTAAACTGATCTGTTAATCTGGGCATGATTAGGTTATGATTAGGGCGTTGAGCCCCGCCCCTTGGTGGGTGGGGAATTGAATATAAAAGGTAAGGCAAAGAACAGAGTTGAGGCAGTCTTTTGAGAAGCAGTTTTGATGTTGGAAAGAAGTCCCCAGGAGAAGAGAAGCAAGCCATTCTCCTGATCGTCTACAGCTGACCTTGTGGAGGAAACAGGAGCTAAGCCCGGAGAGAAACGCAGCCCCGGGAAGAGAGGAACCTCAGAAGCCTGAACCCTGGCAAACGCAGGCAGCTGTCTTGCTCCAACACGTGGCAGTGGACTGTGGTGAGAGAAGAAACTTAATGCTTTATGGCCGGGTATCTGTGGACTTCTACCCCAAATAAATACCCTTTATAAAGACCAACCCATTTTTGGTATTTCACATTAGCACCCCTTTGGCTGATTAACACAGAATTTGGTACCGAGGAGTGGGGAAGTGCTTTTGCATATACCAAAATGTTGGAATGGTTTTATAAATGGGTAAGGGGTAATTTTTTGGAGGAATTGTGAAATGCCTAATGGAAAAGGCCTAGATCACTTTGAAGAGACTGTTTACAGTAATATGGACGCTAAAGAGACTTTCTATGATGCCTTAGAAGTAAATGATGAAACTATTATTGGAACTGGAGGAAAGGTGATCCATGTTTTAAAGTTGTGGAGAACTTAGCAAGATTAACTCCTGGTGTTATATGGAAGACAGAATTGGAAAATGGCAAACCGGAGCATTTAGCTGAAGAACTTTCCAAGGTAAACTCGGAGAATGTGGCTTGGCTTCTCCTTGCAGCTTATAGCAAAATACTAGATGAGTGAAATACACTAAGGACTGAACTTTTGGGCACAAAGAAAACAGAAACCGATTCCGGAACTTCCAAGTTTGTGGAAATCAAATTCCCAGATGAAAATACCTTATTTGAAGACTTTACTAAACTTGGAACTTGTAAATCAGAATTGAAGATGCAATTATCTCGGAAAGACTTGTGGAAAGTCTTACTGTTTGATGGCTTGGACCCCTGCTTCCTGCATGCTAAACCAACAAAGTTTTTGAGAGAGCTGGATGAACAAAACCACTGTCAGCTTGGATAAAAGAGGACATGGAAAGGAGAGGTTGAAGTAGAAACAGCTTTAAGAAGAAGGTAGTGGTAAGCGGCTGTGGCTCAATCAGTAGGGCTCCCGTTTACCATATGGGAGGCCCCGGGTTCGGTTCCCGGGACCTCCTGGTGAAGGCAAGCCCGCCCGCACGGCGTGGTTAGCTGACCCAGCGAGCACAAGCAGCAAGGGGGGGATAAATGAATAAATAAATAAAATCTTAGGAAAAAAAAAAAAAAAAGAAGAAGGTAGTGATAAATATGGACTTCGACCACGTGACCAGTTACAGAAACGAGGACTGTAATGGTCATGAACCCTTCTTCCATGTTTCGTTATGAGTATGATTGTATATGTACACAAAATGAATTTCTTTGTTTTCTTCCCCAATCTTTTCCCCTATCATGAAAAGTTGTATTAATCCCACATCATAATATTTAAGGATGTCGAGTTTAAGAGTGACTATCATCCAAGGACTTGCACCCTGTTCTGTGGGGAATTAATGCGTTTCCGGTTGTACGCAGGGGAGTTGAACATTGTTAGGCGGAAATATATATGTATGCTTGTCTGTTATTGTTTTTACTTAGAGACTAAGTATGGTTTAGAGTAATGTGTATGATTGCCGAGTTGACAAGGAGTGGACTGTGATGGTTAGGCTAATGTAGTTGTGTCCAGGTGTTTGTTCCAGCAAGCACTGGGCTAATTGTAATACAAGAGCATTTATGGACTTCAATCACCAGTGAGTTTACTGCATGGATGGCTGATTACACCTGCATCAATCAGGGAGATTACATCATCAATGGGTGGTGCTTTTATCCAATCAGTTGAATGACTTAAAAGTGGAAGTGATTTCAACATTCAGAGAGAATTTCCCAGCTCGTCACTGGACAGGCAACTTCTCCTAGAAACTCATCAACGACCTTTCATTGGGCTTTCATCAGAGCCACTGGTTTGCAGCCTGCCTGCAGAACCTGGACTTGTGCATCCCCAAGGTCGCGTGAGAGACTCTTTTAAAATTTCATATTATTGACAGATATCTCCTGCTGATTCTGTTTCCCGAGAGAACCCTGACTAATACAGGGGGTAAAATAATAAAGACAAGCAAGGGAGTGATTACTGTACAAATCATACCATGCTTATCTTTGGGGGAGGAGAGGAGAATAATTGAAGAGGGGTGTGGAGGGGAGTTTAGTAAGGGTGTGTGGCAATAATCTCTTTCTTGACCTGTGTGGCAGTTACACAGGTGTTCATTTTGTGATAAATCAAGGTCTTGTGTACTTTTCTTTATATTTGTTATTCTTTTTTTTTTTTTTTTTTTATCGGGAGGTACGGGGGATCGAACCCAGGTCCCTCCATATGGGAGACGAATGCCCAACCGTTTGAGCCACATCCATCCCCCTTTATATTTGTTATTATGTCCTAATAAAAAGGATTTAAAGAATACTTTCCCACAGTCACCAACCTGCTTGGAGACAAAGCTAGATTTAGATCATAATTATTCCCCAATCAGGTTAAGTCCAAGAACATTTTCAGCTGACATTACCATATTCTGGTACTGAGTATTAGGATGAAAAATGGTCTCCCAAAGATTTCAGGTCCTAATCCCTGAAATCCCTTAGATGAAAATAGGATCTTTGCAGGTGTGATTAAGGCAAGGATCCTGAGATGGGGAGATTAGTCTGTATTATCCAGATGGTCCCCAAATGCAGTCTTATGTATTGTCATAGAGGGAAGCAGGAGGAGATTCGACTATACACACTGAGGAGAAGGGGATGTGAAGAAAGAGGCAGAAGTTGGAGTGATGCAGCCACAAGCCAAGGAATGCCAGCCGCCATCACAAGCTGGAAGAGGCAGGGATCAGATTCTCCTCTACAGGCCCCAGAGGGAAGGCAGCCTTGCCAAACCTTGTTTTCAGCCCAGTGATACTGCTTTCAGATTTCTGGCGTCCAGAACTATGAGAAAATAAATGTCTGCTGTCTGAAGCCACCCAGTTTATGGTAAATTGTGGCCACAGGAAACAAATACAGGTACCTTCAAGAGAACCATAAGAGAACTAGTGAGGTTTCAGCTTGGGACAAAATCTGAGAACTCTGCTCCTAGAAGAAAGGTGTGAGGGCCCCTTGATGAAGGAAGGGATGTTGTGGAAGAAGCAATGTTGTGGGAATAGGAACCCCCTGAGGCAGGAATCTAAACTGCCCATCTGCATGGCTCACTTTGATTCGTGGATTCTGGGCTGGGGTGCACTGGTTCTGACTTTATGACCTGTCCCATCTAGCACATCAGATTCCCAGGACTGACTGTACCCTGTCTAGCCACCCAGCAGCAGGTGGATGCACACTGCGGGATGAGACAGGCCCCACGGGTAGGACCTGTGCTTGCTAAGTATACCTGTCAGGTACCATAGAAGGGACAGAGATGAATAGCCCTGCTCCAAAGGAAGGGGTTCTTCATCTGGTTAGGGAGGCAAGAGAGACACACAGGAAGTTAAATAGCTATATAAGAATTTAACAATCCGAGACAGGCCAGGGAATAATATCTGCTAAGGACCAGATAAATAGGACAAGTTCTTGTTAGTACGGGTCCATTTCCCAGTTCTGAACAACTATGAAAACACTGTTTTTTTGGTAACTCATTTGACAGTGAAATTTGACCTAAACTGGTTAGGAAGTTTTTATTTATCCTGTTTTGTATGACTATTCATACACTGCTGAAACATTCATGTATTTGATCATGGGATATTGTCCCTGATCCTGCTACGAGTGTTTTAGAATGTACCTTTCTAAAATCTGACAAACTCTAAACTCTGAAATATTTGGCCCTAAGGGATTCTGTTGAAGGATTGGGGGCCTGTAAATGTAAGAGAAATTACATTTGTGAGATCCCAAGGTGACAAATATCAGATGCCCAAGTAAGTTGAGACTGCACACCCAGTATAACTTTATAAAGAAGTTGGCTTTGGGGAGTGGATGTAGCTCAGTGGTTGAGTGCCTGCTTCCCATGTACAAGGTCCTGGGTTCAATCCCCAGTACCTCCTAAAAAAAAAAAAAGTTGGCTTCTGAACACCTTACCCTTACCCGATGGAGTGTATAAAAGAGTTAAGAAAGGTTTTCTTTGGAGAGACCTACAGATGGGCTATGACTTCTTTTCCCCTTCTAAGGCAGAAGAATGGTGGGTTCCTGCCCCTCACCTCAAGCCTGCTGACAGGACTTGACCTCTCTGAGAGCTTGATATATGTTATCTACAGTTGGGGGTGCAGTGAATGGTGTCTAATGTCTAGCTGGAAAAGCTCACAGGTGAGAAATGGATGGCCAGCTCCTTTGCCTGGAGGTGGCTGCTGCATTGGGATTGGCCTCACTCTGAGAGTTTGTTGGGACAAAGGATGGGTGAGTGTTTCCTGCCCATCAGATGAAGGCCATGCCCATGACAGGGAGACTACAGGTGGATGACAGCACAGTGCAGCTGTCTCTGAAGGACCCATGATGATGTTCTACAACAGAAAGGGCTCAGAGGCTGCCTGCAGCAGTGCCAATCAAGGAAGAGCTTTCCTGTTCCCCTCGCCCCTCCTCTCAACATGGGCCCCTAACCCAACTCCAGAGGGTCAGAGAGAGAAGTTAGGGAGGGGAGAAAAGGGGCATGAGAAAAAGATAAGAAGTCAGCCAACACTCTTTCCCAGGCCTTAGCTAGGGAGGAGAAGAAATCTTACCTTTGAATGAGGACTGAAGTGTTATTATTATGGGATTTTTAAAAAAATCAATTTTATTGATACATATTAATAAAATATACATGTTATGAGATTTAATAGACCTATTTGAGCATAAAAGTGATGGAAGAATGGTTTGTATCACCTAAGAAGACAGAAAAGTCTCAGGACTCCTTGGTTTTCTTCTGGGACAGTGAAAGAACTTACTCTTACCTTGAGCAAATTTAAATGGAAAGTGATAAAGTTGTATCCTACAAGTCCCAGTCCTTCTTGTTCAGTGAATTGATTACATTCAAAACTCATATGGGGAAGCAGCTGTGGCTCAATCAGTAGGGCTCCCGTTTACCATATGGGAGGCCCGGGTTCGGTTCCCGGGGCCTCCTGGTGAGGGCGGGCCTGCCCGCATGGCGTGGTTGGCTGGCCCGGTGAGCGCAGGCAGCAGGGGGGGGATAAATGAATAAATAAATAAAATCTTTAAAAAAAAAAAAAAAAAAACTCATATGGGAAGCGGATGTGGCTCAAGCAATTGAGCTCCTGTCTACCACATGAGAGGTCCCGGGTTTGGTTCCCAGTGCCTCCTAAAGAAGACAAGCAAGACAGCAAGCTGACACGATGGGCAGGCGTGACACGATGGGCAGGTGTGGTGAGCTGACGCAACAAGATGATGCAGCAAGAGACACAAGGAGGAAAACATAATGACAGACATAACAAAGCAAGGGGTGGAGGTGACTCAAACAATCAGGTGCCTCCCTCCCACAGTGGAGGTACCAGGTTTGGCTCCTGGTGCCTCCTAAAAAGAAGACCAGCACACAGCAAATGCAAACAATGAAGGGGTGGGGAGAAATAAATAAATAAAATAAATCTTTAAAAAAAATTCAGAGGCAGAATCAGCTGCAGGCTACATTTTGAGTGACCACATAATTTATCATCCAATCTGGGACACTTCATAAAAATAATTTATTGAGGTGAAATTCACATAACATAAAATTAACCATTTTAAGCTGGGACACTTTTGAAAGTGAAAGGAGTGCTATTAATAATTACCCTAGGAAAACAGGCATAAGCCAGAACTGTCCCAGCACAGGCAAACTAAGATGTCTAGGTACTCAACAAGAGGGGTTTGAGCTCTCCCTGTTTAAGATGTAGCCCTTGGGCAAGACCTTGAAAGAAAGGTGGGATTTGCCCTGGTGGCAAAGAAATGGAGGAACACTTTGTGTTATGGGGCTAAGCAAATGCAGGGAGGGCAGGGATGTGCTAGTGGTCTGCAGAGGACAAGCCAGCCTGCCTGGATGGGCTAAGGTTCCCGTGCTGGAGGAGTGGAAATGCAGAGATAGTTCTGGAAAGTCAAAGGGATTCTGGTAGAAAGAGAAATAATCACAAACAAGTTAGAATGAAACACAGATGATACCGGTGGCCTGCTGATATTAACAGAAACTCAGGAAAACCTCTCTACTATGCGCAATTCTCCACATGGGAACAGATCATAAAATGAGTCCTGAGAAGAATGTAAAAATTATCCCCAAAGGCCAAGGAGACACTCTTGGCTTCTTTAATCCATTCATGTCTCCTGCTGGATTTAAATCTCTCTTCACCTTTTTTTTCATGTAGATTATTTCATTGACGAGTGCTACATTCTCTTAAATGCCAACAACTTCCACTAAGCAACAAAAGGGAGCTATGCTCCACTTATTCCTCCTAATTTAGCACAGCACTCGATCACATTCTTTCAGTTACCTAGGCTACTGCTCTCCCAAAGCTGTTACTCTTGACATTCATTCAGAAATATTCATTGGGCCCCTGCGTAGTGCCATGCATTGGGATAGGTGTTGGGGATACAGTAGCCAATAGCACAGACACATCTCTGGTCTCATAACATTGATAATTTATCAGGTAACAAATGTGCAGTTACAATACAAAATAAAATGATCAAGGAAATACAGGATGCAATGGGAGCACAAGCTGGGTGCTAGTCCAGTTTTGGAGGAATCAGCAATGGCTTCTTGGAGGAAATGACGTTTAAAGAGCAACCTGAAACCTAAGCAGGACTTAGCCGTGCAAAGGGGGCTGAGGTTGTTGGGAGTGGGTGAGGGATGGGATTGCAAGGACTGTTTTAGCAGAGGGAACAATATGAACAAGCTTCTGGAAGCCAGAACAATGAGCAAGGTGCTTTGGGAAACATGGAAAGAAGTTGAGTATGGCCAGCTCCTGAGCTGCAAGGCTGGATGTGTTAAGCAATGAAGCCAGAAGAGGAGAGCAGGGTGAGGCCACCAAGTGCTTTGTAAACCTCAGCAGCTGGTTTGCACTTTAGCTCAAGGGTATTCTAAATAGAGGGACACTGCACAGGATCCTGGCTTCTAGTGAATGGTTGGAGGAGCAGGAGAGGTCAATATACAATGACCTCTTTGAAGACTGGAGTCATTTGTTTGGTGATAAAGTGGCTGCAAGGGGCTGGGAATATACTTTTGAGAGAGAAAGATATCTGTATGAAGAAATATGGAGATAGACAAGGGAATTATAGTGACAGGGGCAGGGATGCCTCCATGAGGGAATAACACAGTTTAATTTTCTGGATCAAGGCTAGGGGCCACTGAGAGAAAAAAAAGAAGACCCGTTCTGTCAGCCCTCAGGATTGGACATGTCATAAAGTGACAGACTGGGGATGCATCCAGATCCATCTCTGGGAATTTTCTAGAACCAATTAAGAAGTGGGGGGCAGGGAGCGGATGTGGCTCAAGCAGCTGGGGTCCTGCCTACCACATGGTCCTGGTTCGGTTCTCGGTGCCTCCTGGAGAAGAGGAGCAAGACAGCAAGCTGGCGTGATGGGCAGGCATGGTAAGCTGACACAACAAGATGACTCAGTGAGATGATGCAACCAAGAGATGCAGTGAGGAAACACAATGAGAGACACAACAAACAGGCAGCGGGGGTGGCTCAAGTGATTAGGTGCCTCCTTCCCACATGGGAGGCCTTGGGTTTGGTTCCCGGTGCCTCCTAAAAAGAAGACAAGCAGACAGTGAGTGCAAATAACAAGGGGGGGCAGAAATAAATAAAAACAAATAAATCTTTTAAAAAAATGAAGTGGGGGGGAAGCAGATGTGGCTCAAGCAGTTGGGTGCCTGCCTACAACATGGGAGGTCCCGGGTTCGGTTCCCAGTGCTGCCTAAAGAAGACAAGCAAGACAGAGAGCTGACACAACAGGCTGGTGCAGCGAGCTGACGCAATGAGATGACAGAATGAGGAAACACAATGAGAGAACAAGCAGGGAGTGGAGGTAGCTCAAGAGATTGGGCGCCTCCCTCCCACATGGGAAGTCTTGGGTTTGGTTTCTGGTGCCTCCTAAAAAAAAAAAAAAAGACAACAAGCAGACACAGAGAGCACACAACAAACAGACACAGAAAGCAGATAGTGAGCACAAACAATGAGGGGGGGAGAAGTAAATAAATAAAAATAAATAAATCTTTAAAAAAATTGAAGTAGAGGGAAGCAGGTGCTGCTCAAGCAGTTGGGCACCTACCTACCACATGGGAGGTCCTGGGTTCAGTTCCCAGTGCCTCCTAAAGAAGACAAGCAGTGCTCGCTTCGGCAGCACATATACTAAAATTGGAACGATACAGAGAAGATTAGCATGGCCCCTGCGCAAGGATGACACGCAAATTCGTGAAGCGTTCCATATTTAAAAAAAAAAAAAAATAAAAAAAAAATAAAAAATAAAAAATAAAGAAGACAAGCAAGACAGTGAGCTGACCTGATGGGCTGGTGCTACAAGCTGACGGAATGAGATGACACAGTGAGGAAACACAATGAGAGACAACAAGCAAGGATTATAGGTGGCTCAAGTGATTGGGCGCCTCCCTCCCACATGGGAGGTCCTGGGTTCAGTTCCTGGTGTCTCCTAAAATGAAAAAAAAAAGAAATGACAAGCAAACACAGCGAGCACACAATGCACAGATGCAGAACAGACAGCGAGTACAAACAATGAGGGTGGGGAGAAATAAATAAATAAAATAAATCTTAAAAAAAAAAAAGAAAAGTGGGGCTGTGGTGAAAGGCAGACTAGAGTTTAAATACCAAGAAAATTTTGTGAGATTCATAGAAATCCTCCAACTTCTTGGCATTTGTTACCCTCCTCTGCCCCATCTGTTTCCCCAGAGTAACTGGTAGTTAAGAGTGTGTGCTGGTGGAGGGGATAGGGAGGGGAAAGCCAGCAAGGAAGGCCAAGGAAGGCTGTGGGTTGGAGAAAGGGTGAGGTCTTCCAAAGGCAGCCCAGAGGGGAGGTGGACCCTGCAGCAGGGCAGACACCCATTGCAGGCCTGGAGGCCCAGAGGAAGAACACCTTCCAGTGTTTTCTAGGAAGCATGTAAGTTTAATGGAAAAGGGATCCAGTCTACCTTCCTGGAGAAACCTAAGTACAACAAGAACTGCTTCATTCCCCCTAGTGAGATGCTATTCAAACAGATTCTACCTTTCTCTGGGCACTACTATGGATGGGATTTCCTTTCACTCACAGAGGTCACGGGAAATCTCTCCCTGTCTGCTCAGCTCTTCATCTACTGGGCCTCGCAGCTCCTTTGTACACCACAGCAGAGCTCTCTCATCTTTGCTCTATCAGGAAATACTAACAGCTTCCATTTATTGAGTTCTTAGCCCTGTGCTAAGTGCTTCATATATGTTATTCAATCCTTTCAACGCAATAATTTTGAAGCATTACAGCTTTATAGATGAAAGAGTGGAAATTTAGAGAGGGCCAGACTAGTCCAAATTCAGACAGGAAGAAAAAGGTAGATTTGAACCCAAATTTGCCTGACTCCAAAGTCCAGGCAGTAGACTAGATAAAGGCATAGCTTAAATCAGGGTCTCAGGGCACTTTGGATGACTGGGCATAACGAATTATTGAAGAAGAGCTGGACAGGAGTCAAACCCAGTGGGGCTCTGGGATCCAGACGACCTGGTCAAATCCTGCCTCTCCTGTCAGTAACCATATGACCTGGGCTGGTTACTTAACCTCTAGATACCTCAGTTTCCTAATTTGGGAAATGAGGATAGTTGTAGTATCTACTTCTTAGGATTGTTGTGAGGACTGAGTCCTTAGAAGAGTGCCTGGAACCTTGTGTTTACCAAAAGTGCCCTGTTATTATCTTCCTAGCACCTGTCCTGGAGCCACAGATGGGTTCACTGTGGCAGGAGTGCATGGGCATGTCTCGCACCGCTGGGAGTAGGCCCTATTCAACACGCCACAGCTGTTGCAAAGGGTGTTGGAAACCTTGGTGAGCTTCCTATTCCATGCTTTCAGAAGTGGAGGTTGAAAAGAAATACTGGCTCCTTTTGTGGTCAGTTTTTAACACAAAGTTTCTGGTTCTAAAGGGGATGTTTGGGCAAAAAGTTAAAGAAGAGAGGTGGCCTTTCACCTCTTCCCAAAAGAGACAAGTTGTCCTCCACATGGACGCTCCCTGCCTCATCTTGCTTTTCTTGTCTCTGTCATGTGGGAAGAGACACAGAACCTTTGGAAAAAAAAGAAGGGAACTAAATTTGGGGGGCAGCAAACCATGGAATCGGGTTTTGGGTCTGACATAGCAGGAAGGGGTGAGCCCCTTCTAGGCATCTAGGCTCTTTGAATGACTTTTTTTTTTGGGGGTGGGAACAGGGATTGAACCCAGGACCTTGTAAGTGGGAAGCTGGTGCTCAGGCACTGAGCCATATTGGCTCCCCTGAGTTGTTGTTTTTTTTTTTTTCATTTGTTTGCTCGTTGTTTGTTTTTTAAAGATTTATTTATTTATTTATTTCTCCCTGCCCCCTTGTTGTTTTGCGCTTGCTGTCTGCTCTCTGTGTGTTTTTCTGCGTCTGCTTGTTTTCTCAGCACCGGGAACCAATCTTGGGACCTTCCAGAGTGGGAGAGAGGCACTCAATCTCTTGTACCACCTCAGCTCCCTGTTCTGCTGCATCTCTTATTGTCTCTCCTATGTCTCTTTTTGTTGTGTCATCTTGCTGTGTCAGCTCTTCACGCGGACCAGCACTCCTGCACGGGTCAGCTCTCTGTGTGGGCCCGCTCTCCTCTTGGGCCAGCTCACCACGTGGGCCAGATTGCCTTTCCAGGAATCGAACCCTGGACCTCCTATATGGTAGACAGGAGCCCAGTCACTTGAGCCACATCTGTTTCCCTGTTTGTTTTTAGGAGATACCGGGAACTGAACCCGAGAACTCCATGTGGGAAGCAGGCGCTCAACTGCTTGAGCCACATCTGCTCCCCGGAATGACTTTTGATTATTAAGTTAAGAGAAGTAGAACGAGTTACAAAGCAACATTCTCAAGTCTGTGAATAAGGCAGGGGCTAGAATAAAGAGTCAAAACAGCAAAGAAAGAAAAATAACAAATCCATTCCGGAATCATGATAATAATAGATGTGCTAGATGTTGCAATAGCATGCAAACATCAAGGCGCTCTTCTAAGGGGAACAGCCCATTTGCAGCCATGCTTTGTATCCTGTGACTCCCTTGGGTCCCAGCCATTGGTCCCAGGTGGCATCTTAAACCAGGCTAGTCCATCCTCAGGCTGGTCAGCAGCCTGGGCCATGCTTTGCCATGAAAAGAAGAAATGGGGAAATCAAATTCTCTTCCTGAGGAAAGTGAACTCACAGATACTAAGAGAATGAGGGAGTTTAGCAGCAGGAGCAGGAGTGGGATGATGCTTTGAGAGTCCAGGTGTGAGAGAGTGTGACAGCACAAGTTAGCCTGTATGTACGAAGCAGCTCTCAGGTAGAGAATATAGATGCTGAGCAGAGGGCAATGAGGCTGGTTTACAGTGGGACAAGCAGGGAAGGCCAGAGTGTGGTCCTTGGTGAAGGCCTGAGGCGAGGCTCCTCAGGTTCTTGCTTTTCTAGTGGCTTGGCTCTCCTGGGGTTCCTGCCACTGGGTTTTGCTTCCCTTTTCCCAGGTTCCATGGACTTGTATCCTCGCCATAAGCCCTCTGTTATTTGAGGTAACATGGATGCGTTAGTTCTTTCAAACAAAGGAACCCTCTAGAAATAAATCCCCTTCTCTGTTGAGCACTTACTATGTGCTAGGCACCGCTAAGCACTTTGTATACATTATTTCATTAAATCTTTACAACTCCATTAAGTATTAGTCCCATCTCATAGACAAGAAAACTAAGGCCCAGAGGACAACTTACCACTGAGCCGGGATATATCTACCAATGCATCAATAATAAATCCATTAAATGTGGTATGTTTAACTCTTTTCAGTTGGTAGCTGGCTGGCTAGACCAGGGTTTTTCAGACTTTCATCAATGTATGAATCAGTCTAGGAACCAGTAAGGTAGATTCTGATTCGGTAGGTCTGCAGTGGGGCTGGAGGTCTTGCAAGTTTAACAAACTCCAAAGTGATGCTGCTGCTGCTGCTCCGAGGACCACACTTTGAATATCAAAGGCCTAAATGGACTTGCCAAAATTAAGCTGCCAACTGGGAAACAGTAATGCACTCAGGAAGGAGTGTAACCGAGAGTTAAGGATAAACCAATAATTATGATTACTGGACCATTATATACAGATGCCTTTTTACCTTCTAATATATTGTAGAATAGCCAAAAGTAAATACCTGAAATTCTTGAAATTCACTGAACTAGAACCCAGATGCCTTGATCTTTGATAATGATAGTAAAACTATATAATCTTTATTGTGTGATTGTAAAAACCTCGTGACTGGCCCTGCTTGTACCCCTTCCTGTTTTACAACTTTGGAGTCTTATGATCACTAGACAGCACTCTAGTGTTTATTACTGAAAGAACTTGAGTCAGCCCAGAACTAACCAACTTCAGTTCCTTCTCTATCTTACTAGACAGAGCTAGACTAACCAAAATTGGCCCACCTGATACATATAATAGCTTAAATCTTAATCTCTAAGTGATCTATACCTCATTAGGATACTAAAAATCACATCCATCCTTATATTAAGGCCGCTATTTTCTTACATACGTTCTGTGACTACGCATTCAATCAATCTGCCATGCACAATAATTAGATCATCTCTAACTTCGTCATCTTAAGCCACTATACTCCTTAGCATAAACAAGTAATTGCAACTATCTCAATTACTGCAGTTCAGGGAGACAGATTTTAGGCCAATAGGATGTTTGATCTCCTGCTTTGTGCTTAGCAATAAACTCTTTCTCTCTTTGAAACCCTGGTGTCTCAAATTGGTCATTTGAGCACAGCAGGCAAAGAAACACCCCCACCCCCACTTTGCTCAGTAATAGGAGGAAAAGCCAGCTCTGCTTGCTAAAACTATGGAGAAATGACAGAAAAATTACACTCTTCTGAATGTATTATAAGACTGCTTACATTTCAAGGTGTCAGTTTACTTCATGGAAGCTGAAGTTCCTGTTAATTTTGATGTTGGTTTGTTGTTAAGGCTTGCTTAGGATCTTTTTTTCTTTTTCTTTTTAAAGATTTATTCTTATTTATTTATTTATCGCCCCCTTGCTGCTTGTGTTCTCTGTGTCCATTTGCTGCACGTTTTTCTGTAGTCTGCTTGTCTCCCTGTGTTGCGTCATCTTGCTGTGTCAGCTTACCGTGCCGTACAGCTGGCTTGCTTTCACCAGGAGGCCGCGGGAATCGAACCCGGGGCCTCCCATATGGTAAACGGGAGCCCAACCAGTTGAGCCACAGCTGCTTCCCATGCTTAGGATCTTAAAAGGTGTAAGTAGTCCTTCAAAGGCATAGTCATTCACATTCAGCTGAATGGCTCCCTTGGGGATTTGGAGCACCTTATTCCCTTAAGGTCAGGCTACAGCAGTACCTCCTGTGGGATCTACACAGACCATGCACATCACAATCACCTGGGGTGCTAGTTCAAACAGATCCTGGGCCTACCCCAGATTGCATGAATGAGAAACTCTAGGGCCATTTTGGATTCTGCATTTTTAACTATTCTCATTCTCCAGTGAATCTGATGGGGATTACTGAGCAAGATGCTATCTGAGGTCCTCTTGCTGCTCACACTTTTATGATTTCATGTTACTCTGCTATCTAAAACATCAAAAGCTGAGTGTTAGCAAGTAGTCTAGTAAAGAACATTAAATGCTTTGAAAATACCATACCGATCAGCATAATGACCAAGTTAGCTGCTCCATATTTTTCCATCTCATGAATCCAGTGAGGAACAGACTCGAACGTGGACAGCCGGGTGAGGTCGTAGGCGATGATGGCAGCGTGGGCACTGCGGTAGTAGCTTTGGGTGATGGTTCGGAAGCGCTCCTGACCAGCGGTGTCCCACACCTGCATCTGGAGAAGGATGGCAAAGAGAATCTGTATTGGGAGCTCCCATTTGATGGGAACTTGCTCCCCCAAGTCATCTTTTTTTTTTTTAAAGATTTTATTTATTTATTCATTTATCCCCCCCTTACTGCTTGCGCTCGCCGGGTCAGCCAACCACGCCATCCGGGTGGGCCTGCCTTCACCAGGAGGCCCCGGGAACCGAACCCGGGGCCTCCCATATGGTAAACGGGAGTCCCACTGATTGAGCCACAGCCGCTTCCCCCCCAAGTCATCTTAAAAATACAGTTTCCCGGGTCTGACTTCTAGATCTTCAGGTTCAGTAGGTCTAGAATAGGCACTAGGAATTTATTTTTTCATCTGATTCCTAGGTAATTGGATATGCTTTCCTGTTTAGGAATCACAGCTTAAGGCAAGCTTTAGTCAGAGAGGTGGACCAGTTTTATCCTAGGGGTGTTGTGTTTGTTCTTTTGCCTGTTCACTTCAGTCAGCTCTTGGTCCAGATTTTAGGGTTCAACTTTTTACTGTGCCCATTGATATCAATACTAGCAAAGGCAATAAGATTGGCTGAGCAGTTTTATTATTTTGTTTTTAACTTTTTATTTTGAAGTAATTTCAGACTTACAGGACAGTTGCAAAAATAATACAAAACCCACACAGAGAACTCCAACATACCCTCCACCATAGAGCCCCAGATCCATCAACTTTTAACGCTTTGCCATATTAAGCTGTTTTGTTTCTAAATGACCACTAAGGGTGTTCATGTTTGAGAGTGTCCTCATAATACTACCTGCTAAATTAAGGTCCAAAGCAGTGGCACCGATTTATATGCCCTCCAACAGTGTAGGAAAGTACCCAATTCCTCATAGTCTCATTATTTTAAAATTTTTTAAATTTTTTTTTTTTTTTTTTTTTTTTTTTTTGAGGTACCAGGGCAGGGGATTGAACCCTGGACCTTGTATTTGGGAAACTGGTGCTCAACTACTGAGCCACATAGGCTCCCCTGAGTTGTTTTGTTTGTTTGTTTGCTTGTTGTTTGTCTGTTTGTTGTTAGGAAGCAGGTGCTCAATCGCTTGTGCCACATCTGCTCCCCAAAATTAATTTTTTAAGAAAAATCTTCAAACACAAAACAGAACGAATAGAAGAATGAACCCTCACATAGATTCATACAATGAACCTGAATACAGATTCAATATTTATCATGAATTTGCCACTTTTGCTTCATCTAGTCCTTTCTCTTGATTTCTTTGCAGTATTTTTTTAAAGCAAATCCCAGATGTAATGTCATTTCATTTTACATCAATATCCATTTCTATAAAAATGGATATTTTCTTACATAACCTCAATGTAATTATTCACCTAATATAATTTTTAATAACTTCTTTGATCTAATTCCCAGATCAAAATAAAAATTTCCTGATTGTCTTCCAATTTTTTTTTTTTTTTTAGTTTTCATGTTTTTTTTCTTAAAGTTAGGGCCTATTAAGGTCCATTTATTATATTTTCACCAACAGTTTTTGATCTTTTCTAATCAAATAGGTAAAAGATAGTATCTCACTACTATTTTAATTTGTACTTCTTTAGTTATGAGTGAAGATGGGCTTCTTTATATCCTTACATAAGTTTATGAGCTAGCTCTTATAATATTTGTGAAATAGCAGTTTTTGTCTAATCTGTGACTTGCCCACCTTCTATATTTGGTTGTTAGTCTTTCTCTTAGATATTTATCAGAATTCTTTCCACACTGAAGAAATTAGCTCTGTCAGTCCTATGTTTGCAAATACTTCTTTTCAGTCTACCATCCATCTTTTGGTATTTTTTGACGATGTAGAAACCTTGACCTTTATATAGTTAGATTTAACAGTATTTTCATTTAAGGCTTCTGGGTTTGCCTCTTAGGTAGAAAGGTTGTTTTCCCTATTCCACTATGGTAAGAAATTCTCCATGTTTTCTTCTGGTACTTTTATAATTTCATGTTTTAAATTTAAATCTTTTATCCCTCAGGCATGCATTTTGGTGTTAGGAACTCTGGCTAACAAGGAAGAGCCAACCCCAGTTCCCCTCTAACCTTCACTTTCTTGCCATTGATCTCAAGGGAGCGCACAGTGAAGTCCACTCCAATTGTGTTCTGCCGTGCTTCTGTGTAGACCCCAGATTTGAAATGTTGCACCACACATGTCTTCCCCACGTTGGAATCCCCAATGAGGATAACCTTGAATAAATAGTCAAAATTTTCATCTGCTGCTCTGGCTAAGCTGGAGAACTGCATGGCTCTTGCCACCTAGAATAGACCTAGGAAGAAAAGAAGGAATTCAGCGTCTCTTTAAGGGGGAGTTGCCCCGCACAAGCCCACACCTGCCCTAGGTGGGTTGATATTACTTTAGGGGCGCTCTCAGAATTAAGAGGTTCTACCTCTTTTCTCTGCTGGACCCAGTACTGAGTCAGCACTGTCAGATCATAGCATTGACTGAACCCCTAAGTGATTAAGACTAGATATTCCATGCTCTGCCAGAGTGTCCAAAGGGCAGGGGAGTGTCAGAGGAATTGCCCCACAATTGTATTTTACTTGGCATTAAGGCAGTTAGAGGACATGCCAATCTGTTATCCTATTTATGTTTCATTTGGGGAGGAAGACTCCCAACTACTAGAAGACTGAATGTCCAGGCAACCAGGAACAAGGATCAACAAGATTTGACCAAGAAAATAGGTTAGGGGAGAATAATATGGCCTTTTTATTCTGGTTGGCACCTAGTTTTTTTTTATCAGGAAATTAGGATTTTGAGAGTATTCAAAATTAAAACTGGTTAAAATGTTTATGGAATACTTTACCATAGACTCTTAGGCTGGAAAAAAAAAATTAAAGGTTTCTAATGACAGTGGTTCCCAAACTAACTGATTATCAGAATTACCTGCGGAGATCACTAGACGTATATATTCCTGGAGCCTATTGCAGACCCATTAAGTACATATTAAAAAAAAAAAAAAAAAAAAAAAAATTCCCCAGGTGATTCTGATGACCAGGCAATTTTGGGAATCATTGATCAACACAATCACTCACCTGAAACTTTATTCCCATCTTCGATATCCCTGCTTCAATATCCACCTATGCTTAATTATCTTTGATCAGAAAGAACTCATTATCTCCTGGAAAAATCCACTTACATCTGGCAGCTCTAATTCTTAAGGGATTGAAATCTCTCCACCCGGGTTTCCTTCTGTTGACCCTAGTGTCATGCACTGCCCCCAAACAAGCCAAATTTCTCTTTCACACCTTCAGTTCTTCGAAGCAGCAGGCAAATCTTCCTAGGCCCTTCAATTGTTCTTTATGCAATAATGTTCTAAGTCTCCTCACCCAATATCTCATAATAATAAGTGAAATCTTATTCCATTTGATGATTAAATTTGATGTGCTGCAAATGGCTCATGCTTTATAATACCCTTCTTCATTTCCCCCAGGTTGAATTCTTTGCTTTTCTTTAAACTCATAGAAAAGGACAAATCTTATCACACAAGTTAAAATGCACATAAATATTCAATCTGTAAGTAAAAACCCAGAGTTTTAAATGGATGAAAAAGGATCTCATATCTTTTTGGACTCCTCTAAAATCATTTATGGCTAAATTATCCAGCAGACAAGAGACAGTCATGGTACAGATGGGTATCTGGGGTGGGGTGGGATGGGGGATGTTGGACATCTCTGTACAGGGTTTGTATTATTTTTGTAACTGTCCTGTAAGTTTGTCCTAGAAGTATTTCAAAATAAAAAGTAAAAAAAATAAAATAAAAAAAGAGACAATCAAACCACTTCCACCCCTTGGCTTTTCAACTAAAGAAAGCCGTTCTACTTCCGGTGTCCTAGTGTAAATTCAAACTGGAACTTTACATCTACTTCTCCCCCCAACACCCCAGTAAATCTTTAGGGTTTCCACAAAAAGCTGTCTTTAACCTACTACACACCCTGCAATGAGAAACAATGTCCACCCATTCCAACCCCCTCCATCCCATATTCTGCAGCCTTCACCTTCCTGGCTCACCTGTTGCTTAGCTGTCTTGCTGGCTCACCTCTGCTAGCAGGTGTTTTCTTTTACTCTTTGTTTCCTTTACAGCTCTCAGGGCCCCTTTTCCTCCTGCCTCGCTGCGTGGTGGGAACTGTAGTTCTGTCCCAGGTGTCAGGTTTAGTGGCTTGAGAAAGTGAAAGGAAAGCTCAATCCCTCCCACCTCCCCTGAGGTCAGGGCTGCCACAGTGCACAAAGTACAAGGTTAGGTGCTGGCCAGCACACTGGCCAGCACACACCAAGTCAGCTTTCCCACCGAACAGTCACCAGCCTGGCAACAAGCCCAAAGGAAAAGAAATAACTGGTTAACTCCACCACTCTCGATTAAACTGCCACTGCTCCTCCTATTCACCCTGCATATGCATCTCTCCAACTAAATTTTCCCTGTGGCTCATGTTTGGCTCAGGTAGTAGTTGAAAGGACATCAACTTAAAGGAAGACACCAATATGAGTCTTCAGTAATTGAATCATTCCGTGGGTCTGAATAACTATTTTTGAGGAGCCACTGAGACAGAGGTGGAGATAAAAAACAAACAAACAAAACAGAACAACAACAACAAAAAAAATAAAAGAAATTTGAATTTGTATGCAAAAAGAGATAAAAGAGTTGAAAGAATTTTCTGCTTCATTCCCTCATAGAATCTACCACAGAGCACAAGGTTAATTTTCAGGACTGGGAAAGCTTCAAGTTTATCAGCCCCTAGTGCTGGCATAGAAGCTTAAAGCTGAGGTATTTTTCCTTAACATTTTTCCCCTGCAGAGTCCAGAGTAGTGACTGCTTCTCAGTGCCTATCAACTGAGCTAGATTTTCTTCCTTATGTAGGATGTAAACTGTTAAGTGTCACTATAGGCACAATAAGCAAAACAGAAAGAAAACCACCTGAATTGATAAAATATTTAAATTGGTATAATGTTTTTAAAACTGTGGGCTGAGACCTAAAATGAGTCATGAAGCCTGTTTTGGTGGATTGCCACCAGCATTTTTTTTTCATGAATCAATTTTATTGTTACATACTAATAAAGCATAAATCCATCCAAAGAGTACAATCAATGGTATTTGATATAATCACATATCGCGCATTCATCACTCCCATTCCCAGAGCACTTTCCCAGAGCACTTTCATTATTCCAATAATAATAATAAACAAACAAAAATGAAACTCATCACTCTCAATCTCTCTATGCCTCACCTGCTGTACATAGCTGCTATTCTTTTCCTTCTCTCTAGTATATTTTTATGTATATTTTGTAAAAAAAAAAAGTCTTATATAGCCACCAGCATTTTTACAGAAGAGATAAGGAAAAAATTTCAGAATGTATCTCATGTAAAAAGGGTAAGTATTGTTTTGTGAAATGTCTGGGATAGTTGTATGTATATATGTGTGTACTGGGGGTGATTGTCAGATGTATTTCTTACTCTGGGCTGGGGTCCAAAAAGTTTTAGAAGCACAAGAAATGTAGGACAGATGAACGGATGTGGCTTAAGCAGTTGAGCGCCTGATTCCCGCACGGGGGGGTCCCAGGTTTGGTCCTGGTGCCTCCTAAAAACAAAAACAAACAAACAAAAAAACAACTCAGGGAAGCCCATGTGGCTCAGAGGTTGAGGGCCAGCTTCTTGCATATGAGGTCCTGGGTTCAATCCCAGAATCCCTGGGCCCAGTACCTCAAAAAATAAAAAAAGAACAAAGAACTATAGGACAATTTATCTGTTGTCCAAGAGCATTCTTTCTATGATTCCTTCAGATATTTTGATTTATCTTACTGAACATTTCATTTACTCATCAATTTGCAGGAATCTCTCTTTTTTTTTTTTTTTTCATGACCAAAACATTTAATTAACAAAAAAAATAGTACAATAGCAGAGAAAATAATAATAATAATAACAATAAAGAAATTAGAAGTGGGATTCAGGGTAGAAAAATTGCAAAAGCCTTGGTTCCTAGGAGACCAACACTCCAGCTGAGCTGGCCTTAGCCCCAGCCCCTTCTGAGTTTTCCTTGGCTGCTGGCTTCTCATCTTCCCCCATGAGACGAATGTTGTGCTTTTCCCGGAATTCATTTAGTTCTTTTCCCTTTGCCTGAAGCTGCTGTGTTAGTGTCTCAATAATCTTCTGGATCTGCTCCTTGTTGTTCTCCAAGGCAGGCAGCACCTCTTTGACAGTCCACTCCACGAGCACCCCTCCAACCATGCGGTAGCACTTGCGGGTTTCATCAACCTCCTTCAGCGTATCTATCACTAGGCTGTGCTCATTCAATTCCATCTCCAGCTCAGCAGCTTTGGATGCCAGGCCTCGCTGCTCCTGCCGAAGGCGGTTAAAGCCAGCAATTACCTGTTCTGCCGACACCGCCCCCTTCCCCGCGCCGCTCCCGCCGCTCTTCCCGGCGGGACCGCTGTTCTCCGCCATCTTCGCCGCCTGCTGGGTTTCGAGCCTGAGGAATCTCTCTTTTGGGTAATGTATCCAACACTGGAAGGCAGAGCAAAATTTGACATTACCAAATGCTGCTGCTGCAGGCTATTGCCTTGAAAGCCAAGGTCACATCTCTGCGACTTGGAAATCAAATGTAGCTCAACACCCATCACAAATGTATGGGCAAGGGACTGGAAATAAAATCTGGTAGGTGTCAATAGCAATGAGATTAGACATCAAAATGCTTTTTTTCTTCTAGTAATGGTTACTGAGTAAACCAACTCAGACCCAGCACTTGGAAAACATCTAGAGCTAGACATCAAATGGTAAAGTGTTGTAGCAGTTTGGCACTATTTATGAATTCCAAAAATAGATATTGGATTATGCTTGTAAAGTGGTCTGTTCCTCTGGGTGTGATTAAGTTATGATTAGGGCTTTGATTGGGCCACATCAGTATTACACTGAGTCCCTGCCCACACGGGGCGGGGACTCAGAGATAAAACTACATGGCAGAGCAGAGGAGTTTGTTGGAGTTTTGATGTTGAAGTTGTGATGCTGAGTTTTAATGCTGGAGCCCAGGGAAGTAAGCACACAGAGGAGCTTGGTCGTGAGGAAGGAAAGAAGGCCCCAAGAAAAGAGACGAGCCGTTCGCTTGATAGTCTACAGCTCGCCTTGTGGAGAAAAGCCTGAACCCCGAGAGCGACAAGCCCCGGGACGAGAGGAACCCAGGAAGCTTGAATCCTCACAGATGTCGGCAGTCATCTTGCTCCAACATAGACTTTGGTGAGGGAAGTGACTTATGCATTGTGGCCTGGTAACTGTGGAATTCTACCCCAAATAAATACCCTTTATAAAAGTCAACACATTTCTGGTATTTTGCATCAGCACCCCTTTGGCTGACTAATACAAGTGTCTAGATGGTTATGAAAATCAAGGAGAGAGGTAGGCCCTGTCTCTCCCCATCCCCCACCCAGTCCACCAACATCTCTGTAAATGCAAAGAGCACTTCTGGAGGAGTCAAGAGGCATGATATAGGGGTAGTTTGGGCTATGGGGAAGAAGACCCAGAAAAGTCAAGTCAGAGAGTTAGCTTGGAAGCAAAACCCAGTACTAATAATCCTTAATTTGAAGATTCTCTGTTGTTAGAGAAAATGCAGGAACTAGGGAGAGAAAAGTTTGTAAATGGGATGCTTAAAAGAAACAACCTGGATGAATTTCATAAACATAACATGGAGGGAAGAAAAACCACAAACAAAATAATATACACAGTATGATTCCATTCCATAATACACAGTTTTACCTGTTCATAAACAGGTAAAAACTAAACTATATTGTTTAGGAATGTATACATACATATGTCACTATATATATATATTAACTTTTTATTTTGAAAAAATCTTAAACTTACAAGGAAGTTGCAAAAAATAGTACAAAAACAATGCAGAGAACACCTATACACCCCACCACCGAGATAAACAGATTTACCAACTTTTAGCATTTTGCCACATTTGTTATACCACCCTATCTATTTAGCTATCCATCTATGTATTTGTCATATATCTATTTTCTATGGAGAGTATACATCATGGTCCTTGAATACTTAATACTTCCATGTTAATTTCCTAAGAACAAGGATATTCATTTATGAAACTACATTAAGTACAATCAATTACCAAGTTCAAGAAATTTAAGATTGATATAAAGTCTATATTCCAATTTTTTCGATAATCCCAAATGATGCCCTTTTGGGCATTTCTCCTTCATTATCCAGTCTAGGATCATGCAGTGCAATTAATTGTCATTGTCTATTTAGCCTCTCTCTTTTTCTAACTGTGGTAACATATATACAACATAAACTTTCCCACCTCAGCTACTCCTAAGATTACAATTTAGTGGCATTAATCACATTCACACTGATGTGCTACCACCACTACCATCCATTATCAAAACTTTTCCATTTTCCATCGCCCCAAACACAGACCCTTGCACCCATTATGCATTAGCTCCCTATCTTCCCCAACCTGTACTCTACTTTAGTCTTTATGAAAATTGAATATTCTTGTAATTTCATATAAGTGGAATCATACAATATCTGTCCTTTTGTGTCTGGCTTATTTCACTCAACATGGATGAGCCTTCAAGGTTCATCCATGTAGCATGTATCAGAACTTCATTCCTTTTTACAACCAAGTAGTAGTTCGTTGTGTGTATATACCACGTTTTGTTTATCCATTCATTTTTTGATGAACAATTGGGTTGCTTCCACCTTTTGGCAATTGTGAATAATGCTGCTATGTACATTGGTGTACCAATATTTGCATCCATACATTTGGGCTATACCTAGAAGTGGGTTTGCCTAGTCAGTCGCTATATACATGTGTATATATATTTATATATATATACACATATATATATATTTTTAAAAGATTTATTTATCTGCCCTCCGCCCCCCCATTGTCTGCTGTGTCCATGTGTCCATATGCTGTGTTCTTCTGTGTCTGCTTGTCTTCTTTTTAGGCGCACAGGGAACTGATCCTGGGACCTTCCAAGTGGGAGAGACGCGCTCAATCTCTAGTCTCAACGTATTTTAAAAAATAAAAGTGTCATGACTGATCTGTTTTTTGCTCACGCTGATAGCACATTTACCCATTAGCCTAGCTCAGCCACACCCACGGATGGTTGGAGGCTGCATTAAGAGACAACTCAGGAGGGCAGGGATTCCATCTTCACATTGTTGTAAGATCTCTCTTTCATCTTTGCTTGCGGCTGCTAGGATCTTAACATTCATTTATTTATTTGGGTAGGAAGGGTGGAGTGTAGAAGAGTGAGTGATACTGGCGACTAATGGTCCTGCCTGCATGGACTACTTTGTTTAATTAATTTAAACAAAAATGGAAAGCTTATGTGCGCCTGGCAGTGCAGCAGCACACTTAACCCATTACCTTCTATAAAAACATAGAGCAGAATAAAACTTTTTAAAATTAAAATGACCTATACACCATTTTCCCCCAAATTATAACTTTTGACTGGGAGAAGGGAATCTCTCCCTTGCTATCTTTTTCCAGCTAACATTCGCCTCCGCTCGCCGCCGGAATTCCCTCGCCAGCCCAAGCCAGCCAGAGCCGCGGGTCCCTCCCTTTACTCCTCCCCTTCCACTCCTCCCGCCTCCCCTCCGTACACGCCCTCTCTCTCTCCCCTCCTTACCCTCACGCCCGTGTGTAACTCGCAGGTGAAGCCGGGGACCGGACTACAATTCCCAGCGTGCCACGCGCGACGGGGTGGGGTGGGGTCCTGTGAGAGACCGGAAACCCTGGACGCGGCGCCTGAGGTGAGCTGGCGGCGGCGGTGGACTGGGGCCAACTGAGCAGAGCTGACGGAACCCAGAGGTGTGCGGGAGCGCGGTGGTTTCTGCAGGCCTTGGGTGCGTGACCGAGGCGCATGCGGCCAGAGCCGAGAGGAGGCAGAGTCCGACTTGAGGGGCGGAGGGAGGGCTCGATGGGCTCCCAGGCGACGTGAGGGCGATGAGGGGTGGGGGATGGAGATGGAGATGGTGGCGGCTGGTGGGTGTGGCGCCGCGGGTAGCGAGGGCCGGGCCGCTTGTCCCCTTCCCCACTCGGGCCCTGAACCTCTGGGCCCCGCCACCCTCATCCCTTTAGCCTTGCTGGCAGACGGTGCTGCGGGGTCCTGGCGGGGCGGGAAGGACCAAGAGGGCCAGAAGAACGGGAAGAGAGGGACTCTCGGAGATACCCGCCCGCCAGGCGCTAGCCAGTGCGGCGGCGGGGACCACTTGAGCCCCTTGCCTGTTCTGCTGTCGCCGGCCTTTGAGTCAGGGGGTTTTTGACTTAACAAGAAAAGGGGTTTAGACCAGATGAAGGGATACTTTTCAGGTAGTGAGGTACAGCTTTCGGAAAGGTGACAGATGCCAAAAGAGTAGGATCTTAGTGAAATTTTTTTTGGTAGTTACTATTACCTTACTCAAGGAATTTAATCAGATTGCTTGACTCATTCCTTTAGTATTGCAGAGTATGGACTTTTTAAAGGGAAGTACCGGGGATTGAACTCGGAACCTCGTGCACTTGTAGCAGGCACTCAACCACTGAGCTACACCCGCTCCGTAGTATGGGCTTTTTATACTCACCCTTGACAGGGATAATGGGAATGTGTCTACAGGCTTTTGGTGTTTCCTGAAATACAAAACTGACGGTGGTCTCAGGGTAACTTTACTGAAATGTTTATAGGAAGAAGAATGTATTCCCGGGGTGTGTAACGTCTGATTGTTTTTACTATCTTATTTCTTTACTGCTTTTTTTCTTCCTTCCCATAAGTTAAATTAATGTGTGTGTGTGTGTATTGTTGCTGTTGCTGGAGGAAATGTCTTAAGTAATGTTTGAATTATTTTCCTCCCATTTGTTGAGTGTCTACTGTATGCCAGGATCTATACCAAGAGCTGTATGCAAATTATCTCATTTAATCCTTTTTAATGAGGAAACTGAGACTCAAAGAAGTTAATTAAGTGGGGGTTTTGGATTCAAATTTGAACCTTAGTGCCTCTCTGTGGTCCAAGCCTGTGCCCCTTGAATGAAGTAATTCTTTTGTTAATGTTTGATTCCTAGTCTCTGCATCAGAAAAAAAGAACCTGAAACAAATATTTTATAACATTTAAGTCAATGCAGTGTCTTGTTGCCCTCTAGCTGTCAGGATCAAGTGCATTGTTCATTGTTTCTGGTTCTGATTTGTCCCTGTTCATCAGTGATAATGACTTGTCACTACTGAGTGAAAGATTTTTATCTCAGAAATGAGTTATTTTTGGAATATGTTCAAAATAAGCAGGAAGAATTTGGTTTTTGGAACTCAGGAATAAGATGAGAGAATTTTACACCTAAGTGATATGTATTTTACATCTATGGTAATGCAATGATTTAAGAGAAGAAAATTACAGGAATACTGTTGAGTTTTGAATAAAAGGATTTATATGGTACAGGTAAATGGCTTTTTTCTTTTTCTTTTCTTTTTTTTTTTTTTTTTTTTAAGATTTTATTTATTTATTCATTTCTCCCCCCCTTGCTGCTCGGCTCGCTGGGTCAGCCAACCACGCCGTGCGGGCGGGCCTGCCCCCACCAGGAGGCTCCGGGAACCGAACCCGGGGCCTCCCATATGGCAAACGGGAGCCCCACTGATTGAGCCACAGCCGCTTCCCTTTTATTTTTCTTTGAGGTACCGGGGCTGACGATTGAACCCGGGACCTTGTTTGTGGGAAGCCGGCACTCAACCACTGAGCCACATTGGCTCCCAGGTAAATGGATTTAAATTAGATAATGTGAGGTAAAAAAACATACTTGTATAGCAATGTAAATATTAAGAAAGTGTTGTACATTGGGATGCTAAATTACAACATATGCAACACTGTAAAAATAGAAAACTCAACTATCATTTAATACTTCCCCACTTACCTCTCTATACTTTCAGTAAACATGATCTTGTTACTTTGCAAACGTAAAAACTGAAGTCTGGTGAGTGAGGGTCCATCTAATGCCCTTTATATGTGTAAGAGAACCACTATTGCTAACTAAAAAGGTAACTTTTCCCCCAATCCCAGATATATACCTCTAAATTTAAGGTGTGATATCTCTAATTACCATGTTTTACCCAGCTTGGGATATTTTATATTTTAACTTCTTTTACACAGTATAACATGGGATCTGGGGTCAGGTTTGGGTTTGAATACTTGCTCCATCTATTAAGAGAATGTGTGGAGCGGGTGTCACTCAGTGGTTGAGTGCCTGCTTCATATGTACAAGGTCCTGGGTTCAAGCCCTGGTACCTCCTTAAAAAAAAAGTGTGACCTTAATTAGACAGGTTACTTTCTAAATTATGTGTTCTTATCTGTGAAATAGTGTGAGAACTAAATGAGATAATACATGTTAAGTACTTAGCAGAGTCCATGGCACATTATAAGCCATCAGTCAAGAAATTCATTCACTCATCTAATTTTTATTGAGCAGGCTAATGTTCCGCTAGGGCCTGTGGACTTAAGACAGATAAAGCTGCTGCTTTCATAGAGCTTGCAGATAAACAATAAACATGGAGACAATTAAACCCAGATAATTAGATTAGGAGAAAAGCTATGAAGGAAGGAAGGCAACAGGGTGATTAGAGAGAGGGGAAATAACTGAGGAAGACCATTTTAGATATGTTGATCAGGGCAGACTACTCCAGGAGGTGACATTTGTATGATGAGCCCAAGGATGAGAAGGACCTCATTGTGTCTCCAAAGAACCTGGAGAAAAGCATTTCAGGCAGTGGAACAGCAAATACAAAGGCCCAATGCAAAAAAGGGTTTGATCTTGAGGGACAAGAATAAGATTTGGTGTGGGAGAGATTGTAGTGAGTGTAGAGAAATGGTGGTGGTGAGACTGGGAGGTAGGTAGGCAAAGAGTAGAAAGGAAACATTCTAGCTCTTCACTATGTGTACAGGCAAAAAATTGGGGACCATCCAGATGTCCAGTAGGAGACTGGTTAAATATATAAAGATTTGGTCACGTAATGGAAGACTAAGTAAATGTTCAGAAGAATTAGGTCTGTAGACACTGATGGAGACCAACCTCCAACCTTTGATAAGGGGAGAAAATAAAGATGCAGACTAGTATGTATCCTATGCTCCCATTTGAGTGTGTAGGGGGGAGGGGACAGTTATGTTTGGAATGTTTGCATAGACATAGATTCTTTTGAATTTTGAATTTTCTACCATATGTATATATTACCTATTCAAAATGAAAACAAAACAAAACCAGCCTTTCCAATTCAGTCATCAGCTCAGGCAGTCCCTTCCTTCATCCTCAGCCTCTATTTGCCAAACTCTACTTGTAAACTCTGCCCTTGAACCTGCTCTCAACCTTACTACTTCATTGAATAAGGACCAGGTTACACAAGATTTTGAAGGCCATGGCAGGGAGTTTGTTTTTATCTGAGTCTTAGGAAGCCATTACAGAATTTTGAAATGATAGCTGATTTATGTATTAAAATATATTTCTGGCTGATGTGAGGAGAGCAGGTTGCAGGGTGAGCTAGGAGTAGAAATAGGGAAACTATCCAGGAGCTTGTTGTGGTAGGTAGTCTTGGTGGGAGATTGTGCTTGGTGGGAGATTGGCAGGGGGGATGGTGAGAAGAGGGTGGATTCTGAGTGTATTTTGGAAGTAAAAGGACTGGTGTTAGTAATGGGTTGGATGTAAAAGTTGAGGGAAAAGGAGAAATAAAGAGCAAGGAGAAATAAAGAGCAACTAGGAGGAATGGTGGTACCATTTATTGAGGTGGGGAACAGCGGGGGAGTGACAGGTTTGGAGGGAAGAAATGAATTATGGTTTAGTTACATATACATATATACATCTAGTGGTCAATTGGCTGTTTGGAACCTGGAAGGTCTGAGTTCGAGCTATAAATCTGGGAGTCAGCATAAAACCATGGTCTTGTGTGAAGAAGGAGAGAGAGATTGAAAATTTACAGAGAAAAGTACGAAATAGTAGTCTCAGAAGTTGAGAAAGCAAAATTATTAGGGAAGTGTAGAATTGCTGAGCAGTGTTGCATGCCCTTTTGAGGTTTGTGGTTTTGAATCTAAAAACTGAAACCAGCCAGCTTGTGTGATTTTTTTTTTTTTTTTCCTTTCCCCTTGGCAAAACTCAGCTTTTGGGTGCAGGGAAGGAGGAAGACAGAGGCAAGGGAGAAGAAAAGGCCTGTATGGGAGCTAGTATAGATTCTAAGTTGACAAAGAAGGAAGTAAGAATAAGAGGAGAGGGATTGATAATAAATGGTGAGGTTACTGAACTGGCAGCCCTGTTATGGTAAAATGATTGTTGGAGAGGGCAATATTAAAGTAAGTAATCTGGAAAGAAAGTGGTCTTGAGAAAGTAGGATGTTTGAAACCCAATTTTGGAAGGCATTGCAGCTATACCACCTGGAATAGGTTTTTATTATAGGACGGAGGAAAAGACTTGGTTGTGAAGAGGTCATGGAACTGATAGGCCACCTGGATGTTGAGATGAGATGGAAGCAGTGGTGGAGAGGAAAAGTGAAACAGGAGCCTGTTTGTCAGTGAAAGGGAGGGGAGTGACAGGGAGATCAGTAGAGGATCTCCAAGAGGGAGTTAGCAGGCAGTTAAGCCCCAACGGCCTGAGTTACTAAGAAGCTGGGGACTTGCAAGGAGGAAAATGGCTTGGAAATGGCAGTGGGGAACAAGGACATATACCATACAGGTTGTGAGAGGAAAGATTGCATCTCCTTGAAAGGCTCAGAAAAAGTGGAGTTAACAGGAAAGCGTGGGAGCTCTCAGAGAAGAGGGTAAGCATATAAGGAAGTTTATTAACCACATAACTAGATTACCAGAGAGCATGGTTAAAAGGGGATGGGGTGGAGTGGGGTGGGTGGGAACACTGGGTTAGATTAGATGCATGCAGCAGAATAGGCATGAGGTTCTAGATGCTTAACATATATTATCGCCTTTACTAATCCTTCCCCTTTCTGTTTTGCAGTTTACTTTCCCCAAAGTAGTCCTCTAATACAAGAAAACCTTAAAATCTTACTATATTTGGGATAGAATGGATTATAAATATCTCTATGGAAAGTGATGTTTTAGGAATGTTTTATATCCCAAAACAGTGTTTTATAAGAGGGAGATTGCCTTTTATCCGGACAGGTTACTGTGTGAAGCCATCTTTTATTCAGCATTGATTGTACAATATTGTATTCTATTCTGAAAAATAACATTTTTATGAGTCATCTTCTAGGACTAAGAAAAGCTTCATTGCAATTCAGATGAGTTAGCGATTATGAACTTGTTTAGAAAAGTTGGGGGTGGCACATGATTCTCACGTCTCTTTTGTTTGTTTGTTTTTTCTCTCCTATTGTCTTTTTGGTGCATGGCTTGGCCACGCTGGGGGACTGCCTGGTCTGGGACAACTTTTTTCTTTTTTTTATCAGGAGTTCCCCGGGATTGAACCTGGGTCCTTCATATGGTAAACGCCAGCTCAATTGCTTGAGCCACAGCTGCTAACCTCTCAGTTGTTTTTGATTACAAGGATCTCTCTCTTTTTTCAAAAACAAGGATCTTTTTAAAAGATAATTCTTAAAAAAAAAAAAAAAAAAGATAATTTTTGTTCTCTCCACATGATAACTGTGTTTTAATTATCCATTAATTGGGAAGCGGCTGTGGCTCAATCAGTGGGGCTCCCGTTTGTCATGTGGGAGGCCCCGGGTTCGGTTCCCGGGGCCTCCTGGTGGGGGCGGGCCCGCCGGCGTGGGCAGCAAGGGGGGGGGATGGATGAATAAATAAATAAAATCTTAAAAAATAATAATAATAATAATTATCCATTAATTGAGAAAATACTAAATGACAAACTATTATGAATTAAACACTTAAATGAATTTTGGTTGTATTAATTATAATAGCATTTACATACATTTGAAAAAGTTAGACATTTATTCAGTCTGTATTTAGTGTGGGAAAGAAAGTGGTCTTCAGAAAGTAGGATGTGCTTGATGGATTAAGACTTGGTAAACGCTCTGCTTCTCCAGGGCCCCTGAACTTACAGATTTGGAAATCACTTCTGTGATGTATGGTATATAGGTACAAAGTATTATTATTATTATTATTTTAATTATATGGGACCAGATGTTAAAATTACATTCATTTTAAATGGCATTCTGCCAACAGCAGATGAATGTTAAAAACTATTTTCCCAGTGTAGTTTTCAAGTCTTTTCTCCCCTATCACTGTAGCTAAGGAAAAAGTGGTTTATTTAGAAACTAAATCCAGATAGTCTCGAACAACTTGGCTTATCATTTAAAGCTAAATTACACAAGCCCTAAAATACACAGCCATTATTGCTGAAGTAAAATAGTACTAAACTGTTGGAGCATACATTTTTAGAATTTTACCTGCTAAGTTATTGAATTTCAGATTCCATACTCTTTCCTGGGGTGCTCAGTATGTTTTTTTAAATCAGTTTTATTGACATACCTTACAGTCTATTCCAAAGTGTACAATCATTGGCTTTTAGTATAATCACAGTGTTGTGCATTCTTCACCACAAAAAATTTTAGAACAATTGCATTACTCCAAAAAGAAAAACTCCACACCCCTTAGCAGTCACCTCTTAATCCCTCTGTCATTCCCCAACCCTACATAACCACTGATCTAAATCCATCTTTATAAATTGATTTATATTTACATTTTATTTTATTTTATTTTATTTTTTATTTTTTTTACCGGGAGGTCCCGGGGATCGAACCCGGGTCCCTCCATATGGGAGACGGACGCCCAACCAGTTGAGCCACATCCGACCCATATATTTACATTTTATATTAATGGAATCATACAATATGCAGTACTTTATGTCTGGTTTCTTTCACTTAGCATAATGGTTTTTTTTTTGCATGATATTAACATCTAACATTAACATACATTAGTTCAGTTTCAAAGAAAAATAGTCATATATGCAATATTACCCATATTCATATTTCACTTGAGGTTTTACTATGCTATATAATTCCATTACAAGTTCTAGCTATACTTCTAGTTATATACATGACCTTAGACTTTCCCTTTCAAACACTCTCATACACATATAATAGCACTGCTACTTACAAACACTATGTCGTGCTTTCACCTTTACTATTCATTTCTAAAGATGAACACGCAATCTTTTTACGAGTTCTGTACAAATTAGCCCTCAGCTTTCTGTTCTCTAACCTCTTTCTATTTTCGGGCGACCCATATTCTAGTAATTAACTCCATGAGTTTATACAATATATTTAGTTCATAATAGTGTGGTCATACAGTATTTGTCCTTTTGTGTCTGGCTTGCTTCACTCAACATAATGACTTCCAGTTTCATCCATGTTGTCGTATGCTTCACAACTTCATTTCTTCTTACAGCTGCATAATATTCCATCACGTGTATATAGCAGTTTATCCATTCATTGGTTGATGGACACTTGTATTGTTTCCATCTTTTGGCAATTGTGAATAACACTGCTATGAACATTGGTGTGCAGATGTCTGTTCATATCACTGCTGCCAGTTCTTCTGGGTATATACCCAGTAGTGGTATTGCAGGGTCATGTGGCAAATCTATGTTCAACTTCTTTAGGAACTGTGAAACAGTCTTCCACAGTGACTGTACCATTCTACATTTGCCACCAACAATGTGTTCCTATCTCTCCACATCCTCTCCAACACTTGTAGTTTTCTGTCTTTTTAATGGTGGCCATTCTAGTAGATGTGAAATTTGTAGCTTTGATTTGCATTTCCCTAATTGCCAGTGATGTTGAAAATTTTTCATGCATTTTTTTTGCCAGTTGTATTTCTTTTGGACAAATGTCTATTCAAGTCTTTTGCTCATTTTTTAATTGGGTTGTTTATCTTTTTTGTTGAGTTGTGTGAGATATTTATATATCATGAATATTAAACCCTTATTGGATATGTGATTTCCAAAATATTTTCTTCCATTGAGTCAGCTGCCTTTTCACCCTTTTGACAAAGTCCTTTGAGGTGCAAAAGTGTTTAATTTTGAGGAGGTCCCATTTATCTATTTTTTTCTTTTGTGGCTTGTGCTTTGGATCTAATATTCAAGAAATTACCACCTACCACATGATCTTTTTTTTTTTTTTTTTTTTTTTTTTTTAAATTTTTTATTTATT
>JAKSZT010000049.1:45551759-45735235 GCA_026826555.1 Tolypeutes matacus
TTTTTTTTTTTTTTTTTTTTTTTTTTAAAGATTTTATTTACTTATTCATTCATCCCCCCCTTGCTGCCCGTGCTCGCCGGGTCAGCCAACCACGCTGTGCGGGCGGGCCCGCCCCCACCAGGAGGCCCTGGGAACCGAACCCTGGGCCCCCCACATGGCAAACGGGAGCCCCACTGATTGAGCCACAGCCGCCTCCGTACCACATGATCTTGAAGATGTTTCCCTACATTTTATTCTGGTAGTTTTATGGTTCTGGCTTTTACAGTTAAGTCTTTGATCCATTTTGAGTTGATTTTTGTATAGGGAGTGAGATAGGGTCCTCTTTCATTTTTTGGTTATTGATAACCAGTTCTCGCAGTACCACTTGTTCTTGCAGAGACTGTTTTGTCCCGTTAACATGGACTTGGTAGGTTTCTCAAAAAGCAGTTAGCCATAGAGGTGAAGGTTTATTTCTGGACTCCCAATTTCATTCCATTGATTGATATGTCTATCTTTATGCCAATACCATGGTGTTTTGACCACTGGAGCCTTGTAGTACGTTTCAAGGTCAGTCAGTGAAAGTACTCCAACTTCACCTTTTTTTTTTTTTTTTTAAACTTATGCTTTTGACTACTTGGCTCTACTTTCCCTTCCAAATAAATTTGGTAATTGCCTTTTCTATTTCTGTAAAGTAGGCTGTTAGAATTTTAATTGGTATTGCATTGAATGTATTTGATTAGTATAGCATTGATTTATAACCAGTTTGAGTAGGATTGACATCTTCATGATATTTAATCTTCTAATCCATGAACACGAATATTTTTCCATTTCTTTGGGTCTTTGATTTCTTTTGTTGATCTTCTGTCTAGTTGCTGAATCTAATGATGTGAGTGGTGTGTTGAAGTCTCCAACTATTATTGTAGAGATGTCTGTTTTTCCCTTCAGTTTTGCCAGAGTTTACCTCAGGTATTTTGGGGCACCCTGCATAAAAGCAACAATATCTATGATTATTTCTTCCTGCTGGATTGTCCCTTTTATTAATGTATAATGGCCTTCTGTAGCTCTTACATTTTTTTTTGCATTTAAAATAGGTTTTGTGCAATATTAGTGTAGCTACCCCTGCTTTTCTGTTGTTATTGTTGTTATTGTTTTTGTGGAGTATCTTTTTTTAACTTTTCATTTTCAGCCAGTTTGACTCCCCGGGTCTAAGATGAGTCTTAGAAGGTAGTATATGGATTGCTCATTCTTTAAATCCATTCTGTCAAGTTATATCTTTTGTGTGTGTGTGTGTGTCCATTCGCTGGGCAATTCTCTGTGTCTGTTTCCTGCCCTTTCTTCTCATCCTTCTCCTCCTGTCTTCACTGGGATTCGATCCTGGGAACCTCAGATATGGGAGAGAGGCTTCCTACCACCTATGCTACCTTAGTTCCTGGTTTTTCGGTGCGTCTTGTCTTGGCTCTCCCCTGTGTCTCTCTCCTGTTACGTCATCATCTTGCTGCGTGGCTTGATGGGGCCTGGTGGCCTGCGTGCCTTCTATATATTTTTTACTTTACCAGGAGGTCCCGGGGATCGAACCCAGGTCCCTCCATATGGCAGACGGACACCCAACCATTTGAGCCACATCCGCCCCCCCACCCCACAGATTTTTGAGTTTCTTGGACATAAACCTATCAACTGTAATACTAACTATAGGTTCAAATATAAGGGACAGAAGAGTCATGTATAGGGAAACCACAGCTGAGTCCAATTCTGTCACTCTGGGGAGCATAAATTCCAAAGTAGGGCCCTCTGGCAGTGTACCAGACTCTTGAACTGTCAGCCCTGCCTGTAATCTCTGTATGTCTCCAGAGCTCTCAGGAGCCCTGCTATTTGAGGCAGTGTTTACTGTGGCAGTCAATGAGATCCTACTGAGACACGCATAAGATATGCATAACCTGTGGAAAGACCTCCTGACTCACTTTGAAGTCTCTTAGCCATATTAACTCATTTGTCTTTACCCTTTACCCCTTTTGGTCAAGGTCTTTTTCCAGTTGCCTTGGTAGTAATCCCTTGGTGCCAGGGAGGCTCATCCCTGGGAGACATGTCCCACACTGGCGGGGCAGGGAAGGTAATTTATGCATTTATATGCTGAGTTTGGCTTAGAGGCCACATTTGAGCAACAAGGAGGCTCTCAGGAAGTAACTCTTAGGCAACCTATAATACTGGGCTAAGTTTCAAATTCAACAGAAAAGGTTCATATGTACAGTCATCAATATCAAGCGCCTGTCAGTGGTACATCCTCCTTCACTATTCAGTGTCTTTTTTATGTCCTTTATGTCTTTAGCCATATTGTCTTTCAACTCCTTAATTTGATTGTGGATCTATGTGACAGTTTCCTGCATGGAGGCTAAGAGCCTCGCAATTCAAACTTTTCTAGTGACTATTTTCCAACCTTTGCTTGTAGCCCTCTCCTTTTTCCCATGTAGGATATGATTCCACTCCCCTCTGTGTCCTCAACAACCAGTCCTAGTCAGAAGGAAGGGTGACACTTAAGTTCTGTGCTGGCTCCCAGAGCAAACAAAAGCACAGCTCCTCCCAGCTTGGCAGGGCTTGTGGGTCACAGCAGACCAAATCTGTGGGCCAAAAGTAGAATCAGCTTTAGGCTGTGTCCCTCTCTCTCCAGTATCCCCGCAGCCCCCTTTGTCTGTAGCCACCGGTTGAAGCCGGAGAATTCAAAATGGTCTGCTCATAGGGTGGGGAAGGGTGCTCGCGACTGCAGCTGCAGCTTCAGCTATCCAGTCTTTCTGTCAAGATTTTTTTTTCCCTGTGCCGCTCTTCTCATGGTGTCTAGCCTTCCCCTGGTGTCCTAAACTGTAGAACTTTTTTTTTCCCAAGCCATTTCTGCCTGTCCTCTAGCTATTTTTCTGGGAGAGAACACAGTTTCATTTCATTTCTTTTTTTTTTTTATTTATTTATTCATTTATCCCCCCCTTGCTGCTTGTGCTCGCTGGGTCAGCTAAGCCCATGCGGGCAGGCTTGCCTTCACCAGGAGGCCCTGGGAACCGAACCCGGGGCCTCCCATATGGTAAACGGGAGCCCTACTGATTGAGCCACAGCCGCTTCCTAAGTTTCATTTCTTTTTAATCCTCCATCTTCCTGGAAGTCTCACCTCAGTATGTTTTTTTTTTTTTAATTTTTTAAAAATTTAAACAATTTATTGAAGTATATCATTCATACATGAGCATACATAAACTGTAAGTGTTCAGTAAACATCGTGAACTTACAAAACAAACATACATAACATCATACAGGGTTCCCACACATCACCCCCCCAAAAACACCCTGTGTTGTTGTGTAACATTTGTTAACATATCATGAAAGAGCATCATCAAAGTATTACTGCTAACTATAGTGTGTATCTTCCTCCCCTATACATTTTTTTTTAAGGATTTATTTTATTTACATTACCCCACCCCCCTGTATTTGCTGTTTCTGTGTCCATTCGCTGGGTGACTCTGTGTCCATTTCCTGCTCTCTCTTCTCCTCCTTCTCCTCCTGTGTTCATTGGGATTCAATCCTCGGAACCTCCAATGTGGTGCCTGTGCCACCTTAGTTCCTGGATTTTCGGAGCGTCTTGTCTTTGCTCTCCCTTGTGTCACTCTCCTGTTAGGTCATCATCTTGCTGAGTGGCTCGCAGGGCCTATGGCGCACCTGCACATGGGGCCTGGTGGCCCACGCATCTTCTCTAATTTTCTTTTTTTATTTTTACTGGGAGGTCCCCGGGATCGAACCCAGGTCCCTCCATTTGGGAGATGGACGCCCAACCACCCAAGCCACATCTGTCCCCTTGTTAAATAGCTCTTAATGTTGACCAAAGATACGCAAAATTAGTCTTTTCCCATACAGGATGGTCATAGAATAAATCAGGCTTAGTTTATCACCAGCATTCTAGAAACCAGACCTAGGGAGAAAAACTAGGTCTGGGACACGTGCATGGTTTCTAATATAGCGAATGTTTAGCCTACCCTGATTATCACAAAATCAGGATAACGAGAATATTCGCAGCTCTGTATGTTTTGAAGTGTTTGTATATTTGATTCAAAGAACTATGACTTATAAAGAATGGTTTAAGTGTTGAGATGTTCAGTTTTGATTTCATGTTTAATTTCTGGGACAGAGTTAAATTTATCAGTAACGTTTTCCCCCTCGAGATGGCTCCCTTGTCTGTTTGCTTATTGTTTTTTGCTAATTTTCTGCTTGTTTTTTGCTCATTGTCTTTTTTGTGTGTGTGGGGGGTGTTTGTTTTTTTGTTTTTTCTTTAGGAGGCACCAGAACTAAACCTGGGACCTCCCATACGGGAGGCGGGTGCCCAACTGCTTGAGCCATGTCCACTCCCTGCTCTTGTGCTCGCTGGGTCAGCTAACCACGCCGTGCGGGGGGGCTTGCCTTCACCAGGAGGCCCCGGGAACCGAACCCGGGGCCTCCCATATGGTAAACGGGAGCCCTACTGATTGAGCCACAGCCGCTTCCCAAGTTTCATTTCTTTTTGCATTACATGCTCCTTTTTTTCTCGTGTGCTTACTTGTTGTTTTTGTTCAATGTCTGCATGTTGTCTGCTCGTTGTTTATCTTCTTTGGGAGACACTGGGAACCGAACCCAGGACCTCTCATGTGGGAAGCAGGCGCCCAACTGCCTGAGCCACATCTGCTCCCTCAGTAACATTTAAATATTTATTTCTACCCCCTTTGGTTGTTTGCGCTCACTGTGTGCTCTCTGTGTCTGTTGTGTGCTTGTCTTTTTTTCTGTTTTAGAAGGCACTGAGAACCAAACCCAGGACCTCCTATGTGGGAGGGAGGTGCCTAATCGCTTGAGCCACCTCTGCTCCCTCCTTATTGTGTCTCTCATTGTGTTTTCCTTCTTGTGTCTCTTCATTGTGTCATTTTGTGGCATCGGCTCATCGTGCCAGCCTATCATGTCAGCTCACTATCTTGCTTGTTTTCTTTAGGAGGCACCGGGAACTGAACATGTGGTAGGTGGGCACCCAACTGCTTGAGCCGTGTCTGCTTCCCTTAGTAACATTTATTTTTATTTATTTATTTTTTTTAAAGATTTTATTTATTTATTCATTTATCCCCCCCTTGCTGCTTGTGCTCGCTGGGTCAGCTAACCACGCCCCGTGCGGGCGGGCTTGCCTTCACCAGGAGGCCCCGGGAACCGAACCCGGGGCCTCCCATATGGTAAACGGGAGCCCTACTGATTGAGCCACAGCCGCTTCCCCCCTTAGTAACATTTAAATAGCTCTGTAGGGGGATGGATGTGGCTCAAATGGTTGGGCGTCCGTCTCCCATATGGAGGGACCCGGGTTCGATACCTGGGACCTCCCGGTAAAAAAAAAAAAAAAAATAAAATAAATAAATAAATAGCTCTGTAATTCAGTGTCATTTTTGTAACTTCCTAGAATTACAGACAGAAAGCTTATTTACATTTTGTCAGTGGAATTTTGTAGTCTTACTCTGCTCATAAATTTAACATCTTTTAGAGAGAATGATTTTAATATGAAATTAGTTACATTCTACTGATTTAGGATTAGTCCTGGGCAGATCAGTTGGTAAATAATTATCTTAACACCTTACATACATTATGTCATTTTAGCCTTTCAACTCTCAAAGGAGATAAGCCACTTTACAACCAAAATTCATGGAGATTAATTGACTTTTCCAAGGGCTTGCAGCCAATAAGAGAAACAGCTATAGTATGTAGATCATTTCTACCACCTCACTTGTGGAAACAAGTAGTATCCAGTAGTACACTGAACACAGACTTGTGAAAGAAGCCCTGCGATTCTGTATTTTTAGTATTGGGAGCTCTTGAGTTTGTTTCCTTTCCTTGACCACTGTAGTAGATTTGTCATGCAAGTCAGTTTGTTAATTTAAAAAATTTCCCCTAACACAGGGATAAATTATTGGGCTTTCCCAATGCTGTAGGTGTTTTTCCCACCCATTGTAAATGTTATATGCCTGTTCATTGTAGATTTTTTAGGAACATTTTTGGAAGAAAATTAAAATGATCTATAATCCCATTATCCAGAGACAACTAGTATATTCTCTATTTATTTGTAAATATTAAATAAACAGAGTTGAGGTGTTTTTATTTAGAAATCATATCCTACTTTATTCACTTGACATTCTCTTATGTCATTAAAAAGTCTATTACTTCATTATATCAAATGTCACATAATATTCAGCCATGTGGATATACTTAATTTATTTAACTATTCCCCCATTTTTTCATATTTAGCTTGTTTCTGCATACTTCTAAGTGAGAATATTAACTTTAGATGCTTAGTTTATGCTTAATTGTTCTTGGATATCAGAGCCTGGAGGCACTTTTTTAAAGAATACAGCCAAGCCAAATGCGAGAGGAAGTGGTAGAAAGAGATGGCATTGGAGTTGACCCTTTCTCTTTCCTGCGTTTCCTTATGACTGACACAGAGTTCATTTCTTTAGAATAAAAAACTCCTTCAACACTTTTGTAAAAAAGTATCTTTGTCTATAGATCTGAATATATCTCATATTTCTTTAGTAATAGAGCTCTGGAAATTGAATTTTTGTCTCAAAGGCTTTTAATGAACAGGGCTAGATTGTCTTCCTAAAAGATTGTATTAATTTTTGCCTCTATCAGCAGTAATGAGAATTCAGAATCATATTCTCAGCTGCATTAAGTGCAATATTTTTTAAGTATGCAAACTTTTTTTGCTCTAATTAGCATTTCTTTTTTTTTAAACATTTTTAAAAATAGCAATTAAAACAATTTTTTCTACCTGCCTCCCCCCAACCCTAATGTTTGCTGTCTGTGCCCATTTGCTGTGATCGTCTGTGTCTGTGTCTGTTTCTTTTTTTTTTTTTTTGTCCTCTCCTCGTTTTTCTCCTTTAGGCTTCACCAAGTTTCAATCCTGGAGACCTCTGATGTGGGAGATAGGTACCCTGTTGTTTGCGCTACCTCAGTTCTGGTTTCTGTCGTGTCTCGCCTTGACTCTGCTCTACATCTCTCTTTTGTTGCATCATCATCTTGCTGCCTTGCTCGCCGTGTGGGCCTGGCACACCTTTACCAGGAGGCCCTGGGGATTGAACCCAGGTCCTCCCATATGGTAGACAGAAGCCCAATCACTTGAGCCACATCTGTTTCCATTGCTAATTTCTTATATTACTAGTGAGTTTAAACTTTTATTTCTTAAGTTTAATGGCCATTTCATTTCTTCTGAGTTGTCTGTTCATTTCCTTTGCTCATTTTTCTATCAGAATTAGTGGTTTTTTTCCATGAGAGCTTTTGTCAAGGATTTTTTTTTTATTTTTTAAGAATTATCTAATGTTTATAAATGTATATTTTTATATAATAATCAATCCAGTTTGCTCATGCCAACTAGCCCATGAAATTTTTTTCTAGACCTGTTATGTGCTCACTGGTGATAACTCTAAATAATTCAATTTTTGGATAATCTGCCTATTTTGAGTAAGGTTATTAAATGTGTTTTGTCTTTCCAGAAAGGAGAAATGATGTAAATCATTGACTATCCATACTTTAAAATCAAAGGTGAGAAGGAAGGTCAGGAAGAACATGGCCTGGCCAAATATTTTTCATAGAGGAACTCTGATCTCCCAGTTCAGCCATCATCATATTGTTGTGTTCTTGCTCACTTTCTTCAGGTATGTGGATTGCTAAAACTGTTGTCTTGTTTTTTTGTCCTGTATTTTTCTTTCGAGGGAGATGTTGGATGGCAAGTGTCTATTTTACTGATTGGCGAGGGCTTGCAGTGAAACAGACTAGTTATTCCTTCTGTTGTCCTTTTTGATAGATCTAATGCAGTAGTTCTCAACTGGGTGAAGTTTTGCCCCCACCCCCCACCCTCATGGGCTGTTTGGCAATATCTGGAGACAATTTTTGTTGTTACACCGGGGGACAGGCATTATTGTTATCTAGCGGGAAGAGACCAGGGATGACACTAAACATCCTACAATGCACAGGACAACTTCCACAACAAAGACTTATTTGGCCCAAAATGTCAGTGGCCCTGAGGTTTAGAAAGACTGACCTAATATAAATTCTTCAGTTTGTTAAAACCAGTAGCTTGAAAATAGAGGAAATGCATATTCAGAGAATGCCCAGTGCCGCCTTTGAGTCATCAAGATGACATGAGACAATTATAAGGGACTCTGTTAACTAATATGAGATCCCTGAAAGTGTTAGCCCCTGTCTAACTAACATTACTGGATAATTTGTCCATGTTTATAATCTTGTAGCCCTCAGTGGTTAATCTATTTAGTGGTCTATAGATAACATAAACCAGGCCATTTGGTATTAGGGGCCTGTTATTTGCAGCCCTGTGACTCAACTCTTGATTGTTTCTCCAGAGTAGCTTTTATTTATTATTAATCTTTATTTCGGATACCACAAATTATGATGAAGATTTTTTTTTAAGGCTGCACCTAGGAAAAAAGTTCTCTAATTGTTGATACATAATTTGATGCTTAGTATAGGGGATATTCATCTGTGGGGGGGAAAGGTAGCAAAATGAGGAAAAACAAGGACTCGAAAAAGCTTACTCAATGGCTAATGTAGTAATTCATCTGAATGATCAATGGTTATTAAATATTTCAAATTCTTTATAGAACTGCAGTGATGATTTAAAGTGTGTTGAGATCAATCATACCTCCATCTTCTAGTTCCAGGGATGAGTTATGAGTGAACATGGCTTATAATGTTGTTGCTTAGTAGTGACTGTCTCAGTGGATAGTTCTTATAGTATATGTGCTGCCGAAGCAAGCACAGTGGATAGTTCTTATAAAGCAGTACTTTTTCTTATTGTCATCTTTTTAAAAAAAAATAATTCTAAAATTCAGTAAAATTGATGGATATATAGCTTTGATTTTAGTGAATGCTGTTTTCTTTGCTATCCATTCAGCTGTATTTCTTCTCTATTTTTTAGTTATTCGTTGCTCCATGCTTCAAGGAAAACATTTAGCAATGTTAAAGTCAGTATCTCTAAGCAGTGGACCCCAATGGCTTTCAACAAATCAACTGAACTGCCTGCAGAGGTAAGCAAAGTACTTAGGATGGATTGATTTAAGGCGGCAATTGCAGGGAAGCGGTTGTGGCTTAATCAGTAGGGCTCCCGTTTACCATATGGGAGGCAAGCCCGCCTGCACGGCGTGGTTAGCTGACCCAGCAAGCACAAGCAGCAAGGGGGGGATAAATGAATAAATAAATAAAATCTTAAAAAAAAAAAAAAAAAGAAAAGAAGGCAATTGCACCCACCCCCAAAGTCTTCTTAAGTTCTTTTTCTCATCATTCAACCACTGAGAATACTGAAAGGCTTACCATTTCCTATGTATCTTGGTTCCTTATATTCATTATGGACCAGATAAGGGGAGGGGCAGATGGTGGCAGAGTCAGGAGCTACAAGAGTCAGCTCGCCCTACAGTTCAGTTAGTAATCAGCCAGAGTTATCCAAAGCACTTGTTTGGGGGGCCCAGGATACCAGAATAGCATCCTGCAACATCCTTGGAAGAGCAGAAGGAGGAGACTGCCCATCTGTAGTGGAGATTCATGAGTAGAACACTCACCTTATACCCTGGCTGGAGTTGGAAGCTCTATTTCCCAAAAATGGGGGACAAAGAGATGATTGGGCACCGACTTCAGCTACTATTAGTAAATTCAGCTGGCTAAAATCTAATCCTAAGAACAGCTAAAGTTTGAACCTGTCTAAGTCATTCTGGACCAAATAAATGCCTTCATGACTCTTTTGGTAGATACTATCATTTAAAATTCTATTGTTACTATTATTACAGTAAAACATATATAGCTTAAAATTTGCCATTTTAACTATTTTTGTGTGTGATTCAGTGGCATTACTATATTCACAGTGTTACACAGTTGTTTTAGTTTGCTAAAGGCTGCTGGGAGCAATATACTAGAAAAGGGTTCGCTTTTACAATGGGAATTTTTTTTTTTTTTTAATATCTTACTAGTTTTTATTTAAGAGGTGGAACCTTCTCTTTATCCCAATATTTTCGTCAAAAGTAGACATGGTTTATATTTCAGTGAGTTCTACTCAAGCCAGTACACTTTTGGTCAAATCATATGTAAAAAGAGCTGAATGTAGGACCTTCAGGAGGCATGTTAGGAGCTCCTCTCCGCCTACTGTTACAGAACAAAGATCTTTACACTTTCTGGACTTATTGGCTATTTTCTTGGCTATTTTTAATTGCTGTTTCATAGTGTGCTTTTGCTTTTTTTTTTTTTTTTTTTACCGGGAGGTACCGGGGATCGAACCCTGGTCTCTCCATATGGTAGACGGACGCTGAACCTCTTGAGCCACATCCGTTTCCCTTTTTTTCATTATTTTAATATGCATAGTGTGCTTTTGACATATTAAGTCTTGTATGGAATGGCTTTAAGAAATTATTCTCAATCTTACCAGGTTCTGTCCATAATCCAGTATGTCTTTATATCTTTATAGCCAAATACCTCAATACATTTAATGAAGCTATGATCCTATCTGAGTTTTATAGTAAATCTGTTTCAGCACCCTCTGGGAGAAAGAGAACCAAATCTAGAAGGGAAATCAGCTATGGTCCTGTAAACCATTTGTTGTTAGGTGTTCTCTTTAATGACACATCAATTTGATTTTTGATATTTTGAATAATCAAGGCTTCTACACCTGAATGATTATTTGTATTCAATAAAGCACCAAAACGATAAAAATCCAGCTTTTTTTTAAAGGAGATATTGGAGATTGAACCCAGGACCTTGTACATGGAAGGCAGGTGCTCAACCATTGGGTCTGTCCTCTCCCCAAGGATTATGTTTTTTTGTTATTGTTGTTTTTTAGGAGGTGCCAGGGATTGAACCCAGGACCTCGTATGTGGGAGACCAGGTGTTCAACTTTACATCCGCTTCCCCTCCAGCTTGTTAATATATAACTGAAGCACAGCTAAATCCCTTTTCCTCAGTGTCTTAATGGGGTAAAGTATCATTACTGTCACTAAACTCTGGGATACAGTAAGAAAACTCTTGTTACCACCCCAGGCTTCCATTCTCAGTAAACCATTCTCCAACAGATTCGATCCTTTGGAAAAAAACAGACTCTTCTGTTCTTTGCAAAAAGTCTTCAACATGCCCTATATTAAGTTGCAAAAGGTACAGTGGGCTTAAGACCACTGGAAGCTGATCAATACTGATGCCCTGTACAAATACTAGATATGCCAGAGAAACCATAGAGTCTCCTAGTTGTTTGTCTTCATCCTCATGTTCAAAATAATTCTAAGTCCTCTTTTCCCTTCCATGATTAAAAATCATTTTGGTGTAAAGGTCTCCAATTGCTGATTAAAAAAACCCTATTATTTCAGATGCAAAGGACCTTAAACAATCATTTTCAGCTTTTTCAGGCTGTTCAAGGAATTGTGCTGTCAGCAAAGGGCATTTCAAGCTTTTGAAACAAAATTTCAGTAATTCATCCTTTAGCTTTTTATTTTCCAGTGAATTTTCTTCATCATCAATGACTTCTTCCACTAAAGGTTTAGTGAACTCTATTAAGGACTTACAACACTGACAAAGGCCATAGTCATCTGTTTATATTTATTCTTTTGAGTACAGAACAGGAAGAAGAGACAGCTGACTCCAAAGGGTAGACAATGCTAATCCAACTGAATATGCCTTGTTGTTCTGAAGTTTCTGAATCACTTTACCAATAATTAAGCAACAGAAAATAATCTTTTTTAGAAATCATCTTCCTTCTCATTCCATTAAAGGTATTGAACAATAGGACCGTCAAGATTCCAACCTATATTCTTGATGATGGCCTCTTACTTTTCATTTTGAATAATTTCTAATACTTGGTCCATGTGTCCTTCATCTATACACATTTGACCTGCTAACTAAAACAGACCAAAATCATCTTCTTTAAAACCTTGCACTTCTAGGATTTGACATCTTTTTATTATGGATTGAAGTTCTTCCACAGCCATTTCTGTTTTTTTTTTTTTTTCATAGTTTTGATGTTGAAATGAACCACTGATCTTCTTGCTGCTTTCATTTCCCTCCTTCACCTCCTTGGGCCATGCAGTCTGCTCTTCAGGCCCTGCCCCAGCCAGCTCTGTCCCCACCCTATTTACCATGCTATGCAAAAGGAGGCAGAGCCTTGGGGTACAATGGAATTTTATTTGGTTAAAAGTTTACAATTCTGAGGATGTCAAAGCGTCCAAATCAAGGCATTATCAGGAGATGCTCTCTCCCTGATCTGCAGTTGTAGGCAATCAGGTACATGGCAGGGCATGGCAGTGTTGGCTTATCTCTCCCCTCTCCTCCAGTCCTTGGTGCTAGTTCTGCTTTGGGCTGCTCCATCTGTGGTTTTTCTCTCCGAGGTTTGTTGATTTCAAATTCTGGAGGCTTCTTCCTATCTCTGTAGCTTTTTTGTGTGTGTCTGGCTTTTTATTCTCCCATTTTTAAAGGACTGCCAGCCTGGGTCCTGCAATCTAATCAAAAACCCTTAACTGAAGTAATTTAATCAAAAGTTCCCAGGTTTACATGCATAGGAATGGATTAGCTTTAAGAACAGATTTTCTGGGGTCCACCCAGCTTCACACTGTCACATTCCACCCTCTGGACCCCAAAAATACATGTTCTTTCCATATGCAAAATACATAGATTTCATCACAATATTTCAAAAACCTTAAATCATTTCAGTAACAGAATTAAATACAAAATCACATCAAAATCAGGTATAGGCATGTAGTCTGTCTTGGGGCAAAATTTCCTTCTGACTGTGGACCTGTGAAATTTGCAAAATAAGTTAACTGCTTCCCATATACAAAGGAGAGATAGTCACAGGATAAACATTCCCATTGCCATAGGGAGAAACTGGAAGGAAAACAGGGGTCATGGGTCCCAATCAGTTCTGAAAATCTGCCTGGTATGCCATTAGATTTCAAAGTCTGAGCCATCTGTAGAACCATGGTTTATCACAAAATCAGGACAGTGAGAATATTTGCATTCTAGATAGTCTTTAATCACCTGTCTTAAGTATGCTCAAAGACCTAAAAATCCATGGACAAAGAATTAAGGGAAAACAGAAAAATTATATAGGAACAAAATGAGAATATTAATAAAGAGATAGAAATTATAAAAGGAATCAAATAGAAATTCTGGTGCTGAGAAGTACAATAATAAGTGAAAAATCATTAGAGGGCTTCAAAAGCTGATTTGAGCAGGTGGAAATAAAAATTAGTGAAATTAAAGATATCCAGTCTGAGGAGCGGAAAGAAAAATGAATGAAGAAAAATGAAATCAATAACAGAAAGAACACTGGAAAACTCAATTATGTGGAAACTTATATCCTCTTTAAAAAAACAAAGGAAAGTAGGAAGTACCTTGAAAGGAGTGAAAATACAATATACTAAAACTTATAGGATGCAGTGAAAGCAGTGCTTAGAGGAAAATTTATATATGTAAATATGTGTCTACATTAGAAAAGAAGAAAGATCTCAAACCCATAACCTAACTATACTTTAAGAAACTAGGAAATGAAGAGCAAACTAAATGCAAAGCTAGCAGAAGGAAGAAAATATAATAGACGCAGAGAGACGAAAGAGAATACAAAAATAAACAATAGAGAAAATAATCGAAACCAAAAGTTGATTCTTTGAGAATTCACATTTAATTAGCAGTTGAATTAACATATAAAGAGTAACATCATTCCTTCTCAAACTCTTCCAAAAAAATAAAATCGGAGGATATGGGTTGCGGGAAGATGGCAGAGTAGGAAGCTCCAGGAATCAGTCCTTCCACAGGAACAACTATTAAAGAGGCAGGAACTGTCTGCATTAACTATTCAGGAACTTTAGAATCCAGTAGATCACTGCAGTATCCAGGGAAGAGCAGGAAGAAGAAAATTGAAATTGTGATAAATACCAGGGAATTGCTCTCTCCATGGGAGTTACTATCATCCATCCCCTACGCCTGTGGCAGGCAGCAGTGGGGACCAGCCCCTGGAATAACTTGCTGGTGCCAGAGAGGAACATACAAACCCAATTTCTCAAAATCTGAGGGGCGTGGTCCAATCTCTGATCACTGCTTTTGATTATTAGCTACTTCAGATTGCTGGGGGCCTGGCTCAGCAGGTGGCCATTGTTCTAACCTATCCCGACAAAGGTGGAAGAGACTTAAAGGCGATATGCTTCCTCATAATAGTTGAGGAACAGTTGGTAGGCTGTATATGCTAGGCAGGAACCAAATCAAGAAGGTGCAACTTTGAGGAGCCATGGATGACGCTCCTGAGACCCTTCCTGGCCTTCCCCCCATCTCCTTCTCAGGGTAGTTTGGAGCTGACTGTCATTCTCTTTGTGGGTTCCTGGCCTTGCTCCTTCTGATAATGACTGACTTGTGAAATTCTGCTCCAGTGTACCCCCCCTCCAAGAATTTGCCATCTCGGCAAAAGCAGCTTGAAACCACAAAGCAATGTAAGAAACAATTGAGAAGGATGGTCTGGGGCAAATGCTTACTTGCTTTAAATCTTACAGTGGAAAACCCAAGAGAGGGAGGTTTGTTTTCTGGGAAGTAAAGAAACAGGGAATCTCCTCAGGCACTGACAAACGTAAGATTAGGACAAGACACAGACTCAGAAAGACAGGGAGGACCCTGTGCTTTATATCCTCCTTGGGCTGACTTTCCTGGTAAGAGGACTCATCTCTGAAGGGAGTACTTGCCAATGAAAAGCCAATTTACAATGTTGGTGAAAGGCATTTTTTGCTTAGATTTGCTTGGTTTTGTTAACTCTTGACAATCAAGAAAATCTGTCATATCATTAGCTAGATACAAATTCAAGAAACAGATGTCTAAGGGAATAAATCCCAGAGTTAATATTTTAAAATACTAAAATGTACAGTGTGCAACAAAAGATTACAAGATAAACAAACAAGAAATAATGGCCCTCTAAAGGAAGAGGGTAAAAATCCAGAAAACATTCATGAAGAAGACCAGACTGGATATACTAGACAAGGACTATAAAAAAAAAATCTTCAGTATGCTCAAGGAGATGAAGGAAAATACAGAGAAAGAACTAAAGGATATCAGGAAAACAGTAAAAGCCAATATAAGACTCTCAAGATAGAGATGAAATTTTTAAAAGGAACAAAAGAAAACTAATGCAGTTGAAGGCCACAATAGCTATTGAAAAATTCCCAGGAGAGTTTAACAGCAGATTGGAGCTGGCAAAAGAAAGAATCAATAAATCAAAGACAAGGTGGAAATGAGTCAGGCTGAGGAACAGAAAGTAAAAAGAAATATTAAAACCAAAAATAGTCTAAGAGACCTGTGGGACACCCATCAAGTGTACCAATATACACATGATGGGAGTCCCAGAAGAAAAGAAAGTGAGAAAGGGACAGAAGAATTTTCAAAGACATAATGACAGAAACCTTCCCAAACTTAGCAAAAAACATGAATGTGCACTTCCAAAAAGTCCAGAGAACGCCAAAAAGAATAAATGTGAAGAGAAATATTTGTCATCACATACAGATCAAATTGTCAATTGCAGAGGACAAGGAGAGTTTTGAATACAGATCAAATTGTCAATTGCAGAAGACAAGGAGAGTTTTGAAAGTTGCAAGAGAAAACCATTGTGTTATGTACTAAAGAGTCCCAATTAGATGCCAAATCAAGAAAGTAACAATTTTTTATCCCAAAAACTATGGAGGCAAGAAGGCAGTGGGTTAGAATCCTTAATGTGCAGTAGGAAAACAATTGCCAACCAAGAATTTTATACCTGGTGAGACATTTTTCAAAAATGAGGGAGAGATTAAGACATTTCAAGATAAACAAAAGCTGAGGGAGTTCATTAACACTAGATGTGCCCTATAAGCAATGCTAAAAGGAGTTCTTCAGAGTGACAGGAAAGAACACTAGACAGTGCTTCAAAGTAGCATAAAGAACTAAAGATCTCTGGGAAAGATTACCACATGGGTAATTAAAAATGCCAGTACTATTGTATTGTATTTTTTGCTATGTACCTCTACTTCTTACTTCCTACAGGTGCTAAAATGCAAATGCATAAAAATTAATTATAAATCTTTGGTTTTGGACATACAATGTATAAAGATATAATTTGTAACAAGTACAAAATAATGTGGGGGGGTAGAGGAGTATAGGGACAGTGTATGTGTACGCTGTTGAAGTTAAGTTGGTATTGAATCAAAATTATTGTTATATATTTAGGATGTTATATTTTAACCACATGGTAACCAAAAGGAAAATATATGAAAAATATATTCAGAAAGAAATAAGAAGGGATTCAAAATGGTACAATACAAAAAAATCAAATAAATATGAAAGTCATGCTTTAATGTAAGAATTGAGGGGCAAAAACGGTATAAAACTTATAAAGACTAAACAGCAAAATGGCAGAGGAAAGTTCTGCATTATCAGTTACTTAAAATGTAAATGGATTCAACTCTAGTCAAAAAGCAGAGATTTGGAGAATGGATAGAAAAGCAAGTCCTAACTATATACTGTTTACGTGAGACTCACCTCGAATTCAAAGACATAAGTAGATTGAAGGTGAAAGAATGGAAAAAATATACCATGCAAAAAGTAACCAAAAGAGATCTGGGGTAGCTGTACTAATGTTAGATAAAATACTTTAAGTCAAAACCTGTTACGAAGACAAAGACTGTCATTGTATACTGATGAGTCAATTCAACAAGAAGACGTTAACAGTTATGAACGCATATGCAACTAACGACAGAGCCCCAAAGTATATGAAGCAAAAACTGACAGATTTAAAGGAAGAAATAGGTGATTCTCTATTAATAGGAAACTTTAATATACCTCTTTAAATAATGGATAGAACATCTAGACAGAAGATTAATAAGGAAGTAAAAAAGACTTGAATGATACTCTAAACCAACGAAGACCTACAGACATATTTAGAACACTTTACCCAACAGCAACAGAATACACATTCTTTTCGAGTGCACGTGAATATTTTTCCAGGATAGATTGTATCTTAGGTCACAAAACTTGTCTCAATACATAAAAATATTGAAATCATATAATGTATCTTCTCTGACCACAGTGGAATGAAGTTAGCAATCAGTAACAGGTAGAAATGGAAAATTCCTAAATATTTGGAAATTAAACAGCACACTCTTTGTATTAGTTTGCCAAAAGGCTGCCAATGCAACGTACCAGAAATGGGTTGACTTTTTTAACGGGAATTTTATTATGGTAAAAGCTTACAGTTCAGAGACTGCAAAAATGTCCAGATCAAGGCATCATCAGAGATGTTTTCTCACCAAAGGTTGGCTGCTAGCAGATCCTGAAGTCCTGCCACATGGCTGAGGCAAGATGGCAGGTCTGCTGGTCTCTCTCTACTTTCTCCTGGAGCTCATTTATAGGTGATAAGGCATCTTTCTCCCTACGCTTTCTCTCCTTGAGCCTCTCCGGGCTTCTCTGTCTTTCTGCAGCTATAGGAGAACCTGGAGTCCTCTCTCTCACATGGCAAAATGGCAGAGTTCCCTTTTCTGTGTGTCTTTCTCTCTGTGTATTCTCTGTTACATAAGACACAGCAAGAGGGCAGAGACCTAACCTGGATCATGCCTCACTGATGTAGTCCAATCAAAATCCCTAAATCAGTCTAATCAAGGGCCCTTTAACTGAATTTAATGCAATCAAAGGACCCCACACCTACAGGTATGGATTCATTCAAGAGCAGTCTTTTTTGGATTGACAAAATTTGAACTGCCATATGCTTAAACAGTCAATGAGTTAAAGAGGAAATCACAGGGAAATTAGGAAATATCTTGAGGCAAAGGAAAATACAACATACTAAAACTTATGGGATGCAGGAAAGGCAAAGTTGAGAAGGAAACGTATAGCTAATAATGCTTACATTAAAAAGGAAAAATGATTGCAAATCAAAGACCAAACCTCAAAACTGGAAGAACTGAAAAAAGAAGAGCAAACCAAAAATGAGCAGAAGGAAGGAAGTAACACAGATTAGAGCTGAGATAAATGAGATAGAGAATCAACAAAACCAAAATTTTCTTCTCTGAAAATATGAATAGAATTTACAAACCTTCAGCTAGACTGACAAAGAAAAAAAAAGAGAGGACACAAGTAACTAATATCAGAAATGAAAAGTGGATCTTTACTACTGACTCCACTGAAATAAAAAGGACAGTGAAGGAGACAGTGAACAACTGTACAACAATAAATTAGATAAACTAGATGAAATGGACAAATTCTTAGAAAAGCACAAACTACCTACACACTAACTCAAGAAGAAACAGACTATCTCAACAAATGAATAACTAGTAAAGAGATTGAATCAGTAATCAAAAACCTTCCCCAAAAGAAAAGCTCAGAATCAGACGGCTTAACAGAGGAATTTTACCAAACATTTTAAGAAGAATTAATACCAATCCTGCTCAGTCTTTCAAAAAATTGAAGAGGAGGGAATACCTTCTTACCAAAGCCAAGTAAAGATGTCACAGAAAGTCTGTTCCTGTACTGGTTGAGCCCTGAAACTCAGCAGAGTTGCAGCATCTACTCTCCAGTTCATTGACTCACCCAGGACAACCAACAAGGAGATGATGATGGACGACGCCCATCGCGAGGAACAGAGAGTGCCTGCAACTGCAAGCAAGATAGTTCCACCCATCTGCCCAGTGGGATTTAAGCTCCCTCTCAATGGGAAGCAGAGTGGGCATCACCATTCCAAAATCCTCAAGACTGGGGAATGAACAATGGACTTTAGTAGACTTATTATTTTTCTATTATAGATTTATTATTCTAGCAATGGAAGAACTTTTATCATTGATATAAAGGCATTGGCCACCAGAGGTTCTGAAGGGAGGGAGAAGGAAGAATAGTTGTAATATGGGGGCATTTTTAGGACATTGGAATTACCCTGTGTGACATTGCAATGATGGATACAGGCCATTATATATTTTGTCATGACCTATAAAATTGTGCAAGCAGAGTGTAAACTATAGTCCACAGCTGGTACAAGTGCTTCAATATATGTTCATCAATTGTAACAAATGTACCACACTAGTAAAAGATGTTGTTAATATGGGAAAGTGTGGGAGGGGGAGGGGGTGGGACATGTGGTAATCCCCTATTTTTTTTTTTTTTTTCAAGGTACTTGGTCTGGGGATTGAACCAGGGACCTCATGTGGGAAGCTGGTGCTCAACCACTGAGTCACATCAGCTCCACTGAATTGGGTTTTTCATTTGTTTGCCTTCTTTTGTTTTTTTGCTTTTCTTTTTTTTTTTTTTTTAAAGATTTTATTTACTTATTCATTTATCCCCCCCTTGCTGCTTGTGCTCGCTGGGTCAGCTAACCACGCCGTGCGGGCGGGCTTGCCTTCACCAGGAGGCCCCCGGAACCGAACCCAGGGCCTCCCATATGGTAAACGGGAGCCCTACTGATTGAGCCACAGCCGCTTCCCATGTTTTTTTGCTTTTAAGAGGCACTGGGGACCAAACCCAGGACCTCCCATGTGGGAAGCAGGTGCTCAACTGCTTCAGCCACATCTGCTCCTCTCCCCTATATTTTTTTATGTAACATTTATGTAATCTAAAGCTTCCTTAAAAAATTAAAAATTAAAAAAAATACCACAGGAAAAGATGTGCCTTCAAACTGAATGCAATAGTACATTAAAAGAATTTTGCACTGTGATCAAGTGGGAATTAGCCCAGGTATGCAAGGGTGGTTCAATATAATAAATCAATTGATGTAATACACCACGTTAACACAATGAAGGAAAAAAAAACCCCACATGATCATCTTGATGCAGAAAGGGCATTTGACAAAATCCAGGTCCCCTTCTTGATAAAAACAGAAAACTAGGAATAGAAGGAAACCTCTTCAACCTGATAAAGGACATAGATGAATAACCCATAGCTAACATACTTAATGGCGTAAGACTGAAAGCTTTCTATCTAAAATCGGGAACATAACAAGGATGTCCACTGTCATCATTTATTCACCATTGTACTAGAAATTCTAGCCTGAGCATTTAGGCAAGAAAAATTAATGAAATTCAAATTTGAAAAGAAGTGAAATTTCAGTATTTGCAGATAACATCCTATATAGAGAAAATCCTGCAAAATCCACAACAAAGCTACCAGAGATAATAAGTCAATTCAGCAGAGTGGCAGGATACAAGATTAAACCCCAAAATCAATAGTGTTGAGAATCAGAAATTTTAGTGATCGAAGTGGCCTTCTAGTAATGAAAACTCTAAAGAAGATATCAAAGGAAATGGATGTGGCTCAAGCAGTTGGGCATCTGCCTACCACATGGGAGGTCCTGGGTTTGGTTCCCATTGCCTCCTAAAGAAGATGAGCAAGACAGTGAGCTAACATGACGGGCTGGCGCAATGAGCTGATGCAACAAGATGATGCAACGAGATCATGCAACGAAGAGACACAACAAGCAGGGAGCAGAGGTGGCTCAAGCCATTGGGTGCTTCCCTCCCACATGGGAGGTCTGGGGTTCAGTTCTCAGTGCCTCCTAAAAAAAGGAAGATGAGCACACAACGAACAGACACAGAGAGCAGACAGCGAGTGCAAACAACGGAGGTGTGTGTGTGTGGGAGAAATAAATCTTCAAAAAAAAAAAATCAAGAATAAAATTCCACTTACAAGAGCAATGAATAGTATCTAATAGCTAGGAATAAATCTAAACAAGGGTATAAAGGACTTGTACATGGAAAAATATAAAACATTGCTTTAAAAAATCAGACCTAAATAAATGGAAAGACATTCTGTGTTTATGGATTGGAAGACTATTAAGAGGCCATTTCTACATTTAAAGATTCAACACAATCCCAATCAAAATTCCAGCAGCCTTCTTTGCAGAAATGGAAAAGCCCGTCATCAAACTTTATATGGAAGCATAAGGGGCCCCGAATAGCCAAAGCCATCTTGAAAAAGAAGAAGGAAGTTGGAGGATTCACACTTCCTGATCTTAAAACTATAGCTCTTACAAAGCCGTTGTTATCAAAACATGTCAGAAGGACATATATACCAGTGGAGTTGAATTGAGAATTTAGAGCTCAACTCTCACAATTATGGTCAACTGATAGATTTTTTTTTTTTGAGGTAGCAGGGATTGAACTTGGTACCTTGAATATGGAAAGCTGGCACTCAACCACTGAGCCACATCAGCTCCCCTGAGTTGGTTTTTCGTTTGTTTTGCTTGTTGTTTGTTTTTGTTTAGGAGGCACTGGAAACTGAACCTGGGACCTCCCATGGGGGAAGCAGGAACTCAGCTGCTTGAGCCATGTCGCTTCCTGGCCAACTGATTTTTGACAAGGAAGCAGACCACTCTATTGGGAAAAATAGCCTCTTCAACAAATAGTGCTGGGAAAATGATCTCTATATGCAAAAGAATGAAGTTGGAACTCTACCTCACACCATATACAAAAATAAACTCAAAATGAATCAAAGATCTAAATATAAGAACCAAAACTATAAAGCTCATAGAAGAAAATGTAGGTAGCATCTCCATGACTTTGGGTTAGGCAGTGGTTTCTTAGACTACACACAAAGCACAAGCAACAAAAGAAAAAATAGATAAATGGGCCCTTATAAAAATAAAAAACTTTTGTGCATCAAAGAACTTTATCATGAAGATAAAACGATAACCTACACTATGGGAAAAAATATTTGGGAACCACATTTCTGATAGAGATTTAATATCTAGAATATATAAAAAATTTCTTCAACTCAACAACAAAAAGATAACCTAATTAAAAATTGCATGTCTGGGGTCTAGTGTCCACAAAGAATTTTTCAAATTATTTTTAAAGGAATTATCAAAATGGATTGAGTCCCTTAGATATTTTGGTAGTAAAAATAATAGCCATAAAGTCCTAGACTTTCTTCTTATTCAAAAAGTTAAAATTCACAAGCTTTTAAGCTTGCTAATTCAGCAGTGTATGACTCCAAAAACAAAAATCTCGGGGAAGCGGCTGTGGCTCAATCAGTAGGGCTCCCGTTTACCATATGGGAGGCCCCGGGTTCGGTTCCCGGGGCCTCCTGGTGAAGGCAAGCCCGCCCGCACGGCGTGGTTAGCTGACCCAGCGAGCACAAGCAGCAAGGGGGGGATAAATGAATAAATAAATAAAATCTTAAAAACAAAACAAAACAAAAAACAAACAAAAATCTGCTTGTCTATGTCACAAAGGAAAAAAAAATGCAAAAGTGATAAGAGAGTTACATTATAACCTTGCTTTATACCTCTCACTCTGATTTATTTTCTGGTATAAAGTTCAGGCATTTGTAGGGAGAAAAGAATTTGGTCATCACACACGGGGGCAGAAATGGGAGGATTTAGCCTGTTATGCCAAGATCTAAAAGTATTCTGATAGTTGTACACTGTAAGTTTCAGTATAATGCCAAATGCAGCAAGATATTCCAGCTACAAGTTATAATTTTTGTTATTATGAAACTTGGTCTTTGGTTTGCTGTAACATTAAAACCTCTAAATAGGTGTTGGTTTCTCTAGAGTATAATATTAATGTTGACTTTTCCTATTTAAAGAAAAAAAACCTTTACCACTCTTGCCTGCCTTTCATTGTATACTAAACTTCATTGTCCCTCATTAAAAAAAAAAAAAAAATTGCATGAAAGACTTAAGTAGACATTTCTGCAAAGAAGATAGAAAAATAGCCAAAAAAGCACATGAAAGGTACCTAACGTCCTTGCAAATCAAAACCATAATGAGATATCATTTTATACCCACTAGAATGGCTACTGTTAAAATAATGGAAAATTACAAGTGTTGGAGGGGATGTGGAGAAATGGAAACACTCATTCATTACTCGGGAATGTAAAATGTTGTAGCTGCTTTGGAAGACAGATTGGCAGTTCCTTAGAAAATTAAGTATGGCGTTACCATATGACCCGGCAATCCCACTTCTAGCTTTATACCAAAAGAATGCACACACTGGAACAGACATTTGCATATCGCTGTCCATAACGGTATTATTCACAATAGCCAAAATATGGAAGCAAGCCAAGTGTCCACCAACCGATGAACAGATAAACAAAATGTTGTTTATAGACACAATGAAATATTCAGCCGTAAAAAGAAATGAAGTCTGGTACATGTGACAACATTGGTAAACCTTGGAGACATCATGTTGGGTGAAATAAACCAGACACAAAAGGATGAATCTTGTATGATCTCACTGATATAAAATAATTATACTCATAGTGTCAGAAAATATAATATAGGTTACTAGGGGCCAAAGTGGGGGTAAGGAATAATGGTTATTTAACCATTTAATGGTTAAAATGTATAGTGTATTGTTTTGGGATGATAGAAAGGTTTTGTAATGTGGTAGTGATGGTAGCACAACAGTGTGAATGTAATTAATAGCACCGAATTTTGTATTTGAATGTGGTTAGAAGGGAAAATGTCGAAGCGGCTGTGGCTCAATCAGTAGGGCTCCCGTTTACCATATGGGAGGCCCCGGGTTCGGTTCCCGGGGCCTCCTGGTGAAGGCAAGCCCGCCCACACGGCGTGGTTAGCTGACCCAGCGAGCACAAGCAGCAAGGGGGGGATAAATGAATAAATAAATAATATCTAAAAAAAAAAAAAAAAAAAAAGAAGGGAAAATGTCAGGTTATATGTTACTAGAATAAAAATTTTTAAAAAATTCATGGAACTATATACCACAAACAGTGAACTCAAAGTTAAACCATGGGCTGCAATTAATAGTACAGTTATAAAAATATTCTTTCATCAATTTTCACATTGTAACACATAAATGCAAGATGATAATAATAGGGTGGTATTTAGGATTCCTGTATTTTATGCATGATTGTTCTGTAAACCCACAACTTCTCTAAGATACAAGACCCTATCTTTTTTTTTTTTTTTTTTAAAGATTTTATTTATTTATTCATTTATCCCCCCCTTGCTGCTTGTGCTCGCTGGGTCAGCTAACCGCGCCGTGTGGGCGGGCTTGCCTTCACCAGGAAGCCCCGGGAACCGAACCCGGGGCCTGCCATATGCTAAACGGGAGCCCTACTGATTGAGCCACAGCCACTTCCCAAGACCCTATCTTAATACACCAATCCAGTCTTCATTATTTGAGTTCTACTTATATATAATTTTGGATATTCTATTAATATTCTTTGCATGTTTTATTTCTTAAAAAGTATTTTCCCTATTTGGAACAGTTCAAAGGTGATAGAGAAGGTTATATGACTATTCCAAACAAATATAAATTAATTATATATTTAATTACTAATATTTAATTACTTTTTTTTTTTTTTTTTTCCCACAGCCCTGAGGGGGGGGTTAGGGTTAAGGTTAAGGAGGAAAAAAAAAAAAAAAGGTTAAGGAGGGGGTAGGGAGCCTCCTTGGGCTACCCCAGGTCTGCTCTCCCGACCCTTGGAGCTCAGTGATGGCCATACTCACCTCCAGTAGCTCCTTCAAAAACTAGCCAATGTCCTTTCTCCAGCTCACCAAGGTCCTGTGGATCCCCAACTCACCCACCCTACCTGCCACTCCTTTGTTTGAGGCTGACAAGCCTTTTGCAACACAGCCAAACAATTCCCAAAGACCCTTTCACCCACTAGTCTGTTCTCACAAGCACCCAGGGGTAGCAAACATTATTCTCACTTTGCAGATGTAGAAAGTTATTCAGAGGAGTGAGGACACTTCTCAAAGGTCACACACCTAGGAGTAGTGTCTGGGTGAGACAAGATGGGGAAGGGAAATTACCAATTATTGGGCTCCTGAAATGTGCCAGGCCCTCCACTAGGGACTCACCTTCTATTCTCCCATCCTCCTAACTGCTGCAGAAGCTTGGTCATGACCTCCACTCACAAGTGGGTTTCTATCATATATAAACACTCTTATAGGCATTGAGGTACAAAGAAAAAAACTTAGGAGATTATTTGAAACAACAAAAAAGCAGTCTGTCCTTATGGAGCTTACACTGTAGTGAGGGAGCTCCTGTACAAATTGTCCAGAATTTATTAGGAACTTTTAAAAGGAAAGATGTTGAAAATAGTGTGCTGGGAAGCGGCTGTGGCTCAAGGCTCTAGTCTACAATATGGGAGGCCCCGGGTTCGATCCCCAGGGCCTCCTGATGAAGGCAAGCTGCCTGCGGAGAGCTAGCGCAGCAAGATGACATAATAAAGGGAGACAAGCAAACACAGAAAAACACTCAGCGAATGGACACAGAGAGAAGACAGTACAAGCAGCAAGGGGGGGTTAATTAAAAAAAAAAAAAATCTAAAAAAAAAAAATGGTGTGCTAGTTTTCAGAATGAGTGTCTTGATTAGCAATGTGTACAAAGTGATCATTAACTGGCTTGTTAGAGTGTTAAGAATCAGAAATCTTAGTGATTGAAGTGGCCTTATAGAGGTTAGTACCTTAATCTTCCAGCCAGTATAGAATCCTTTCTTTGTCATCTTTGAAAGTTGACTTTAATACTTCCAGAGAGAAGAAGCTCATTGTTTTCTGAGGTGGACTATTATATTTTTATTCAATGCTTATTAGGAATTTATGTCTTATATTGAGGTAAAGGTATTCTGCTGTTTACTTTTGATCCTGGTTTTATCCTGAGCTGTGTATATTAAATCTATTTCTGCTGCATAATAGCCATTTGAATAATTGAAGAAAACTCCCACCTGTAAGTTTCTCTCAGGCTAAACATCCCTGGCTCCTTCCACTGTTTCTCATGTAGTTTAGTGAGACTGAGCACTAAATGTAGTATTTCTGGTACTATGTGACCAATATACAGAACAATATGATTTGATTTAGGCACTAAATTTCTGGTTATAGTGCTAAAAGATGTCTTTTTTTTTAAAGGTAACTGGTTTGAGTTTCCCCAGGATCTCCCCCAGGTTTGATGATTCACTAGGAATAGGAATTGGCTTACGCAGCCACGGGGAATGGCAAGTCTGAATTTCGTAGGGCAGGTTGCAAGCTGAGAACGCCGATGAAGGTTTTAATGAAGTCGCCAGGAGATACTGGCTGGCCGAAGTAGAGACAGAAATTCTTTCTGACTGCTGAAATTATAAGTTCTCTCTTCAACTGATTGGATGAGACTTCTCTTATTGCTAAAGGCAGTTTCCTTTGTTGATTGTAAATATAATCAGCTATAGATGGAAACAACTGACTAATGATTTAAATCCACAAAATATCCTTACAGAAGAATCAGATCAATGCTTGACCAAACAACTGGATACCCTAACCAAGCCAAGTAGGCACATGAACTTAATCATCGCACCATGTAATTTTAACTTTTCTGTTTGTTTATTTACACTAATTGCTGCTAAAACAGGTTTCATTCTGTTTTTTTTTTTTCAGAACTATAGCTTAAGTAGTTTGAATAGTTTCATTGTATAGAAGTACAGTCTGACCTATCCAGAACATCTTTGTATTTCCATACCTGCCCTAATGAGAACAGTGCTGATTTCCTATTCCTTTCTTTAAACTTTTAAAGTCCTGTTATTTTCTTTCCTATGGCCTGCTGGAAGTGGAGTGGTTAGACTAATATATTTCACTCATCTTGTGCTTTTGGCTCTACAGCTGTCTGTAACTCTAGCTTCTCTTTGAGACCTTCTTTCTTGATCAAAGTAGAAAATGTTCTCAGAACCAGAAGTATATGTAAAATTAGTCTGTACTCTAAAAGTTAATTTGCTTATATATGCTCTTAAAGGTTTCTTAAATCCTCTAGCATCCTCAAAAAGTATTTATTATAATTTACATTTTTAATTAGAGAAGTTGTGAGTGTCCAAAACAATCATGCATAACAGCATAACAGTATAACATACAGGATTTCCATATATCACCCCACCACCTCCATCTTGCCTTGTGTTGGAACATTTGCTACAAATGATAAAAAACATCTTCAGAATATTACTACTAATTATAGACCATAGTTTATATCTGGTGTGTTTCTCCCATAAACCATCCTATTATTAACACTATGTATTAGTATCGTACATTGGTTATAGTTAGCAATAGAATGTTCTCATATTTGTACTGTTAACCACAATCCATCATCCATCATAGGGTTCACTATGTTATACAACTGAGCCTTGTATAATCCATCCAACGTGTATGGTCAGTGGCTCTGTTTCATCACACATGTTGTCATCAACTCAGTCAATTTTAGGTTTTCATTACTCCAAAGGGAAAAATCCCATACCTCCTTATACTCCCCTGTTGTTGCCTATATCAATGTTAAAGGTCAACTATAACTTTCATTTTTGTGTGTAGTTATCTAAGAGGGCTTTATGAGAAGAATTAAATATATTTACAGTCTCTGTACTTTGAAATTTTGTAATGTAAGATGGATCCCACTGTCATGGGCAAACATTGAAAATAATACATGAACATAAGAACATAAAATCTATATTTATAGATAATAAAGTGGTAATGGTTAAATCTACCATTTGAGAACAACTTGACTGAATATTATAAGCCAAACCTCTATCCTATTAAATTAAAAAGTCTTACCTCCAGGCAGTATAGTCCTTTCCTGAGAATAGTGTATGAGAATCTAAACTTATCTGTAGAAGGAAGGAAGCAGAATTTAAGATGTCTTCAACATTCTGTCTCAACCTCATGCACCACTACTGTTTTTTTGTTTTGTTTTCTTTCTTTTTTTTTTTTTTTGTACCACTACTCTTACTCAATAGATTCTCACATAAACCTATCCCATTCATCTTAGAGAAAGAATAAACCCTGAAAATAAGTCAGCCTTTGACTCATCTTCTGTGCTTAACATTCTCAGGAAGCCAGTCTGTGTCAGCAGGTCTTCCCCTATTCCCAATGCATAGCCCTTATTCTTTTAGAAACATTTTTCACTTAAGAAATGGACACACATGGGAAGCGGCTGTGGCTCAATGGGTGGGGCTCCCGTTTGCCATATGGGAGGCCCCGGGTTCGGTTCCCGGGGCCTCCTGGTGGGGGCGGGCCCGCCCGCACGGCGTGGTTGGCTGACCCGGCGAGCGCGAGCAGCAGGGGGGGGATAAATGAATAAATAAATAAAAACTTAAAAAAAAAAAAAAAAAAAAAAAAAAAAAAAGCAAAAAAAAAAAAAGAAATGGACACAGTTTGTGCAATAATTTCACGCTGACAGGAAGTGCCCCAAAATGTAGCAAATTGTAGTAGGTTGGAAAACCCTACAACACATACAGGCTGATAAATTCACAGATATATAAATCAGTACCAGGTTGAATCACATTTAGCTTGTGTGGGATTTTAGCATGTTAAATCCATTTTGTCTGTGACTTTCATTAAACATTTGATAATTCACTATGTATACTTGGAACATTTCCAACCCACTAGTTTAATCATTCTAGTAGTTTTATTGAAGTAAAAAAAAAATAAAATCTGTGGGATTTTAGCTATAAATTATGCTATTTTCTGAATCTTTTTGTTAGTCCTGCTTCGCTTCTTTTGTGTTTTATTTTCCATGTAAGTCGGAAATCATATGCTTATTTCAGCTGAAGCAATATTTTGGCAGTGAAACAGAAAAAGCTGTTTAAAACCTGCCAATTCTTGTGAAAGCCACACCTACAGGAAGCCACCAAGACTTCCTGCAAGGGAGGAAAGAAAAAAGAAATCTTACACTTTGAGCAGCTGTGTAAGGTCCCTGTTTCTAGTTCACATATGTTTATGTATCTAACAGGGCTTTATCATGGGTCTTTAAGACACAGAGACTAAAAACTGTGTTTATAGGGAAAATGTGGCAAAATAACTAATCTGAGGTATTTAGGGCCCCAAAATGTCATGCTGAAAGTGCTGGTCTATCTCAGCTCTGTGACTGTGCTTATCACAACAGTATTATATGAGGTATTGTTAAAGTAAAAGAACTGATGCCATAAGCCCATAAGCCATACAGAAATGAATCCCAATACTTAAGGGTCACACCTTATATATTCTATTATAATTTGGGAATTTTACTTTCTGTTAAAGATACAGTGTTTTGTTTTTGTTTTTGTTTTTTTGGCCAGTTTAAAATATTTATTTGAAAAATTGAAAACACAGATATTAATGCCATAATAAAACTATTTTTGGAAGGAAACAAAAGCCGGTGGCTACCTGCCTTGGGAAGGTAGCCACTAGGTAAAAAACTGAAATTCATTTATAGGAACTATTCTAATGGAAAACTGGGGAAGTTAAAAACAGAAAGGAGAACAAACCCATCCGTGAAAACCTAAATGTGAAAGTTATAAGTTTGAGAAATTGCATCATTGCCAAGATTTGTCTGAACCCCCTTGGTTTGTCCTTATGAGTAGTAATCAGCTTAATCTAGGGCCTTCAAACCTAAGGTAGTTGAGGGTCACCTGAAAGACATGTCTGGAAAAATCTACTCCCAGAATCGGGAAGGCCATTGTTGGAGCTGAAGTCTTTCATTGGCAGAGGGGATCTGCAGAGATTTGGGAAAGTGGTCGAAGGTAGCAAGAAATTTACTGTTTATTAAAGACCAGGGTAAAGTGGAGCCAGTGGACCCTTGTAGTCTAAGGAGCTGACCAAGAAGTGAGAATGTGCCAGGTGCAAGCTCGGAACCAGCTCCTCCTCAGGGGTGAGAGGCCAAAGTAAATGAACCTGACCAAAATGACACATACTTGTGATCCCTGTGTTACCTGGTATGAACTTTGGTATCTGATTTGGTAGCTGAAACAGTTCCAAAAAGGGATGTTCTGGAGAGTGGTTCTTCCACTGGGATCCTTGGGAAACTGCTGTGGGCAGCAGAATCAGCAAATGATAAAGATATGGTATTTGTGTGTGTGTGCTTATGTTTTTTTTTTTGTTTTTTTTTTTAAGAGGTACTAGGGATCAAACACAGGAACTTGTACATGGGAAGCATGCACTCAACCACTTGAGCACTTGAAATATATCTGCTCCCCTGTGTGTGTGTGTGTGTGTTTAATATTGCTGATTGTGACTTTTCTCTTTTATTTTTTTATTACAGAAGTTATGGGTTTACAGAACAATCATGCATAAAATACAAGATTCTTACACACTGCCCCACCACCATCATCTTGCTTTGGTGTGGAACATTTGTTACAGCTGATTATAGCACTTTTTTATAATTGTACTATTTTTTTTAACATTAGTTACCTTTGTTAATATTGACGAAAAATTATTAAAATAGTACTATTAACTAGTGGTAATAGTCTGATGATAATATCTTATAATCCATAACAAATGTTCCACAATCATGTGGTGTGTTGGTGAAGGGTTGTATGGGAATTCTACACAAGTGCATGATGATTGTTTTATAAGTTCACAACTTCTGTAATAAAAATATATTTAAATAAAAATGGTACTATTACCTCTCATCCATAGTTTACATTAGGTATATATTTTTCCTAGATACCACCCTATTATTAATACTTTGTAATAGTGACACACATTTGTTATAGTTCATGCAAGAACATTCTTATACTTGTACTATTAACTATAGTTCATTGTCTATAATGAGGTTATACAGTCCTATGTTTTATCTTTTTTTTAATCTTTTACTTTTTATTCTAGTAATATATATGACCTAATATCTCCCTTTTTAGCCACATTCACCTTTATAATTTAGTACGGTTAATTACACTCACAATAATGTTCTACCATCACCAATACCCATTTCCATACTTTTACAACCAACCTAAATAGAAATTCTGCACAAATTAAGCATCAACTCCTCATTTTCTGTCCCATAGACTCTATAACTCTATGAATTTATTTGCTTATTAAAACTAGTTCATTTTTTTTTTTTTTAAAGATTTATTTATTTACTTTATCCATTTTAAACCCCCCCTTCCCCATTTGCTGTTTTGTGTCCACTCGCTGGGCAGTTCTCTGTATCTGTTTCCTGTCATCTCTTCTCATCCTCCTCCTCCAGTCTTCAGCAGGATTCGATCCTGGAGACCTCCGATGTAGGAGATAGGTGTCCTGCCACCTGCGCCACCTCGGTTCCTAGCTTTCAGAGCATCTCATCTTGTCTCTCCCCTGCGTCTCTCTCCTGTTACGTCATCATCTTGCTGCATGGCTCCCGGGGACCCTGGCGGTTCACCTGTACACAGAGCCTGGCAGCCCATGCGCTTTCTATATATATATTTTTTATTTTACCAGGAGGTCCTGGGGCTCGAACCCAGGTCCCTCCATATGGCAGACGGACACCCAACCATTTGAGCCACATCCGCCCCCCAAAACTAGTTCATATTGAGATCATGTATTTGTTCTTTTGTGTCTGGCTTATTTCACTTATTATGTCCTCAAGGGTCGTCTGTGTTGTCACATGCATTAAGACTTCATTTCTTTTTACTGCTGAATAATATTCTATCACATGCATATACCACATTTTGTTTATCCATTCATTGGTTGATGGACACTTGGATTACTTCCATCTTTTAGCAGTTGTGAATAATGGCACTGTGAATATCAGTGTGCAAGTATCTGTTCAGGTCCTTGTTTTCAGTTTTTGGGGTATATACCTAGTAGTGGGATTGCTGGGTCATGGTAGTCTCTGCATCCTCTCCAACACTTGTTATTGTCCTTTTTTTTTTTTTTTTTTTTTTTAATAGCAGCCATTCCAATGGGTATGAAATGGTATCTCAATTTGATTCAATTGATCAATATATCTATCTTTATGCCAGTACCATGCATGCTGTTTTGACTGCTGTAGCTTTGTATATGCTTTAAAGTTAGGAAGTGTAAGTCCTGCAACTTTGTTCTTTGTTTTAAAAATGTTTGTGTCTGTTTGGGGCCTTCTACCCTTCCAAATAAATTTGATAATTGGCTTTACCATTTCTGCAAAGTAGGCTGTTGGAATTTTGATTGGGATTGCGTTGAATCTGTAAATCATTTTGGGTAGACTGACATCATAATGGTATTTAGTCTTCCAACCCATGAACACTGAATGACCTTCCATTTATTTAGGTCCTCTTTGATTTCTTTAAGCCATGTTTTGTATTTTTCTGTGTACAAGTCCTTTATATCCTTGATTAAATTTATTCGTAGACATTTGATCCTTTTACTTGCTACTGTAAATGGATTTTTCTCCCTTGATTTCCCCCTCAGATTGCTCATTACTATGGTATAGAAACACTGCTGATTTTTGTGTGTTGATATTGGTACCCCACCACTTTGCTGCACTCATTTATTAGCTCTTAGTAGCTTTGTTGTATGTAGATTTTTCATGACTTTATCATGTCATCTGCAAATAGTGGAAATTTTACTTCTTCCTTTCCAACTTGGATGCCTTTTATTTATTTTTCTTGCCTAACTGCTCTGGCTAGAACTTCCAGTACAATGTTAAATAATACTTGTGACAGTGAGCTCCTTGTCTTGTTTCGGATCTTAGAGGGAACATTTTCAGTGTGATTTTTCTCTTTAGTATTCATAAATCAAAATTTCTTTCCTATAACAACTCATCTTAGGAATACAAGAACATTGCAATTAAAGGATACCTCAAAAATCATTTAGTCCAGTAGTTCTCTAACATTGGAGACCCCAAAGAACTTTTGGTAATTTAGTTTATGTCTATAGATATATACTGTTTTAGAAATTAAAACTGATAGATTTGAAACTATTGTGCTTTTAAAATTTTGAAAAATGAATTAAATAACCCCATACCATATTAACATAAACATTTTATGAAAAAACTGTTTTTTGAAACAAAAAATAACTTAATAGGAGAGTGGCGTTGATTTACATTTTTGCAGATCTCTTTTTGTCTGATTTAATGGAAGATTGGATTTTCATGTCTGTTGCTGAATTCAGCCTGTTGTGACATGATACTTTGCAGTATATGACGAAAATTCAGCCAAAGTAGCTGGAAAAGGGAGGAGTATTTTAATAACCTTTTCAGTTAATTGTGATAATCTTCGTTGATACTATAACAAGACTTGGCAAGTGACAATTTATTATGTTAGTTGCAATTTGGAATCTGAAATTATATCAGTGAACTTTTCATACTTTGTTACTTTAAGATCCATTTGTCTGTCTTTTGAATGGATTTTTTTTTTTTTTTTTTAAAGATTTTATTTATTTATTCATTTATCCCCCCCTTGCTGATTGTGCTCGCTGGGTCAGCTAACCACGCCGTGCGGGCGGGCTTGCCTTGACCAGGAGGCCCCGGGAACCGAACCCGGGGCCTCCCATATGGTAAACGGGAGCCCTACTGATTGAGCCAGCCGCTTCCCATGAATGGATTTTTGAAGTGACCAACTCCTTTCATTCATTTTTGAGAAAATATCTGCCAAATACTCATATTTGAATAACTATAGTTTACATGTGAATGGTTCTTTGACGTAGAAATGGTGTTCCCAACTTGCAACTCAAACAGTTGCGCAAATGCTTTTCCTTGAGACAACTGTGACACTTTAGTATGTAGAAGTGCTTTATACATACTTTCCAGTTTATCACACAGAATATTACAAAATAAGAATATACAAGGGACAAGATTTAATAAAAATTAACAATTTTTAGTAAGCAGACTTCTTTCTTTTTTTTAGTACGAGTTTGTGTCAATAAAGAATATAGTAATTAATAATAGTTTGGTGTTACTGCATTGACTAAGGTACAGCATTTTTACCCACCACTGCTTTTGTACCATCAGTACAAAAGTTAACAAAGGGATAAAGGCAAATAACATGTTAATATTATATAAATAGTTTTCATCTTGCAGACACCCTGGAAGAGTTGAGGATCCCTCCCCCCACAGTGTTCTGTGGACCATATTTGAGAACTATGATCTAGTCCAACTAGTCAGTCTATCTCCTGTTCTGTTTAAGAGTCCCTTCTATATTATTTTTGAGAGGTTATATATTAGGGTTTTCTAGAGAAACGGACAAACAGAATATATGTATTTGTGGTGTGTGTGTATGTATGTATGTAAGATTTATTATAAGGGATTGGGGCACACAGCCATGGGGGCTGCCAAATTTGAATTCCCTAGGGCAGACTGGAAACTCTGATTAAGGATTAAATGACATTAAAGTCCTTAGTCCGAGTTCCCTGGGGGGAAGTTGGCTGGCTGGAAATTCTTGCCAGAGCCAATGTTGACTTTGAGGCAGAAATTCTTCCTTTGACTTCTGAAACCCTCAGTTCTGGCTTTTAAACCTTCCAATGGATTGGAAGAGATTACCCACATTACTGAGGGTAATCTCATTCCTTGATTATAGATGCAATCAGCTGATTGTAGATGCAAAACTCATCTACTTTGAAATACCTTCATAGTAAGAAATAATCCACTGTTTGACCAAACAGCTGGATACCATAACCTAGCCAAATTGACATTTATGAAATTAACCATCACAAGTTATCTTCCAATTTCTATCAGAGATGTCTAAAATGGGGGAGATTCACTACACTGTAAAGCAGCCCATTACATTTGGATTAGTTCTGTAGACTAACTAAAATATTTTTTCTACTGATAGCCCTTAATAATGTTACTGGATTTTATCTAGGTTCTTTGACTGTGCTGCAGAAATGAATTTCAGGAGCACATTGGGTTAGTTAGGCCAGTAATTTATTAAGGTAGGGAAGGAAGAGAAATGGGAGAAAATAACAGATCATGGGTCCCAGAGAGAGGAAGGAGCTGAGGAGTGATAAAGAGGGCTGGTTTGTTTTTCTATTATAGATTATAAATGCCCAGGTTTTACCTGCGTGTTGATCCATGAAGGGGGGACATGGCAAGAGCAAGGCGCAGAAGCCAAGGGGAACTCAGGAGAGACTTTTGAGCCTGCTTTTAAACCATTAATTATTCCACCCTTTTGCTAATGGCATGGGAGGAGTTCTAGCTGTTTGCTGTTTTGATTGATTGATTACCCCACCTATCAGTCCCCCAGGTGGGCCCAGTGATAATGCCCCTGGAGAATATCCGAGGCTTCTCCTAGGAATCTCCGGAATCTCATTCTGGATGGCAGAAATCTCGCGAGGGTCTTCCAGCAGCCATCTTGGGAGTATTGATGTTAACTTTCATGTGTTCCTTATGTCTTCTCATTTTCAGCATAAACATTTCTAGTTCCTTTACTGGTTCCTCCCAAGGCATAATTTCATATGCCATGGTCATCATTCTTTAAAATGGAAATTAGTTAATTCATTCAAAAAAATAATTATACAATAGCCATGTCTCCTTTTCACTGTTATTCACTATATAAATATGTAAACTCACTGATCAAAAGCTGCCATGCCCCTCCCCTCATTCCTGGAGAGAAGGGCCTCCACATCTCTCTCCCTCCATTGTTGCCAGCCAGGGTGTGGACCGTTCACCTGGAGGGTGGGGGGTTGGGTGCCAGCTGCTTCCTTGTAACATTTCCATCACAGTTTTTTTTTTTTTTTTTTACCGTAGCTTCTCAGTCTCCCTTTCCTGCTCTTCCCTGGATGTTGTACAGCGCTCCTCTGGCCTCTGGAGCTTCAGAACAGTTGTTCCAGATACTTTCTGCTTGTCCACTAGCTGGTTTTGCAGGAGTAGTAGTTCTGTAGCTCTCTACTCTGCCATCTTCCTCGGTTGTTCTCTCATGAGATGTGTTTTTAACCATTCTTTGAATCTAAGAGTAGAATGAAAATTAAGTTTAAAAAACAAAAAGAATGCTTAGGGGAGTTTTCAAGCAGGACAGGTCAGCCTGCATGGTGGTCCCCCAACCTTTTTTTTAATTAGAGAAGTTGCATGGGTTTACAGAACAATCATGCATAAAATACAGGATGCCCATATGTGACCCTGTTATTAGCACCTTGTATTGGTGTGGTATACTTGTTACAATTGATGAAAGCACTTTTTTTTTCAGGATTTATTTTTATTTATTTATCCCCCCCTTGCTGCTTGTACTCGCTGTGTCCATTTGCTGTGCATTTTTCTGTGTCTGCTTGTCTCCCTTTGTTGTGTGAAAGCACATTTTTATAATTGTATTGTTAACTATATTCCATGGTTTAACTTCGGGTTTACTGTTTGTGTTGTGCAGTTACATGGAGTTTTAAAAAATAAATCAGTTTTATTGATACATATTAATAAAGCATTACAGTTCATCCAAAATGTACACTCAATGAATGGTATTTAGTTTAATCACATAGTTATGCATTCATCACTTCCATCATCATTAGAGCATTTTCATTATTTCAATAATAATAAACAAAAAACAAATAAGAAAATTCTTCACCTCTAAATCTCTCTGTGCTTCCCCCTGCTGTACATGGTTGCTATTACTGGCTTTTTAAATTAAAAAAAAAGTTTTTTCTAGTACCATATATACAACCTAACATTTCCCCTTTAATCACAGTGAGATATGTATTTCAGTGCTGTTAATTACTTTCACAAATGTTATGCTACCATCATCACCATCTCTTACCAAAACATTTCCATCATTCCACATAAAAGTTCTGTATATTTTCAGCCTTAACTCATTTTTTTCTCAACCTATCCTGCCACCTGGTAACCTGTAGTCCATATTCTGACTCTATGAGTTTGCCTATTCAAAATATTTCATATCCAGTGACATCATACAGTATTTGTCCTTTTGTGTCTGGCTTATTTCATTCAGCATGATGTCTTCAAGGTTTGCCCATATTGTTTCATTCAGAATTTCTTTCTTTTTCACAGCTAAATAATATTCCATTGTTTGTATATATCACATTGTGTTTATCTCTTTATTGGTTGATGGACACTTGGGTTGCTTCCATCTTTTGGCAGTTGTGAATAATGCCGCTGTGATAATCAATGTGCAAATATCTGTTCAAGTTCCTGCATTCATTTTTTTTTGGTTATGTACCAAATAGTGGGATTGCTGGGACATATGATAATTCTATAGCTAACTTTCTGAGGAAATGCAAACTGTTTTCCATAGTAGCTGCACCATTTTACATTGCCACCAACAATGAATGAGTGTTCCTATTTCTCCACAGCCTCTCTAGCACTTGTAACTTTCTTTTTTGTTTAACTTGTAGCCATTCAAGTAGATGTGAGATGGTATCTTATTGTGGTTTTCATTTGTATTTCCCTGATGGCTAATGATATTGATCATTTTTCATGTGCAAAATTCACTCTTTTTAGTGTACAATTCTGCAGATTTTGACAAATACATATTGTCTTGTAATCACTACCACAATTAAGATAAAGAATATTTCCATCATCTGAAAATTCTTCCGTGCTCTTTTGTAATCAACCTATCCATCTGTCCTCAGCCCCTGCTATCCTCAGTTTCCTGATCTCTAGAAAACTGTTTTTTTTTTTTTCTTTTTTTTTTTAAAGGTTTATTTATTTACTTTGTCCATTTTAACCCCCCCTTCCCCATTTGCTGTTTTGTGTCCATTCGCTGAGCAATTCTCTGTGTCTGTTTCCTGCCATCTCTTCTCATCCTCCTCCTCCAAGTCTTCACCAGGATTCGATCCTGGAGACATCCGATGTAGGAGACAGGTATTCTGCCACCTGCGCCACCTCGGCTCCTGGCTTCTGGAGCTTTCGGAGCATCTCACTTGTCTCTCCCCTGCGTCTCTCTCTTGTTGCGTCATCAACTTGCTGCATGGCTCCCGGGGCCTGGCAGCTCACCAGCACACAAAGCCTGGCAGCCCATGTACCTTCTCTCTATATATTTTTTATTTTACTGGGAGGTCCTGGGGATCGAACCCAGGTCCCTCCATATGGCAGACAGACGCCCAACCATTTGAGCCACATCCGTCCCCCAAAACTGTTTTTGAAGATTATTATAAGATATTTTCTTTTTGGATGGTAAACATGATTTCTCATTTATTGAATATTGAATTCTGTAGAACAAAAAGATTGTAATAAATTCTTATTTCTTCTAAATGTCTTTTATTCTTATTACCCAGCAGTCTCAATTAATTAACTTAGTTAATAGCATTTAAACATTTTGATTTAAAAGAAATATATATATATATATATTTTTAAAGATTTTATTTATTTATTCATTTATCCCCCCCCTTGCTGCTTGTGCTCGCTGGGTCAGCTAACCATGCCGTGCGGGCGGGCTTGCCTTCACCAGGAGGCCCCAGGAACCGAACCCCAGGCCTCCCATATGGTAAACGGGAGCCCTACTGATTGAGCCACAGCCGCTTCCCAGAAATAAATATATTAAATAACTTTCTAAATGCATTTGAAGTAAAGGTGATCTTTTTTTTTTTTTTTTTTTTTTTTTAGTAAAGGTGATCTTTAACATTACTGGTCTTTTGGGAATGTGTGATTTTTCACACATTGAACTATGTGATTTTGGTCACATTACTTAAATAAATATTTTTTGAGTGTTTTTCCTTTTCTGCAGAGTACTGATTTGCTTTTTTTTTTTTTTAACATCACCAGGTTTTTGTGATGATGGGCTGAGGTTGTTTGTGAAAGTGCTTTGAGAAATATAAAGTATTACATAGATATCAGTGATGCTAACTAGTTATTGTTATATTATTTTAGATTTGGAGCAGTAACCATTTGTTCCCCAATGCTGAGGAAGCAACTCTTTTCCTAGGAACACTGGATACTATTTTTCTCTTCTCCTATGCTGTGGTAAGTTTTAGAATTCTGTTGTGACAGTTTGAAGCTTTTGTGAATCCCAGAGAAGATCATGTTCTTAGAGTTAATACAGTCCCGTGGGTGTGGGAGCCTTTGACTGGATTGAATTCAATTGGGGTCTTTTGATTGGAGTACTTCAGTGAGGTGAGACCCAGGATGGGTCTTGGCCCTCTTGCTAGAGTCCTTTATGAATGGGAGAAGCATTCAGAGACACAGAGAAAGAGAACTGCTCTTTTACCCTGCAATGTGAGAAAGGACTCCAGTATTGCCTACAACTACAGAAAGACAAAGAAACCCAAGAGGCTGAGAGAGGGGCTGGAGGCTGGAATCAGCGAGTGCAGACCAGCAGTGAGACAGCCATGTGCCTGACTGCCCACAGCTGAGCTCAGGGAGAAAGTGAGCCTGGAGGAGAAGGCAGAGACTGGCTGTCATTTTGCCTTGCCACATGGCAGGAGTCCAGGACAGCCAGCAGCCGACTTGATGATGCCTTGATTTGGACATTATCATAGCCTCAGAATTGTAAGACTTTACCCTAATAAATTCCTATTATAAAAGCAAACCCAGGGAAGCGGCTGTGGCTCAATCAATAGGGCTCCCGTTTACCATATGGGAGGCCCCGGGTTCGGTTCCCGGGGCCTCCTGGTGAAGGCAAGCCCGCCCGCATGGCGTGGTTGGCTGACCCAGCGAGCACAGGCAGCAAGGGGGGGATAAATGAATAAATAAATAAAATCTTTAAAAAAAAAAGAAGAAAAAAAGAAAACATAATGAGAGACACAACAAAGCAGGGAGCAGAGGTTCCCAGTGCCTCCTAAAGAGGATGAGCAAGACAGAGAGCTGATGGGACGGTGTGGCAAGCTGACACAACAAGATGGTGCAACAAGAGATACAAGAAGAAAAACACAGTGAAAGAAACAACAAAGCAGGGAGCGGGTGTGGCTCAAGCGATTAGGCACCTCCTTCCCATATCAGAGGCCCGGGGTTGGGGTTCAGTTCCTGGAGCCTCCTAAAGAAACAAGGAAGATGAACAGATACCGCAAGTACAAACAACGAGGGAGTGGAGAGAAATAAATAAATAAAATAAATCTTTGGGAAAAAAAAAAAGCCACCCCATTTCTGGTATTTGTGCATTGGCAGCCTTTCGCAAACGAAAACATTTAGGATTTTTTTAAATTTAAGTTTTTATTTCAAAATCAGTAAATAAAATAACAGACAAAAGGCAGCTTAACAAGTTATAGAAGCATTACTACAAAAAAGTTCTGTCTAGGCACTTTTATCTCATCTAATCCCAAAAACAAACTCAATTGTTCCTCTAGTGTTCAGGAAGATACACAGTTGAACAGAGTAGTTAAATGACATAATCAGGGTCTCCTTGTAATGAAGAAAATGAAGAAAAGAAAGAAATGCTTAATCTATATTCATATCACTAAACCATCTATGATTTTAAGTTGAGGAAAAATGTGAAGGAAATGATTCAAAACCTTATGAAGTTTGTAAGGAATTTGAATTTGCTGACTGAGAAGTATTTTGAAGTTTATATATATATATATATATTTTAAGATTTTATTTTATTTATTCATTTATTCCCCCCTTGCTGCCTGTGCTCGCTGGATCAGCCAACCACGCCGCGCGGGCGGGCCCGCCCCCACCAGGAGGCCCCGGGAACCGAACCCGGGGCCTCCCATATGGCAAACGGGAGCCCCACTGATTGAGCCACAGCCGCCTCCCGGAAGTTTATATTTTGTGTTCTTCCCATTCATTCATTTCATAAATATTTATTGAGCATCTACCCTGTGTAAGGTACTTTTCTAGTTATAGGGAATTAATCATTGAACAACACAGATCAAAATCCCTATCTTTATAAAGCTTTTATTCTCAATATGAGATCTGGGACAAGCAGTAATAAAATGCTGTGAATAGGTAAATTATAGACTGTGTTTAAAGGTGATAAAAACTATGGAGAAAAATAAAATGACAAAAAGGAAATACATAACCCTGGGGATAGAGTTGTAATTTTTATTCGATTGAGGAACAGCTCATTAAGAAGGGGATATTTGAGCAAAGTCTTGAAGCAGGTGAGTGTGGCCATTGTGACTAGAACAGAGAAACAGGAAGTAAGGTCAGAGAGGTTATGGGGCTTCATGTCTGTAGGCTTTTGTTGCCTTTATGTTATGACAGGCTTTAACCCTGAGTGAGATGGGAGCCACTGGGAAGTTTCAGAGGAATGACATGATCTGCCTTAAGTTTTGAGAGGCTCGTTTGCTGCTCTGAGAGTCTAGACTAGAATGAAAGGCAGAGGCATAACAGGAAGCTAAGTTAGACTATTCAACTTTTGAGGTGAAGAGTGATGAGCCAGGGTAAAAGTGCTAGAGGTGAGGAGAAGTAGTCAGATTTGAACTATGTTTTGAAAGAGAGAATCTACTGTAATATTATTTTCTTATTGACTATGGAATATAAGAGAGATTGGTGTCAAGGATGACTCCAAGGTAGAAATATTGACAGAGTGGAAGACTATGAGAGAAGGTTTGGGGGGAAATCACTGGACATATTACATTTGAAATGCCTATTATTGTCCAAATGTTTAATTGTAGACACTTGGTTATTTGATTCTGGAGTTCAAAGGAGAGGTTCAGGCTGGAGATAAAAATTTTAGACTCTTTAGTATAAAGATTTTGGGTTTTTTTTTTCAAAACACCTTAGGAGACTGGATGAAATCCTCAAGGGAATATATTGGAGGTGTGAGGACTGAGTCCTGGGGTATTCCAATATATAGAGGTAGGGGAGATGAGGAAGGAGGCTGAGATAGAATAGTAATGGAGGAGAGTAATGTCTTTGGAAGCTATACCAAGATGGTAAGGGATAATTTTATATCTGAGGTTGTTTTCTTATATGGGTAGCTAGAATCTCTGTTTGATTGTAGGTAACTTCTATGGTGGCTGCTGAGTTAGAGCAGTGGAGCTAATGGTGGCAACATATGAAGTGAGGACTATGGGAGGAGCCTGACTTTTCCCCTTGAGCATCTTAATTCCAACCTTTAAAATGTGTCTAGTCAAAGACTTTTAGTTATGAATGTTAAGGCAATGTGAAATATTGGGTGAAAGTCCTGAAGTAGTGTTTATGTTGGGTAATTATTAGAATAGCTTTTCTTCAGAGAGGAAATTTATAGAAACAGTTGGAAAAGCTCTTAGATCATTTAGTCTAGCTCTTCACCCTGGCGTTTATTTACAAAATCCCAATATATGGTCATTTGGCTTTGGCTGTATTGCTTTCAGTGTTTCTTCTCTTTGAGCTATCCTTTCCTTTTATGGAGTATTTTGTAAGGTAATGTTGTCTAGTGGTAAGAGCACTGGATTTGTGAAAGGACCGGTTCTACCACAGTTAATTAGCTGTGTGAAACCTGTATTTGGAATGGAATTTAACCTTTTTCTGAGATTTCCTTTCTTCATCTATGAGATTGTGATGATAATACCCATATATAGGATTAAATAGATTTAAGAGATAAAAGATAAATAGCTTGAAATAATCAGTGATCATAATTCTTTATATTAAGCTGAATCTGTCTTCTGTAAATTCCAGGCATTTTGCTTTCGAGAGCAATACAAAAGAAGTTGACTCCCTTATCTAAAACAATTGAGAGATTTTCTTCATCCATTTTATTATAAATAGCATAAGACAGTGTGAGTGGCAGCTATAGAACATAGAATGTACTTTATTTTTTTTTTTTTTTTTTAAGATTTTATTTATTTATTCATTTATCCACCCCTTGCTGCTTGTGCTCGCTGGGTCAGCTAACCACGCTGTGCGGGCGGGCTTGCCTTCACCAGGAGGCCCCGGGAACCGAACCCGGGGCCTCCCATATGGTAAACGGGAGCCCTACTGATTGAGCCACAGCCGCTTCCCAGAATGTACTTTAATACTTACATTTGTCCCTTTTGAGGTAGTGAAAGTTTGATGATAATTGGAGAGAAACATTTATCATTCCATTTATCTAAATCTTCTTTAATATAGATATATAATCAATGTATTAGAACTGCTTGGTGTTATCTGCATTTTAAGTTTTTAGTCAAGACATTTTTTCATTTTTTATCTTTATGGAAGAAACCTAAAGTATGTTAAGTATGTGCTCTTAAGGTCTCAGTCTCCCTTCATGTTCTCAGCATTTAAATCCCTGGTATTCAGTGGGAAGAGAGCAGAAGGCAAAAATGTTTGTACCTATTTTCAGATGATTCTTGTCTTTGGCTCCCTACTCTCCCTCCTTGTAGAACCCAAAGGTCAATTGTAAACAGACAGCTAATGTGTCCTAAGAAGCTTCTGTTCTGCTTATTATAGAGTCAGAACTGAATCTGCAAGATGTGCTGTAATACAAAATACAAATAGGTCGAGAGAATCCTTTTGGGAAATGCTTTATAACTAATGTTTAAGAGGTAATCTAATCTAAAAAATAAAGTATATTTAAGTCCTTGTTTTATTGGAATTATTCTTATTCCTTTCAATCTCCATTTAGAAGTGAGAGGATTAAGTAAAACCAAAGTTTGCACTGAATTATGGTGTGTTGGTTTATAAAGTGTTTACATTTTAGTGTGGAAATGATCATTGTCATTTCATGAAACATTTGTTAAATTAATATAGATGGCTAGTCCAGGTGTGAGAATAAGATGTAATTTAAAATAAATCTGTTTTAGTTTGCTAGGCTGCTGAAATGCAATATACCAGAAGTGGATTGACTTCTACAATGGGAATGTATTAGATTGCAAGCCTATGGCTTCGAGGCTGAGAAAAACATTCAAATCAAGGCATCAACAGGCAATGCTTTTCCCCCAAAGAACAGCTGCTGGCAATCCTGTACTTCTCTATCATATGGCAAGGCACATGGCAGCGCCTGCAGATCTCTCCCTTTTCTTCCAGGTTTCATTGCCTTCAGCTTCTGGCTTTCTCTCTAAGCTCCTGTGGTTTTCTCTCTGTCTCTCCTTACTCATCCCATTTATAAAGGACTTCAGCAAGAGGATTAAGACCTACCTTGGGCTACGCCCCAACCAAAGCAACCTAATTGAAATGTCCCACCTACAATAGGTTCACACCCACCTAAATGGACTTGGTTTTTTTCTGGGGTTTATAAAAGTAAGGCTATGTTTGCCTTATTTGTTTTGGAATGTGTGTTACTTTTATTCAAATTGTGTTATTATTCAGAGCTATAAAACAAAATGCTTTTTCTTTAGGGTCTTTTCATCAGTGGCATCATTGGAGATCGCCTTAATTTACGATGGGTTCTATCTTTTGGCATGTGTTCTTCTGCATTAGTGGTAAGTTGGAAAGGTCTTTTTTTGTTGCTTTTCCATTTTTTTTTTAACTTTTTATTTTGAAATAATTTCAAACTTTAAGGGCAGTTGCAAAAATAATACAAACCCCATACAGAGAACTCCAACATCCCCCACTCCCAGATACCAGGCACCAATTTTAACATTTTACCACCTTTGCCATATTGTCCTCTCTCCCTCCCTCCCTCCCTTCCATTCATCTATCATCTCTCTATCTTCTTTTCTTCCTCCCTATATTTGAGAGCAGGTTGCACACACCATACTGCCATGTATATTTCTTATGTACAAGGATATTCACTTGAGTGCAGTTATCAAGTTTATACTTGATATATATATATAGCTTTATAGCTTTATAGCTAACATTCTATATTCGGAATTTTTCTTATGTCCCCAAAATGACCTTTTGAGCCTTTTCTCCTCCATTCTTATCCTTATCATCTATTGCATTTGTCATTATCTCTTTAGTTTCTTTCTCTCTTTTTTTCATTTTATTGTGGAAACAAATATGCAACATAAATCTTCCCAACTTCTAGACCCTTCCAAATGTACCATTCAGTGGCATTAATCACAATCCAAATGTTGCAGTATCCTCAGCATCATCCATTACTATCATTTTCCTTTACTCCAAACAGAAATCCTATACTCATTTTACATTAATTCCCATTGCCCCTGTCCCCAACCCCTGGGTAACCTGTATTCTACTTTCTGTCTTTATGAGTTTGCATATTCTTTGATATTTTCTTTGTGGTTACCATGGGTCTTAAATTTAACATCCAATTGCAGTGGACATAGCTCAGTGGTTGAACGTCTGCTTCTCACGGACGAGGTCCAGGGTTCAATCCCTGGTACCTCCTAAAAAAAAATTTAACATCCTAAATCCATAATAATCACAATTTCTTTGATATGAACTTAACAACTTCAAAAGCATACACAAGCTGTGTTCTGGTCCCCTCCATCCCACCACCTTTATGTAGTTCTTCTCAGAAATTACACGTTTATACTTTATGAGTCCAAAACCATTCATTTATCATTACTTTTCTTTTTTTTTTTTTTTTTTTTTTGTAGGTACCAGGCCCAGGGATTGAACCCGGGACCTTGTATGTGAGAAGCTGGTGCTCAACCACTGAGCTACACCGGCTCCCCTATTTATCATTACATTTTATGCATTTGCCTTTTAGATCTTTTGTTGCACTTTTTTTTTTCCGGTCAGTTATTTTAGAATCTAAGTAATCCTCCTGCTTCTCTATATAGAATAGAATAGTAAAATTAATCTTCAATTGAGTTTTCTAATCCACCGTTGATGAATCTTTATTTGCTTATCAGCTTGTAGTAAGGAATTTTTATTGATTGAATAAAAGCTTGGAGACTAGTCCCTAGTTAATTATTGTTTTCTATGTCTGCCCTTTGAATGCAGGGAAAAGTGCTTTTTTTTACCTTGAAGTTTTAGAGATTTATTTATGACCTGCTCCCTCACACACGTATAGGCACTACTTTTACTTTTGTTTTTTGGTGTTTTTTACATTTTAAAAAGTTGAGTAAGATATTATATACACAAACTTACCCTTTTTAGTGTATGGTTCTAAATTTTAACAAATGAGTATTACCACCCCTTCCTCTTCCCTCAACCTCTGGCAACCACTGACCAATTTTCTGTCCTTATATTTTTGTTTATTCCCAAATGCTATATTAGTGGGATCATACAATATTGTACTATTGTTTAACCCATGCCAGATATTCCCCCAAAAATCTGCAAATAAAATATGTACTCTATCAAAATGCCTGGAACAAAAGCAGTTACCTGATGAATGTTATTAAATTATTTAACAGATAAAAAATTAGATAGGTTTAACTTATACTGACTTAATAGTTACAGTACTTATTATGTGCCTGGCACTGTTGTGACTTAATTTTCATATATGAAACTCAATCCTCACAGGAGTCCCTGAGACAAATACTACTATCCTCATTTTATAGAGGAGAAACTTGAAGTACATAGCTTCTTTACACACTTTACACAGTGAGTGCATTTTTCAGACTAAAATGTATCTGCTTCATTTTTAGAGCATATGCACAGGATCAAAAACAGCCCCTGGTAACCTCTAAAGTACTTTCTGTCTCTATGAGACAAAATTCTCATCCTAATTCTGGATAGTCATATAAGAGGAATCAGACATTATTTGTCCTTTCATGTCTTGCGTATTTCACTTAACATAATGTTTTCAAGATTCATCCATATTGTAGCATTTATTAGAACTTCATTCCTTTTTACAGCTGAATAATATTCCATTTTATGTGTATTCCACATTTTGTTTATCCATTTATCTGTTGATGGGCACTTAGATTGTTTCTACCTTTTGGCTATTGTAAATAATGTTGCTATAAACATTGGTGTACAACAGGGTTTCTTAACCAGGGGTCTCTGGAGGGGTCCATGGAAAGATTTCAGGGGATCCATGAGTTTGAAATGAAAATTCAAGAAAACATTATTCTTGTGGGGATGTGTTGGTGCGGGTATGATATATTTATTAAATAATACACAGTATAGTGTGGACTTAGCATGATTTTTATTTTGATATAGTGTGTTCTGAGAGCATTGGATAACTGCTTGCAAAAAGGTTGGTAATGATGGCAGAGATCATTTTATGATGCCATGGGAAAACTCAAATTTCTAAATGATTGCCAAAAATGACTGTTTGAACAGATGTTGAACTGTGTTTGGTTATCAGGTATTGAAATTATGGGAAAGTTGTAAAACGTAATTTTGAATAATCCTAAAATTTAATTTAAAGACATACCAATGTTGAGTGTCATAAAATTATCTGCCGCTACATTCTAAAAAGGGGTCTGTAGTTTTCACCTGACTGCCAAAGGGGTCCATGGAACAAAAATGATTAAGAGCCCCTGGTGTATATAGGTATCTTTTTGAGTCCCTGTTTTCAATTCTTTTGGGTATTTACCTAGAAGTAGAATTGCTGGGTCATTCTATCTTTGACTTTTTATTATTTTCCACAGTAGCTGCCCCATTTTTACATCCCCACTAACAGGGTACAAGTGTTCAGAGAATAATTTTAATACCTGCAGTCTATGGATTAAAATTACATGTATGCCATAATGCAGACGCATTTCAGTCTTTCATCTTTGGGGCATGGTGTTAAAGGGTATGAAATGGGCTTATATGAACTTTTAAAGAAGCTTGCTTGCATTTGAGTAAAATGATCTTACATTGCAGCTGTATTCAACAGAAACCAAACAAGATTTGGAATTATAATTAGAAAATCAAGTGCAAATGTAAGAATTTAATAAGTGATTTTCTATTATAAGTAGATTATCTAGTTGGTAGTTTTAGTTTTTCAAGACATACTAATGTGATCATACTAAAGATTTGCACTTAACCCTATACCGATATAGGTTTGAGGAAGAGGAAATGGAAAAAGGTATAAAATGAGGTCTAAAAATGAGGAATTAACTTTTTAGAGTTGACATGCAAGTTGGAGGCATGAGAATAAACAATGTAACTTAGAGTTTTATGTTGTTTGACAACTTTGCCCTCTCTTGTCAGTGGTGATTTGTTGGTTGTCTCACTCAGTGCTGGCTTTGAGAAGGAGCATCTAAGTGTCAGCTATGTGTCCTTTAAACTGTAAATATTTGAATGAATTCTCCGAGATTCTTTACTCAGAAATATAAGGGTTATATACTTAGGAGTATATTAAAACTGTCTATGTGATGTGACATGTCACTTTTTATTTCCTTCTTTAAGGTGTTTGTCTTTGGCACCCTCACAGAATGGCTGCATTTCTACAACAAGTGGTTCTACTGCTGCCTGTGGATTGTGAATGGTCTGCTGCAGTCCACAGGTTGGCCCTGTGTAGTTGCTGTTATGGGCAACTGGTTTGGGAAAGCTGGGTAAGTCAACTCCTTTAAAAATTTTTCTATTTAAGTATTTAATATTGGATTATTCAGACTTGTCAGTTAACTTGATCCTTTAGATTCTATCCATGTTTTCTGTCTATTTAGAAAGTTAGAATAGTTCAATGACAGGAGGTTTTGAGTCAAAGTATATTGGATATGGTATGGGTCTTAGAGATTATCTAGCCCAATGCAACACATTCATAACTTTTTCTTAGCAATATTCAGATTTTGACTATGGGCTAAGGCAGTTGCATCTCAAAAAATTTTTAATTTCTCTTTTCATTAGAAGACATAAAGTCTACTTGCCATCCTACCATATGTCTTCCTGTGGGTTTTGCCTTCCACTCCCTTTTTGAGACGCAATGATCTAGTTTAACCTTTTTACATTAGAGATAAAGGGTACTGAAGCCACAGGATATCCATATGACTTGCCTAATGTCATATAACAAGGACTGTAAACGTTGGGGCATATATAAGTTGGGCACTTTTTTCCTAACTTTCAAGTAGTTACTAGGTTGTAGTTGACTTTGTGTGTGTGGTGCCATAGACAAGGATGGGTACCCACTAAAATATCATAATAGGCCACCCAGAAAGAAGAGTCATACTAAATTTACTGGATGATAAATAAGTTGAGATGTCAAAAGAATTTGCTTTGCTATTTATTGTTTGTTAGTGACACTCTGATTTCACATGTATTATTTAATTTGGATATAATCATTTCTCCTAAATAAGTATTTATTTATGTGTTTTCAGAAATAGATTTATTTCATCTATGGTTCTGTCTTCTTTGTTTGTTTATTTATTCTTTTATATCAGGGCCAGTATGTAACAGAGACATTCTGCACCTTCCATGGTGGTCAGTAAATGCTCTGACTGACCAGTTTTTCAGCTTTCCAAGTTTTATAGTGGGAGTAATAATACTTGCTTGTTAATGATCTGCTAAGTTGCGGAAGTTCATCTATAAATGTCTTGTGGTTAGAATAAATACCACTTGGGAAGCGGATGTGGCTCAATCAGTAGGGCTCCCGTTTACCATATGGGAGGCCCCGGGATTCCGGGGCCTCCTGGTGAAGGCAAGCCAGCCCATGCGGCGCGGTGAGCTGACACAGCAGGACGACCCAGGAAGAGGAGACAAGCAGACACAGAGAGACGCACAGCAAATGGACACGGCGAGCACGGGCAGCAAGGGGGGGGATAAATGAATAAATAAATAAATAAAAATCTAAAAAAAAAAGAATAAACACCACTTAATAGGAATGCTTTGATTATAATACAGCGTCCTAGTAATTTATATTTCATTCTAATTCTAGTGTAACTGATTTAACAGAATTGCACTTATGACACTGTAACTTCCTTCTTGAATCGGTGATGCTGTTTATGTCTTATTAGGAATTATAAAGTAATTTTGTGCTGTTTATGTCTTATTAGGAATTATAAAGTAATTTTTTTCTGTTTATTATTTTTAAAAGTTATACAAATTATACTTGGTTATTGTAGAAAACCCTGAAAATATAAAGGCGCAAAAACAAATGAAGGGTAAAACTATCTGAAATTCTGTTACTCAAAGATAATCAGTTGTTTTGACATGTTATTTTGAGACAATTCCTATATAAGCTTTTATAGATTGGAGGCACTAGGTGTTTGATAGCAGTGACTGAACAATCTGACCACTTATTATTTATGTGGTTCAGTCACAAAGAAAAAAAATAAAATTCAAGAAAGCCATTACAATTTGTTTTTGAAAATAAGAAAATTTTTTTCCAAATAAGTAATAGTAAGTAAAATTGATAGTGCAATGGCTTAGACCCAGTAGCTATTCCTGTGAACCATAAATGGAATCATACAGCGTGAATTCTTTTTTCTGGCTTCTTTAATTCGGCATAATTATCTTGAGATTCATTCATGTTGTTGTATCAATAGTTCATCTTATTTAATAGCTGAGTAGTATTAACTGCTTGTGCCATATCCGTTCCCCTGTTAATATTGAGTTTTGAGAGTTTTTATATTCTGTATACAAGTCTTTTATCAGATAAGTGATGTGCAAGTATTTTCTCCAAATCTGTGCCTCTTTTTTAATAAGAGTGTCTTTCAGTGTGCCCCAAATCCAACTTTCATATAATATTATATAATATAAAAATATATTAGAGTTTAAAGGGACCTGACGTTTTTCATTTTGTTGTACTTAAAAAAAAGTCTTAGAATTTGTTGTATTGTGAACCTTCACTGTTTTGGCCATTCTGTATTTGAAACATCTAACAAAATCCCTTTTGATTCTATTATCTTCTGTTTTACACTGTTCTCCCTCTTAGACGAGGAGTTATTTTTGGTCTTTGGAGTGCCTGTGCTTCTGTGGGTAATATTTTGGGAGCATGCCTCGCTTCCTCTGTTCTGCAGTATGGTTATGAGGTAAGTACTTTTTTTTTTTTTTTAGTTTTTTTTTTTTTCTTGAGTATATTTTGTTTTAGCCTTTTTTGTTTTGTTTTGTTTTGTTTTTGTTTTTTCCTTTTTCTTTTTTTTTTTTTTTTTAGGGAACAATATTTTGGTCATTTAAAACTACCTAGAGCTATGTCTGGGTGGGACAATGCTTTTATTAAAAGTAGACAACTTTTGATAAATTCAACCACATTAAAAAAACTCATGGAAGGAACATCATAAGAAAGTCTAAAGACAAATAGCCACGGGGAAAAAGTGTTTGCAACTCATGTTGCAAAGATAAAGAGCTAATAATCTCCTTAAAATCTAAGCGCATCTACAAGTTGATATGAAAAAGACCAATAACCCATAGAAAGAAAGTTAAAGGATTTGAATATATGGTTTATGAAAAGAAGGTAGAAATAACTCTAAAATATAAGAAAAAAATATTTAACTTCACTCAGAGCTTATTTATTCATTCAGTAAATATTTATTAAGCCCCTCTATGAACCTGATGGTACTGGAGAGTATAGCACAGGCTAAAATAGACAAAATCTATGCCTTTGTGGAGCTTAGATGTTAGTTTGGGTAAAAATGCAAATTAGAAAAAAAAACTATATTGTGTACTGGTTAGATTGGTAAAAATCCTAAAGTTTGATAACATGCCATGGTTATGAGGATGTGAAGAAACAGGCATTTCCTATTTCAAATTATTCCTAGAGGGGTCAATATGGGACTGTCTATCAAAATTACAGCTGCTCTGACCAAGCAGTTCCATTTTTAGGCATTAATTCTACAAGTGTATATACTTACATGTACAAAATGGTATTTCTACAAGGTTTTTATGTCAACATTTTAATAGCAAAAGACTGAAAACAAATTCCAATCTGTAGGGAAATAATTAAACACACTGCTATGAGATAAACCTTTTCAGTGGAATAACATGCCTCTATGAAATAGAATTGAGAAACTCGTTGTGTATGGACAGAAAAAGATCTCAAAGATATATTAAGCGGAAAAAGCAAAAATGCAAAACAATGTGTATTGAATGTTACTACTTATATGAAATAGGAGGAAATAAAGAGTATATTATAATCTATTGGTTTGTATATTTCTAAGCAATCTCTAGAAAGTAAAAATGAAATAATTGGTTATGTGTTGGGGAAATGAGAGTTGGGCAGATAGGGGAAAGGAGTGGGAGTGGAGTTTTTACTATGCATCTTTAAACAGTTTACCCATTTTTGGTCTTTGAAGAATTTTGGTCTAGTCAAGGTCAGTGGGAAGTCCTTCCTTTATTCTTGGTCACCTGAATCCTAGTTTTCTTAGCCTAGAATCCTAGTTTCTTAGCTAGAGTGTATTAATTGGTTCATATGGGAATTTCACTTAACCCCATAGCTACTTGCAGGTTTGACTTCTAGGAACATTGCTTTGATTTTGTCACTCACTCTGTTAAAAATTCAGTCAATATCTACTTCAGTCTCCATTCCCTACCCAATAAAATTCAACTATGCAACCTGGTTTTTTGAGGGTCTTTAATTTTGATTTCAATCTTTCCAAATCAGTTTTATTTCCTATTATCCCGCAGCAGAAGCCTTCTGCTTCAGTCAATGCAAAGGCGTTCTGCCTCATTCCCACTCGTGCCTTTGCTTAAGTTGTTCCAGGAAAGATGCTTAATTGCTAGGATTTTCAGCTCTTGCTTAAAACATTGTCTTAACACTTCATCCTCTTTTAGCGGTTTCCTTCTTTTGAATTCCTATGTATGTTTCTTGTTAGGACTGGACTTTTTCATTTATTGAGCTGTGTGCTGCCTTATGTTATTGTTTTTTGTTATTATTATATTGTATATTGATTTCCTCCCTCAACTGGATACAATATCTTTTGTGGGAGATGGTCTTGTGGTGCAAAGAACAATTTTGGAGTCAGTCCTCATTTCACAAAGTAGTGTGCCATTTATTATTCAAGGAACCTTAATTATCCTCTCTGAGACTCATAGTGTTATGGAAGGAATTAAATGAGAAAACACAAGTAAAACACCTAGCACAGTGCCTGGCACATTTTAAGCATTCAGTGTTCATTTCCTTTCCAGTCTCCCTTCTCCTTCCCCTCTCAAACCCCACATCCTACCTCCCACCCATGTGCCTTTATTTATTTGTTTTTTTTTTTTTTTTTTTGAAGTACCAGGCCAGGAATTGATCCCAGGACCTCTATGTGGGGAAACTGGCACTCAGCCACTGAGCCACATCTAGTCTCCCCTGAGTTGGTTGTTTTGGTTTTTTTTTAGTATGTTTGCTTGTTGTTTGTTTTTTTGTTTTTAGAAGGCACCAGGAACCGAACCGGGTACCTCCCATGTGGGAAGCAGGCACTCAACTGCTTGAGTCATGTCCGTTCCCCACATGTGCCTTTAAAGTAGACACTTAATGAATATTCCCAGCTGTGACTTTGTCATCTCTCTTCTAGTATGCCTTTCTGGTGACAGCATCTGTGCAGTTTGCTGGTGGGATCATCATCTTCTTTGGACTCTTGGTATCACCAGAAGAAATTGGTGAGGAGAAGCTGTCTTCTATTCAGAACTTCTTATCATTATGGACAAAGGGGAGCCTGAGGCCAGGAAATCAAATATCTTTTCTCCTAGGAAAACTGTGAGCTCCTTTCAGTGAATTAAGGGAGCAGTATTGCTATTTTGTGTCCTGTAGATATTGTGGATAACTCCAGGCATGGCCATGTGTATATGAAGGGGTGATGAATATCTTTTATAGATACTGTCTACAGCTTAGGAAAAACTCATCTTTTGCAAATGAATTTTACAATTGAGACACTGGCTGAAAATTAGCGTGATGTATTTCTTTTTTTATTTTAAGATTGATTTTATTTATTTATTCTCCCCCCTTGCCACTTGTGCTTACTGTTTGCTCTTTATGTCCATTTGCTGCACGTTTTTCTGTGTCTGTGTGTTTCCCTTTGTTGTGTCATCTTGTTGCGTTAGCTCTCTGAGGGCTGTCAGGGAGGGAAGGAGGCGCGGGCCGGCTTGTCTTTGCCAGGAGGCCTGGGGAATCGAATCCAGGACCTCCCATATGATAGAAGGGAGCCCAGTTGCTTGAGCCACATCTGCTTCCCTGTGATGTATTTCTAATTTCACCTCTTGAGATTTCTTTTCCTTTATAAAATTAATTTGGTTTGATACATATCTATGGCTAAATGCAGAATATGTTCAAGCCAAACCACAGAAGCAAAGTGAAGTATGATTCTTCTATATTTTGAGTATTATTGAAGAAACATTTCAGTTTTACAGTATAATTAGTTTCTTTTCTATATAAGGGATCTAGTGTGATGTAGCTGAAAAAGCATTACTCTGAAGCCACATAAAGTAGAATTAGAGTCTTGGGTTTGTTGCTCATTAGCTATGTGACCTTAATTCTCCTTAGTTGACCTTGATCTTTGAACCTTAGTTGCCTCTTCTATAAAGTGGAAATAAAAATAATATCCAGAAATAAATTAAAAAAATAAAAATAATATCCAACCCATAAGTAATGATATATGTAAAGCATTTAGTATAATGCAAAGCAGGTAACTATTATTTTTGTTTTAGGTCTCCCAGGTATTGAGGCAAAAGAAAATTTTGAAGAAGACTCACATAAGCCATTAATTAATGGTGCTGAAAATGAAGATGAAAATGAGCCTAATTATTCAATCCAAGAAGGCAGTATTGTTACTCAAGCCAGGGCAATAAGCTTTAATCAGGCTTGTTGCCTTCCTGGAGTTATACCGGTAAGGACCATTTAAATTTCCTTATATGCTCAGTGAGACAGTATAGCCCTTGATATTTGCTCTGCTTCGGATAAAGCATCTTTAAGTAATTAGTTTCTCTTTGATACTTTATTTTAGGAATATATGTTCAGAGGTATTTGTATAGTGCCCCTCAGCTTTTTCTATATTGGCACCACTTGAAATTTTATCTGATATCTAATGCAAGGGTTGGCAAGCCTTTTCTTTTAAGGGCCAGATAGTATTTTCAATCTCTGTCACAACTATACAACTCTGTAGAGCAAAAGAAGTCATAGATACCATGTAATGAATGGGCACGACAACACTTGGCCCAGGGGCTCTAGATTGTTGGCCCCTAATCTAACGTGTGAGTAGGAATGCATAATTAATATTTTAAAATATATGTTTTTGGCCTGTTGAAGTATTATACAACTATATAAAGACCAAGAAGGGCTCTTTGAATGGTTCGTAAAGCCTGCCTTATTTGCCTACATTTGAATCATTTCAGAGCAAGCCCTTTTATTAAATAGTCCAGAACAGAATACTCCACAGTATTTCTTGGTAATGCATTCCAGTGTTTCCACAACCTTTACAGTCAGGAAAGCTTTCTAATGTCTAAACTAAATCCCTTCTGCTGCAGTTTTTCTGTCTTGATGTTTCGGGAGCTCTAGCACTGGAATGGAAGTTAAGAGACCTAGGTTATATTTCCAGCTTACCCACTAACTTACTGTGAGGCCTGGGGTAAGTCACTCAACCCATCCTTGTGTCTCAGTTTCCCTTCCCATGGAGTAGAAATTATATCAGCTTCCCTGAGGTCTATAACATTGGGTTATGGTGTTGTGAAAAAGCACCTGTTTTTTATTTTATTTATTTATTTTTCTAGTGGTGCTTTATAAATGTAATCTCCCATGTGGATTCAAAATCCACAGGGTCATCATATTTCATACTTATCCATTCCCTTCTTGCCTGTGCCTCTAGGCTAAGAGAACTAACATTTGAAAACAGGCAGTTCAGTATGAATTAAAATATATGTGTCAGTGCGAATATTCTCGCTGTCTTGATGTTGTGATAATCAGGGTAGGCTAAACATTCACTATATTAGAAACCATGCATGTGTCCCCAGACCTAGTTTTTCTCCCTAGGTCTGGTTTTTAGAATGCTGGTGATAAACCAAGCCTACTTTGCTATAGGGCCATCCTGTAGGGGAAATAACTATTAACTCTAGGTATCTTTGATCAACCTTAAGAGATATAGCAGTGAGGTGGATGTGACTCAGATGGTTAAGTGTCCATCTCCCATATGGATAAAAGTAAATAAATAAATCTTTAGGAAAATAAAAAATAGTGATGAGTGAACAAACAAATATATATATATGTGTGTCAGTTTCCACAATTCTCTAATCAAAAAGATGATATATAATATAAAGAAAATGCATATTCCTTTAGGCCTCCTTTTATGATAATGATTAGCATTATTAAACTAATTATTAAACTATTCTGGTAATAGTTTAATTTATGAGCCAAAACTTAAATTTGTTGTGCCAAAATCTGGAACTCTTGTTATTCTTTTAGTATTTCACAAGGTATTATTCTCTAACATGGGCAGGGATATAAAGGAAAGATAGTTAACTTAATTCCTTTTCCTTGGTAGCAGGCTATCTGGACAAAAAGCACTCAAGATCAGGATTTGGTTCTCTAGGGGGTAGCTATTGCCCTACTAGGGAAGCTGTTTTAAAACAGGTGATACCTAGGGGATAACTGACTGCTCCTGGGAAAAGAATATACTAGCCAGACACCCTTTGAAGTCAGTCTCTCTATTCCTTTCCCTTTTTTCCCTTTGATGCTAAATGTCAGGATATCCTGGCAATAATGTGTTGAATATAGGAGACTTAGCCCCACCACCATCTTAAGGCAGCTGTAACATTTTTCTCCAGAGGAGAGCCACAAGGTTGATCATGATGACATTCTTTCATTTTTAACCCACAAAAATACTCTTCTTTTCCACTAAATATTGGCTTTTGGAAACTAAAATGTGAAAGTAGTTTTAATGTTGATGCTTTTCTTAGTCCTTTAAACTATATAGTTTAGTCATTTTGCTCACAATTATTCATAATATTAACTTTGTTAGAAGTAGAATAACCAAAACAGTTTGGCTGCTTGCAATAAAAGCTCAGATTTATTGGATTTATTTTGCTATGTTAATCCCAGTTAGTGGCTTGAATTTATCTTTGTCTGAATAAAGCAATATGAGTATGTGCCCTGCCTTATAGGTTCAAAACACTGGTTTGCTTCTACTAGAGAACTGAAAGGAGAAGAAATGGGGGGTAATTAAAAAAAAAATTATATGTATTTTTTATTCTTAAGCCCTATTGTACATGCTTTTCTAGCAGCTAATAGGGATAAAGAGAAGAGGGAGACTAGGTAGAGTCAAGCAAATGGGAATTTGTAGAAATGTTGAACTTTAAAACCAGGTACTATTCACCCTAAACTACTTATTTTGTTTGCTTTTCAATTACATTAAAAAATGTGGTCATGCTGTGCTATTTATTTCTTACTGATTGTTGAATGTTTTTTTGTTTGTTTTGTAGTATTCACTTGCTTATGCCTGCTTGAAGTTAGTGAATTACTCCTTCTTCTTCTGGTTGCCCTTCTATCTGAGTAACAACTTTGGATGGAAGGAGGCTGAAGCTGACAAGTTGTCCATTTGGTATGATGTGGGAGGAATTATAGGTATGCCAGTGATGCATCTTTTTCCTTAATAAAGAGTTAGTCTCTAGTAATCTCTTACTGGGTCATGAAATCTGGCATCAAAGTTTTATCACAGTCATTTTCCTATACTGTCCCTACCAGTAAACAGTCAAACTCTTAAAACAAAAAAAGTCCATAGAAAGCAAGACTAAGGCAACCCTGTGGTTTATAGGGCTCTTTTTCTCTCAGTTCTTTGTTGATGGGTCAGTTCTTTTGTCTTGGGAAGCAGTAGATGTTTCCTTCAGTTGTCAGCCTAAATGTAACTCTTTTGTACACTTTCAGCGGTATTTTAGTTCTAAAACTAATTGTGCGGGAAGCGGCTGTGGCTCAATCAGTGGGGCTCCCGTTTGCCATGTGGGAGGCCCTGGGTTTGGTTCCCGGGCCCTCCTGGTGGGGGCGGGCCGCCCGCACGGCGTGGTTGGCTGACCCGGCGAGCGCAAGCAGCAGGGGAGGGATAAATGAATAAATAAATAAAATCTTTAAAAAAAAAAAATAAATAAAATAAAACTAATTGTGTGTCAAAGATCAAAGTTAGAATGTGAATGTGTCCATTTTATCTACCTCCCACCTTCCCCACCACCCCCAAGCCAAAGAAGAGAAAATAATAACTCAGTGTGTAGATTGTCAGATTATAGAGGTAGGAGTAACAGCAGCAATTAATTTCTGTGAATGTTTTGCAATTTCTTCATTGTAAGCAACACATTTTGATAGTGACTTTCTGCTATAGTTAAAAGTATATACAGGGAAGTGGCTGTGGCTCAATCAGTAGGGCTCCTGTTTACCATATGGGAGGCCCCGGGTTCGGTTCCCGGGGCCTCCTGGTGAAGGCAAGCCCGCCCGCACGGCGTGGTTAGCTGACCTAGCGAGCACAAGCAGCAAGGGGGTGATAAATGAATAAATAAATAAAATCTTTAAAAAAAAAAAAAAAAAAGGCAAAATCTTAAAAAAAAAAAAAAGTATATACAAACAAATAAGAAACTTTTGAATAAGACAGATTTACAGAATGCATCTTAATGGTTATTACTTACATAGCTGTGGCAAAACAATGATTTCCTTTCTATAATATTTACATTTAGGATTGTGGTAAGACTAAACTGCCCTAAACACCTGAAGGCAAACAATTTATCTTTAGTGAGTGATACTGTTACTGTATTTGACCTTGTCTGGCCTTATTCTTAGATCCGGGGATAAAGGTGAGGTTGCCACTTTTAGACCTGACTATACTTTTTGTGTCCTCTAAAATTAAAATTGCCTGGGTATTTACTATCTGATGAGGATGTACCAGATTTTCCTTGGCCCCTAGAACTCAAAATGGGACTGTATTTAAATGTGACAGTGTTGCTCACGGAATTCACATCACTTCTATTTAAATATCCTAATGTCATTATTACCAAAGCATAATTGTTACATTTAATTTTAATGGATATTTGTTGGCCATTATTAATAACCTATGAGGTGCAAACCTTAATCATTTCTTAAAAATAAAAAGCAGAAGTATCAGGAAAATCATTAACAGCTTGTTTTAGGAGGAAAAACAGTGAGGGATAGTGGATGGTTTTGAGAATATTTCCTTTTTCCTTATTTTGGTGTCTGTGCTGTCCTGTTCCCATTAACCATCATGTAACAGTCAGCTCATCTTCCTGAAAGGAAATTAATGGAGGAAGCTTTTAGGAAGGCACGCCATCTTTTTGGATAGACCAGTGTTATAATCCTGATAGTGAGAATAGAGAGAATATGTGGTAAGTTTCAGGTGACTGAACTAAATTATAAATGATTCTGATTGCAATGTGCTCTTTGTGTCTGAAGGTGGAACTTTGCAAGGCTTCATCTCTGACATGTTAGAAAAGAGAGCACCAGTTTTAACTCTAAGTCTGCTTCTGGCAGTTGTATCCCTCGTTGGATATAGTCGTGAGTATTCTTTTGAAATTAAATTGTTTTCCAAACCACTTAGAAATAAGCCATTTGGGGAAGCGGCTGTGGCTCAATCAGTAGGGCTCCCGTTTACCATATGGGAGGCCCCGGGTTCGGTTCCCGGGGCCTCCTGGTGAAGGCAAGCCCGCCCGCATGGCGTGGTTAGCTGACCCAGCGAGCACAAGCAGCAAGGGGGGGATGAATGAATAAAAAAAAATAAAAAAATCTTTAAAAAAAAAAAATAAGCCATTTGCCTTGAGTCAGTGATCAAGCCTGGGGAGATCCTTGAGACCAGTTACAAAGGCATGATATATATTACCTTTGTATTGTCCTGTAAATGCCTGGTAAAGCTATCATCGTGTAGTTTTATTTGTGTTGGGGAGGAAACTGGCATCTCTTCTGCTTTGTTGATTTGTTTAAAAGCTTGTTTGGGAGTGTATATCCTTTGTTTGAGAGTAGGCTCCAGAGAGGCAGCATTATAGACAATAAAACAATAAAAGGGGAAAAGGTTTCAAAAGAGGAAAGATGATAATTAGTAGGTTTGGTATATGTTCCTTAAGATACTGCTGAGATGGGAGTAGAGTTTTTATTTATCTTTTAGAAGTCTCATTAGTTTGAGCACCAGCAAGAGGCAGGCATTACAAATAAAAGTTGGAAGAGGCAGTGACGTGTCTCTTTGTAGTCTCTGGGAGTGATTTGTGAGGTCATTTAGATTCAGATCTTTGTGTACTGAACTGTTGAGGCATACGTAATATGCTTTTAAAGTCAGTGTGGCATTTCTATGACTTTTTTCACAGATTCTCCAAACAACAAGTCTGTTAATGCACTTCTAATGGCTGTTACAGGTATAGTATATAGCTCAATTTCACTGTACTATTACTCTCTAAATAAAAAGGAATAAAGGAAACTCTTTTCTCCTTCAATTTGAGTAATACTAAAACTTTAATTATAGAGAGCTCAAAAGCTAAAAGAAAGACACTGCCTTCACATTATACTTCTCTGCTATTATGTGCCTCAGTCTTATTGTTACACAAGGAGTTCTAATTGACAGATTTTCTAAAATTTTTTATTGCTTCTCCAGCTTCTGATTTTTTAGGAAAGAAATAAGCTCTGAAACACTTTTGGTAAGGACACTAGGGTTGAGGAGTCATTTCTCTCATACAAGAAAAGGAAATACTGCCTTCATGATAGTTTTAGTCAACCTAAAGGAGGTTGTTCTGGGCAAAAATATAGGTGATCGACCTTTCTAAGTATCCCTTTTGACATAATAGTTTGTCCTTTATCCTGTATTAAATGCTAATACTAGGACTTTACAAAGTCCTTTTGTGATTTTTAGTGAGATTAACAATATTCTTATGAAACAGAATAATTGAATCCTAATTTTTAGGATTGAAGAGACTTTAATCATCTAGTTCAACTCCATCATTTTATAAATGGAAACTAAGACCCAAAGAATTAACCAGCTTACTTGAGGACATATATCTAATTAGTAACTTGAAATAAAATTGGAACTTTAGTCTTAATGTCTTTTCTACTCTGTCTCATTGCCATTCAGTTAATAGTTTTGATAGAAATTCGAAATAACTATTCTAGCATTATTTGTTTGCTTACGTTAAGTACATTGCATAATTATACATGATTTGTACAGGTATATGCTATTATATTCTTAGAACCAGTAAATATTATTGATAAAAAAGTAAACTATCCTATGGCTAGCAGAGCTGACACTGATCTCAGATGTAGGAAAAACATTCACTGTACTATCAGAAAGTTACAGTAATTTTTTTGAACATACATAGCTTTTGTTCAATTTTTAAAGTTTTTATTTATAACAAGGACTTGATGATTATATTCTCATTATTGATATATACCATCTCAAGAAACCAACAGAAATAGGTTTTCAGCATGTTGTTGTACACAGTTCTCATACACAAATATAAAGGGCATATGCTGCCAAGATTTTACACCTCTGGCTATCTGCCTTTCCAAACAGCCTTATCGTATGCCCTTTTTCTCAATTGTGCATAACTTCTCAGATATTTTTTACTGCATGATGTCAAGAAAAAGGTAGCAGATACTTCATATAAAGAGCGTGAATGGTCAAATGAAGCAAACACGGTGCTATTAAATCAGATCCCCAAAAATAACTCTTGAGGAATATCCTAATTACTTTTATTTCTTTGGGAACTCAGCTATATCAGGTATTGCTTGAAATAAGACTATTGGCTAGTTCTATAGAAATGTTTGTTGTAATGGGTCCTTTTGGGTAGGCTAGTGTTGCATGTTACAAAAGGGATAAGTTCTAAAGCCAGTGTGTGAGGTAAGAATTTTATATAGTAAAAATTTCTTCCTAAAGTATCTTAGGAATATGCCATATTGGAAACCAATTCAGCATTCTTCAAAAGTCCAGGATAGTTAGGTTTTCCCCCTACGTTGGAACTAATCAGTATGTCTTTACTTGAGCACCAGATGAAATAGTTGGGTGCAATTGGGGACTATGTTGTTAAAAAATATGTATATGTATTTGAAACTTTAGATCTTACTCATAGTGATATGCTCATGCTATGAGACACACATAGAACTGATTCCAAAGTGTGAACAACAGATTCACAGCTGCCAACTCACACTCACTTGGATAGACTCACTAAGAGGAGTGATTTATTTAAATAACTTTCCCTCCTCTCTGTTTACCCCAATATATTTAGTTGAATTGGGATATTTAACTGCTCATATGATGCAACTTGATTGTAAATGAATTTTACAAGCTAGTGTAATTATTAGTTATTAGTGAATGTGTACTTCACAGGATTAGAAAAATGCTATGAAATTTCACGATTTTCTATAGCTTTGAGTTCCATAAAAATGTCATATAATTCAAGAAGAGATTTCAGAAATGTGGCTGCTAACTAGTTTGAAGATGATCCTATCTGTGAGAGTTTTTATTTTTACTAGCTATTTTTTTCCTTTTCTCTCCATACTGATTAAAATATTGGGGTAATGGTCTGCCTTACTCAATAGAGTCCATGGTGTTATGACTTGTGTTTTAATAAGGAACTGTTCTGTTTATGACTTTAGGATTTTTTATTGGTGGACCTTCTAACATGATTAGCTCTGCTATTTCTGCGGACCTGGGTCGCCAAGAACTAGTCCAAGGTAGCAGTGAAGCTTTGGCCACAGTCACAGGAATTGTTGATGGAACTGGGAGCATTGGAGCTGCAGTGGGCCAGGTGAGAGAATAGGAAAGGGATTGAAATTCCAGTATTGAGTAGTACTTCAAAGGTGGAAGAATTTCACCTGACTACTATGCTGCAGTAGGTGGCACTCTTGTGCTATTGTATACTATATCAGACTCCTCTGAGGTCCTGCTGCTGTACCTAATATGGAAGGTTCCTCTACATTTTTCAGTTCCTTCTTGCCAATTTTGTTACTTCCAGATTCTTCCTCTCTGGAAATAAACTAAACACTCATAAGGCCCCCGTCCCTCTTACAAGCCTGAACTTGGCACTTTGACTCCTCCGGGAAGGGGGTGAGGCATGAGACACATCCTTCTCGTTATCCTTGCCTGGCATGCAAACCCTACTGCTTTCCTTCTCCACTGTCTCCACATACGATAGACATACATGTTCATACATTATTTACATGGATCTCACAAAAAATTATCCTGGGCCCTGCAACTTTTCTCTGAGTCACTTTTTCTCTTTCCTAGATGTCCAAAAATCTAATACTGTGTTTAGATGGTGTTGCATAAGTTTCTTGAATCATAATCACCTAGGATACTCATTAAAATTCAGAACACTGGGCTTACTACAGACTTGCAGAATCAGAGCCTAGGGATTTGTATTTTCAAAAGTCTTGTGATTCTAAAAGCACTCTAAAGATTGAGCCCTCATAAACTAAGATTGGGCTATTACAGGTATGCAGAATTCACACTTTCTCTTAGAAAGGTATCTCTTCTCTGGAAAGATCATGAGCTATACTTCTCCTAGGGTATAGACCTCCAGGTCATTGAGTGCTAATTTTGCAGAATATGGATTTGGGAGTCATCTGCATGGAAAGTACCAAAGATAGAACCTCAAAGAATGCCCATTGGTCCAAGAAGCCAGGAGAGTAATGTGAAGTCAAGGGTTTAGAATTTGAGGAGTTATTAGTAGGACCATAGATAGAGAGGTCAGGAGGAGAACTGAAGAAAAAGAAAAAAAAAAGGCGCTTCATCCTGACATTTAGGAGGTCATTAATGGCTTTGAAGATTGCTGTTTGCTTGCTTATTGGGTTGTGATTGCTGTTGTCTGATTGCTAGAGGTTTATGAGAGAGCAGGTACTGAAGAAAAGTTAACCATCTTAATACTTAACCACTACTCAACCATAATATTGTATATTTATTTGTTTATTGTCTTTCTCTCCCACTATAATGTAAGCTTCACAAAGGCAGACATTTTGTTTTGTGAGCTGCCTATCTCAGTACCTAGAACAGTGTCTGGCACATAGACAGTCACATGTTTGTTGACTGATTGACAGCTTAGCATAATATTTGATTATGACTAAATGGTTAAAAAAACAAAAACAAAACAACCTTAGCAAAGGTAAGGGAACTTTACCATGTTCTGGAGTAGGAATAGAAAATGGCTTTTGGCCACCAGTTCAGTTATCTTCATATGTCAGGCAGGGAGTGACTATATTGGGCTTCATTTTCTGAAGTTACTATATTTATGTTATCCTTCCTCACTAATGTTTTCTTCATTAATAAAATGGGTAGATTATTAGCATTTCAAGGAATTTACTTTTATTTAGAATATCTTATTTGCCAGTGTTTAGATCCCTAACGGTAAAATTGGGTCAGCATTGGACTGACCTTCATGGTTGAGGAAATAAGACCAGGAGCAAATTATTGTTAGTTTTACTAATTCTTCCTTGCTGATTTTTTAATGTTTTCCCCATTGCCTAAGGGAGAAAATCCCACATCCCATGATTTAATGTTTAAACTCAATCAAATTGTCTCTAGCACTCCCCTAAATCACCCTGAATAACTATGATTACCCTGTCTTTCCCTGGCTTCTCAAGAAAATTGATTGATTGTTCTTTCCTCCTTGTTTCCATTGCAGTTTATACATGTCTCTAATAGAATGCTTGTCACACACAGTATATCGCATTTACTGCTTAATTCATCTATCCAGTGATCCAAATCTGTGTTTCTTCCTTTTCTTTTCTGTGTGTGTGTGTGTGTGTGTGTGTAAACAGTAGGTATTTATTGTTTCACAGTTTTGGAGGCTAGAAGTCCAAAATCAATATATTAGCAAAACATGCTTTCTCTGAAGTTGTAAAGCTCTGGTGGTACCTTGCTGGCAATTATTCTCTACCTCCATCACATGATGGTCTGCCTCCTTTGGTCTCCTCCTGTTCCTTTTACTTCTGTGTCCAGATTTTCTTTGTTCATTAGGATTCCAGTCATTTTGGATTAAGGCCCACCCTGATTCAGTTTGGCCTCGTTTTAATAGGATCTTTGAAGATATTTCCAAATGAGCCCACATCCACAGGACCAGGAGTTAGGACTTGAATATGTCTTTGAGGGGGAATGAGTCTACCATAACTGCTTAACATCATTAGTAATTAGGCAACTACAAATCAAAACGATAATGAGATAGCACTTCATACTCAGTAGGATGGCCAGAATTGAAAACACAGAAAATTTCAAGTGTTGGTGAAGATGTGGGGAAATCAGAACACTCAAATTGCTAGTGAGGATATAAAATGGTGCAGTCACTATGGAAAACATTCAGCATCTCAAAATGTTAAACATAGCAACTCTATTTCTTGAGAATTCTGTTTCCTTCATCTTTGTGTCCCTATTACTTAGCACTTCTTTTCTATCAACTTTTTATTTAAAAAAAACTTTCAAACTCACAGCATAGTTACAAAAAAAAAAAGCAAATCCCATAAACAGAAAACTCCAACATATCCCCACCCTTCTAGATACCTAGACACACCAATTACAATTTCCCACCACATTTGCCATATTCCATCCATCTCCATCCATCCAAAAATTTTCTGAACACTTGAGTGTCGGTTGTTCATATTTGCTCCTTGAACACTTAACCACTACTATGTACATTTCCTAAAGACAAGGACATTCACCCATGCAACCACCTTAAAATACAGCTATTAAGCTTGAGAAACTCAACATTGATACAAAGCCTACAGTCTAAAATCCAGTTTTTTTCACATGCCCCAATAATGTCTCTTTGAGCCTGCTTTCCTCCCTTGTTAGATCTGATCCAGTATCATGTATTGCACTTAATTGTCATTGTCTCTTTAGTTGCTTATTCTTTTTTATTTTTTCTAATTGTGGTAACATATATATAACATAACTTTCCCATATCAGCCACTCCTAAGCATATCATTGAGTGGGATAATCACATTCAAAATATTACGGTACCCTTGCCACTTTCTATTTCTAAAATTTCCCCATCTCCTGAAATAGAAACACTTATGCATTAACTCCCCATTCCACCTGCCCCCCCATCCCTGGCAACCTGTATGCTAATTTCTGTCTCTATGAACATGCGTATTCTTCAATATATTTTCTTTGTAGTTACCTTGGAGCTTAAATTTAACATCCTAAATCTGTAACAATCCCATTTACTTAACTTCAGTAGTATACACAGACTATGTTCCTATACCCTCCTGTCTCCCAGTCTTTATTTAGTTCTTGTCATAATTACAAGTTTATATATTATGAACCAAAACCACTGATTTGTCATTATATTGTATGCATTTGCCTTTTTAGATCCAGTAGTAAGTAAAAAGTGAAGTTACAAACCAAAAATACAATAGTACTGGCGTTTATAGTTCTTCATGCTGTTACCCTCATAGGAGATCTTTATTTCTTCATGTGGCTTCAATTTATTGACCTTTCCTTTCAACCTGCAGAACTCTTTTTAGTATTTCTTGTGGGGCAGTTCTGATGGTGAGGAACTCCCTCAGGTTTTGTTTATCTGGGAATGTCTTGAACTCCCCCTCATTTTTTTTTTTTTTTTTTTTTTCAATGGCTCTACAATTTTATGTGGTTTTGAATAGCAGCTTAAAGACAACTCTGAGTTACAACTTAGTTTGGCTTACACAGTAAAGAATATAAAAGTAAAATTTAACTTGCTACTATATCTTGTCACACTGACTTTTAAAAACATCCAACCTTACAGATCATCTATAAAATGTGAGAAGTCTTCAGCCTTCTTTATTTGGTATCATACATAAATCAAACCAAAATGCCTTTTGTTAAATGAAAGGCAACATTTCAGATACAGGCAATTTTAATTAGATTGACACAGTTAAGACCAAAAAGATAAAGTGGACACAGCTACCTTATTTTCAGCACCTTCCTTTAAACAGGCTGATAAACACCAATTGAAACACAGGTGAGTCTTGCTCTATGAGACAGTGAAGGGATTTCCCTACTATTAAAATATATTCATAAAACCAGTTATATAAATCTAAATATAAAACCAATCTCCTATAAGTTGTGAGTTGGCATTCACCATCTTTGTGAAAAGTTGAACACTACAAATTCAACCTAGCTTTGAGTCTAAATATATCTTTAGAAGGGGGAAACAGTGATAGCACTTGCTGAACCAGAATAACTATCAAAATTCAAAAAGCTTGATCATATTCATTTAACTATAAGCCAATATTTAACTCAGGACTGTCCAACAAAATTATCCTATCAGCCATTCATGATCTGAATTCTGGTGTATGAGATCAATTTAAATATGATACATGTAAAAAAGTCACAAGACATTTTTGTTTTGTAATAAATAATGCAGTGCTGAACTATTACTCATTAGTAGCTTTTTTGAGATAAGCTATCAAGTCTGCCCTTTCTGCCTTCTTCTTAATGCCAGCGAAGATCATTTTTGTTCCAGGGATGTACTTCTTGGGATTTTCCAAATACTTCATTAGTGTCTCCTCTCCCCAAGTGATGCCTTTGTTCTTGTTGGCATCTGTGTAAGAGAATCCAGGGGCCTGACCTGTCTTCCATCCAAAGAGACCATGCAGATTTGGCCCAGTCTTGTGTTTGCCTCCCTTTTCCACGGTGTGGCATTGGGCACACTTCTGAACAAAAATCTTCTTGCCCTTCTCAACATCACCCATTTTGAATTCGCTCTCTCGTCGAACACAACACAACAACGTCCGTTCGAAAGCCGGACGTCCCGCGCTGTCTCCCCCTCATTTTTGAAAGATAGTTTTGCCAGTTACAGAATTCTCGGTTGGCAGTTTTTTTGCTTTAGCACTTTAAGTATGTCATCCCACTGTCTTCTTGCCTCCAAGGTTTACAATCAGAAATCGGCATTTAGTCTTATTGAGGCCCTTTGGAAGTAACACCTTGCTTCTGTCTTAGGCTTTCAGAATACTCTATCTTTGGCATTTGAGAGTATGATTATGATATACCACACTATGGGTCTATTTTGGTTTATCCTGTTTGGAGTTTCTTGAGCATCTTGGATGTGTTATGTATATTCACATCTTTCACTAAATTTGGGATGTTTTCAGCCATTATTTCTTTGCTTATTCTCTCTGCTCCTTTCTCTTTCTCCTTCAGGAACTCTAACAATCCATTTATTAGAACGCTTGATGGGCCCCACAGGTTCCTCAGGCTCTGTTCACTTTTCATTCTTTCTTCTGCTCCTCGAACTGAATGATTTCAATTGTCTTATCTTCAAGTTCTCTGATTCTTTCTTCTGTCAGCTCCAAACTGCTATTGAACTCTAGGGAATTTTTTTTTTTTTTTTTTTTTACTAGAGAGGTTGTGAAAAGCACGTTAAAAAACAGTGATGCTTAATGTGCAGAATTCCTGTACATCACCCCTCCACCAACACCTTTTATTGTTATGAAACATTTGATACAGATTATGAAAGAACATGATCAGACTATTATTACCACTAACTGTGGTCCATAGTGTACACTTGGTATATTTTTCCACATACCCCCTATTATTAACACTATGTATTAGTATTGTACATTATAGTTCATGGGAGAACACTTCATATTTGTACTGTTAACCACAATCCATCTTCCACCACATGGTTCACTGTGTTATACAGTCCCGTGCCTTGTACATACTATCTAAAGTATATACTCAGTGGCTCTCACTTTCATCAGAGTTGTGCATTCATTACCTTTGAACATTTATCTTAGTCCAAAAGAAAAAATCCCATATCCCGCCCCCATTACTGACCCTTAGTGTTGGTATAGGACCTCCTTTAACATAGTAATTTGCAAGACTACTACAATATTGCTGTTACCTGTAGTCCATAAGTTACATTAATTGTATTTTTCCCATGCATCACTATATTCTTACCACCTTGTAATAGTGATATACATTTGTTCTAGTTCATAGACATTCTTGTATTTGTATTATTAACTACAATCCTCATCCACCTCCAGGTTCACTATGTTTTTCAGCCCCTAGATTATTCTCTAGCTTTCTTTCACTTGACATTTACACCCTTAGACTACCCGTTTCACCCACAATCCCATTTATAAACCAGCTGTGTTAGATATACTCACTATAATGTGTTACTATCACCTCTATCCATTTCCATACTTTTACAGTCAAGTTAATTGAAAATTCTACATATTTTAAGCATCAGTACCTGTTTTCAGTCTCCTCTAGGGAATTTTTAATTTCTATTACTGTGGTCTTCAGCTCTGTTTGGTTCCTTTTCATAATTTCCATCTCTCTATTGAGATTGTGTTCATCTTTTGTTTTCTTGATTTCCTTTAGTTCTTTGTCCATGCTTTCCTTTAGCTCTTTGAATATATTTAGGACCATTTTTTAAAAGTCTTTGTGTGGTGTGTCCCAGGTCTGGTCTTCCTCATTGATGGTTTCTAATACTTTAATTATTTCCTTTGCCTGGCCATCACTTCCTGTTTGTGTGTTTTGTAACCTTTTGTTGAAACCTGGACAGTTTGATATTTTAATATATTATCACTGGAATTTAATCTCTGGGGTGTCTGTTCCTTAAGCTTGTATTCAGCTAGAGTTAGGACAGAACTTTCCTTGAAGGCCAGGAGCTAACAAAAAAAAAAAAAAAAAAAGGGAAGGAAAAAGGAAAACACCTTTCCCAGTCTTTGCAATTTAACCTATGCTAGAGCTCTCCTTCAGGGCTTATCCATACAATGAGTTTAGAGAATAGCTCCAGGCCAAGCATAGAGGCCTCCCTGATCTTTTCTGGGCATATGTCTTGTCTTGGCCCTGAGTATATGGACCAAGAAACTCCCCCATTTACATGGTTAGGAATGTCCCCTCTTCCATAGGAAACAGTTACATCAGGGTTCTGGGCACTGGGCTGCATGTCCTACAGCTAGTATTCCCTTGCCCCAGGCAGTACAACTTGACTTCTCTCCCATAACATTCTGTAGGAGAGCTTTCTGAGCCACCTTCTCCAAGCAGGGTAAAAATGTAGGATGGTGAGTCCCTCAGATCACCACCAGATAGACTGGGCTAGTCATACAAGTTCCCAGTATGTGCCACATAGATTATTCTGTTCCCTCTGGTACCAAGACCAGGGATCCACACAGGAAGCACAACCTGCTCTGCCTGTGAGAGGTGGGGGAGGGGCCAGCCAGGGCTTCATTAGATCCTACTGCTTTTTAAAAAATTTTTTAGGAGGTTCTGGGGATTGAACCCAGGACCTCATACATGGGAAGCAGGCGCTCAACCGTCTGAGCTACATCCACTCTCCAGTGAGAGTTGGTATTTTTGTTTGTTTGTTTTATTTTCAGGGGGTACCAGGGATCAAACCCAGGACCTCATACATGGGAAGCAGGTGCTCAACCATTTGAGCTATAGCCTTTTCTTTGATTCCGTGCACCCTGTTATTGCAGTCCTTTAACTGTTTTCAAGAGCTTTAAAAAAGAGGTTTCTTCCAGTTCTAGCTGGTTGTTCATAGCTTCTGTGATGAGGCTGTTTAGTACATTTTTTACATAGGGGCTTGATAAGATTAAGTTGCAGTACCTACCCAAGTGTAATGAAAACATATGTCACACAAAAACTTGTACACAAAAGTTCATAGCTGCATTATTCATAATAGCTAAAAAGTGGAAACAACCTAGATGTCCGTCAGCTGCTAAATGAAAAAGCAAAATGGTGTATTAGTCAGCCAAAGGGGTGCTGATGCAAAATACCAGAAATCTGTTGGTTTACATAAAGGGTATTTATTTGGGGTAGAAGCTTACAGTTACCAGGCCACAATTCCCTCACCAAAGTCTATGGCCACATGTTGGAGCAAGATAGCTGCCGACATTTGCCAGGGTTTAGGCTTCTTGGGTTCCTCTCTTCCTGGGGCTGTGTTTCTCTCCAGGCTCAGCTCTTCTGTTTCCTCCACAAGGTCAGCTGTAGACTGTGAGGCTCTCTAGGCTTTGCCTCTTTCCATAAGGCCAGCTGTGAACTGTCAGGTGAATGGCTCTGTCTCTTTTCCCAGGGCCTTCTCTCCTTCCTCAGGACAAGCTCCTCTGTGTGCTTACTTCCTCAGGCTCGAGCATTAAAACTCTGCATCAGAACTCCAACATCAAAACTCCAACTCTGTCCTTTGTCATGTCTTTTATCTTTGAGACCCCACCCACCAAGGGCGGGCCTCAACACCCTACTAATGTGGCCCAGTCAAAGCCCTAGTCATAATCATGCCCAGATGAACAGACCAGTTTACAAGTATAATCCAATATCTATTTTTGGAATTCATAACTATATCAAACTGCCAAACTGCCACATGTGGTTTACCTATACAATGGAATGTTATTTGGCATTAAAAAGGAATGAAGGGGGCGGATGTGGCTCAAATGGTTGGGTGTCCATCTCCCATCCATATGGAGGGACCTGGGTTCGATCCCTGGGACCTCCTGGTTAAAAAAAAAAAAAAAGGAATGAAGTTCTGATACATTCTACAGCGTGGTTGAACCTCAAAAATATTATGCTGAGGAGTGAGTATAGCTCAGTGGTTGAGCGCCTGCTTTGCATATACGAGGTCCCAGGTTCAATCCCCAGTACCTCTTTTTAAAAAAAAAGTTATAAAAAAATATATATTTTGCTAAGTGAAAGAAGTCAGTCACAAAAGGCCACATATTATATATAATTTCATTCATAGGAAATGTCCAAAATAGGTAAATCTGTGTCAAAAGGAATTAGATTAATGGTTGCCAAGGGCTATATGGGGGTGGGAATGGGGTGCAGTTTGGGGAGTGAGTACTGATTGGATACAAGGTTTTTTAGGGGGATGATGAAAATATTCTTAAATTAGATTTTGGTGATGGTTGCATAACTCAGTAAATTATTGAATTGTGGACTTTGAATGGGTGAACTTTATGTTATGTAAATTATATATCAATAAAGCTGTTAAAAAAAACAATTGAAAAAAGAAGAAAAAAGAAACAAAACAACAACAACAACAAAAAAAAATTGAGTAGAAGTCAGAGTTTGGAGGGCCACTGTGCTTTAATGGATGATCAGACCTCTGCTTTTTTGTTTTCCATGATGTGATCTAGATTAAATCATTCAATGGGTCTGCTCTAACTTTACCCATTTAAAATTCCCATTTACAAATTTTACTAGTAATATATATGATCAAAGAACATGGGTTAAATGCTATTAGATCCTTTTCAGTAACTGAAAGGAAAGTAAAAATATACTTTAAATACTTAAAGTAGTACCGTTATCCTTTTAGCAAATAGAATAATTGAAAAATGAGTCATTCTTAAAAAACAATTTTTGAAAACATCAATCAAAGTACCTTCATTGTAAGAAAGAATGATTAAATGGGAGTGGTTTGAGAATGTTCGTTTTCCTGTCTTCATAGCAAAGTGAATAAAAACAAACCTTCTGAACCTGATATGTCTTCTATTACACACTTTTTATATTTGGGCCTCTACAGGCTTACAAAATTAAGGACACTTAATAATATTAGCTTAAATGGAAATATGTACATGGAAGAGCTTTGTAAACTGAAAAGCATCATACAAATCCTAACCCCTTTCTTGGTCTCTAAAAATAGCCAGACTTAATCTACTTTTTAGCTATTTTATTTTATTAATTTATAAAGAATTATATTGTAAATTATTTTTCTTCCTTTTAGTATTTAGTGTCTTTGATACAGGACAACCTAGGATGGATGTGGGTTTTCTATTTTTTCATTCTCATGGTAAGTGTTTGCCTTTTTCCTCCAACTAATAGTTTTCTTGTTAAGTCACTTCACCAGTAAAATTGTTGATTTCTTTTAAAGACTGTTTTGTGAAAAGTAACATTTTATAATTTTTTTTAAAGGAGGAGAATGGTCCTCAATTTGCTTTTGACCTAAGTCTAATGAGTATTATCATTGATAATTCCAGAAAAACTAACAATGAGAGACATTTCAATGGTATTACCAACCATTAATAAGTATACTCTTCCAGGGCACTCTCCATCAGATAAATATAAAGGAAATTAAAATGTATGCCAAGGAGCATAGGATTAATAATCAAGCATTGCTATAATTAACACTGTCGTTAAGTGTGTAAATTCTAAAATGATGATATTGTCTTGAAGTACTTGCTATACTTTGGACATTCTTGGCTTGAATTTTGTACTTTCTGGAAAATGGTCAATACAGAATAATGCCTTGTGCTTTTAAAATGTTGAATAAGCATGTGACATACTCTATCACATTATTAGAAGGATAGTGCTCAAGACAGGTCTATTTGACAGTCATCAGACTGATGACTACCTTGCCCACCAAGGAATGCATTCAGTATCTTGTACTTAAATCTAGGGCATCCTCATTGCGATGGTATAGTTTTCTTTGCAGCTTCAGTTACCCCAAGTACAGATAGCTCTCCACTAGCCTTGTTTAAGGAGCCCTATGATAAAGCTTGTGTACTCCTTTACTATCACAAAGGATGCTTTTTTTAATGCCTAATTGACTTCTGTCTTCTAAAGACTAAGTCTTATACCTCTGTGTTCCATTTTTGACATCCATGTCAAGGAGGGAAATGACTCCTGATTAACGTGGTGGTGTGATCATACTAGAAATTTAGTAGAAAGAAAATGGTTTTGTTTGTTTTTTTAGGAGGTACTGGGGATTGAACCCAGGACCTCATACATGGGAAGCAGGCGGTCAATCACTGAGCTATGTCTGCTCCTCAATGAGAGTTGGTTTTTTCATTTATTTTCTTTTTAGGAGGTACTGGGGATCAAACCCGGTACCTCATACATGGGAAGTACGCGCTCAACCACTCGAGCTACATCCATTCCCCAGAAGACTGTTTTTAATCTGAGCTCCAGCATCAATTTCCTGCTTTACCTATGGCAAATTAATTAATTTGTCTACCTCAGTTCTTTTTTGGGGGACTGTAATGGAACATTAAGTATTTTGTAATAATATTAACTATACTTTTTAAAATTATTTGCTAATTCATTTAAGATTGATTATCTTTGTAAGAAGTCAAAATGAATATAATTGTCCAAATCCATTATTATGTTCAAAACATGATGCTCTAACAGAAGTAATTAAATTGTCACTGCATTTTTAATACTTCTTTCTCTTCACAGACAAGTTGTACAATTGTATTTATCTCACCATTAATGGTGAGGGAAATATACTACCTGGTGCAGAGGAGACAAGCTCACACATTGAATGAGTGATTGGTGCCTACAAAAAAAAAAGAACAATGGGAGATATATCAGGATTATTACTTCTAATTCACCCTATTTTGGGGTTGTCTAAGAGCTCCAACATAACCTTGGATTGTCAAACCTGCTTCAACAGTGCCAGCCACCTGAGATGCTGACCTGCAGTGAAGATTGGGCTATTTTTCTATCTTTTATCATCAATTATTGTTGATGATTTTATTGTTTCATGAATATACCGAATGGCTTGTGAATCTTCCAGCCTCTTTGTTTGGCCATGTTGAGGTTTGTTCCTTTCACCTTAAATATTGAATTAGCCTCGGACTCATGTTTTGAAACCTAGAAAGTTGAGTGAACAGAGGCAGAGAGTCATGCATGATTTATACCAATGATATGTTCTATGAACAGAAAGGATTTCTTGCATTTTGCTTTGGTAATGATTTTTCAGAGAATGAGTCATCTTGGAAGCATTGAGTCCTGATGAAATGTTCAAGCTGGATCAAGCATAAGTCTGCCTTGGACAAAAAAATCCTTTTGTTAACTATGATGGTAAAAAAAAATCCTACTATGTGCTTATTGGCTCAGTCACTGTCTGATCTGAAGTCATCCAGCTCTTGAAGCAGAAATATCTTCAAATTATATTGTCAACTTGTTCTGCTCTGTCTTCATTCAAAATTAACTTTGACTCCTGAAAGTATTTATATTTAGTCTTCCTTTCAAGGACCTTAAGGCACATCAGTTATCTTGACCATTCCAGTGTGTAACTCAAAACCAAGGTACTCAACCCTAGATTTGCTGTCTGGGAACTTCAGGATCCATTGTAGGAGGCTAATCTGCTTAGCCCTATTTTTAGAGGATTGAACTCTGTTATAACTGGGTTCCTTGAGTTACCTCAGCAGATTAGAATTAGAGAAAAGGAAAAGGAAATTGTACAGTATGTCTTCAAGGCTGTGGGTTCAATCCAAATTATCAATATTTGAAGGTCATTCTGTATATGTATTTTAAATTATATAAGCAAACTAGGGGGGGGAACATGCAGCTTTGAGGGAAACCTGATTTGTATTAGGTTAGGGATTATTTTTCAACCTCTTATTTTATACTCTGAAAGAAATGTGGTGTGTTTATCAACTTGTTAATCCGAGTCAATGTTATTTAATCAAGCAAATTTCTAATCAGTATATTACTTATTATGGGAAAAAGGGATAATATGAAACACAGGAAAGTGAAAAATAAACTGACTTTTATAATAAATATACATCCATTATTTATTTAAATATATACTCTGAGTTCTAAGTTTTAGAACATGGTTAATGCCTTAAAATTTCCTGATATTGAATGTTCCCTGATGATCCTATAGTGTTGGTCTGCCATCACAACCTCTTCTCTTAGCAAATGCTGGGATGGCCCCATTTCTATTAAGGTTTTCTGTGAAAGCCTTCCCTTTCTCTTTGTGTAACACTGTGCTATACAAAGTTTGGGTGAATTGCCTAATTTCAATTTAAGAATTGTTTATACATGAACCCTATTTTTATTATTTAACTTTTTTTTTTTTTAAAGATTTTATTATTTTACTTTTTATTTTTTTATTTTTTATTCCCACCTTGCTGCTTGTGCTCGCTGTGTCCATTCTGCTTTGCGTTTTTCTGTGTCTGCTTGTCTCCCTTTGTTGCATCATCTTGCCGTGCGGGCTGTCAGCTCGCCGTGGGCCGGCTTGCCTTCACCAGGAGGCCCGCCCCGGGAATCCAACCCAGGGCCTTCCTTATGGTAAACGGGAGCCCAACCAACTGAGCCACAGCCACTTCCCACTTAACTTCTTTTTGACATTTGTCTCAGAGAGTTGCCCCCCACCTCATATAATCAGTGTTGTGGCATCTTAGTGTCCTGAGACCAACCATTGCTTTCTTACCAAATTTAAACTGGATAAGTAAGTGCTCCACTGAACCTCTCCATAGTCCTCAATGTGTACTTGAAAAAAAATTATAAATCATCACCACTGAAAGAAAGTATATATTGCACTATAGAGATATTTCCTATTGTTTGAGTTCTGGCAATCTACATAGAATTGCCTTTAAAGAACTCCTAAGAGTTAACTTCATTTTTGTGAATTTTTTTTCTCTTTAAAGAAGTCATAATGAAAGCTAATTGGAAAATGCATCCTACCTGACAGCTAGATCTCTCATGTTCATTAGGTTGAAGTAAGATGCTCTAACCTACTTTTTCATACGATTTTTCTTTTAACCTTCTCTATCGTTTCAAAGGAAGACATATCCCTCTCTCCTGCTTATTCTATTCCTTCCTGCTTCCTGAGTGACCAGAGTTCCATAGCCAACATTCATGCAACAAATATTTGAGGGCCTTGTGTGTCTGTCTTTTATTCAGTGAGATGGAAAATGTAGGATCTTCTTATCCATTTACTCCTTCTCTCTACTTTAAAAACATCAGAAGTCCTTCCTGACTCCCAAACAAATAATTGAAAAAGCCTTTCCTTAAGAGCTTCTAAGGTCCTATTTTCTTTTCACAACCAAATCCTTTGAGTTAATGGGTGATATCTGCTGCCTTCCTAGCTGTACTACTAACTTCCTCCTCAACTAACCAACCATATAGCTGTTTGCCCAAGACAATCTGGTTTCTGCCGCTTTCCCCCCATAGTTATCAGTAACACCTTTCACTCTCCAAATGCCCTGCTTTGGACAACTTATCCTTAATGGCTGTAGTCTGACTTCTTCTTTTATCATCCTAGAAAAACTGTGTGTCTGAAGGTCATTTGGAGATTTTTCCATCTCATTTCTTTTCCCTCTTAACTCTTCTCTTGTACTTGACAGTGTAACCACTCCATCTTTCCCAGGACTTTTTTTTGTCCTTTGAGCTTCTATGGCACTTTAATTAATTGAATCTCTTCTCTTCCTATCCATTTTATTGAGTTCTCTCCCCTACTCACCCTGTGCTGGTTTCCTTTCCACAACAGGTGTCACCAGCTTTTCTGTGATGAGCCATTTTTGTAATCTGCCACAAATATTAGTGCACAGGAAACCACTAATGGAAAGTATGGCATCAGTTTGTTAAATGCCATCTGGTATGTACTTAAGAACAAGTCTCAAGAGAGGGAACCTCAACCCCTCACTCCCATCCCCACAAAGACCACTCTGCCAATTACTTGCAAGCAGTGCATTAATGGTTTTCAAGTTTTCTAGGTCATAACTCATTTTGTGACTCTAAAAGCAATTTACCCTCTTCCCAGGTAAAAGTGAATATATGAACAAACATTCAAATTTTTATTCAGGGTGTTCATGGACTGGCCACCTGAAGCCCATCCTTAGACTACAAAGTTAGAAACCTTGGCCAAGAGAATCAAGTTCCACCTATCATTGAGTTTCTTCCCAATCCTGCTCGAGTCATTTTCTTTACCGAATTTCCCATTTTCTGTGTGTGAATCTTCTACAAAATCAGACTGGTTAGCTCATTACTCTCTACAAATGGTGAGAATTCATACCTTTTTGTCTTGATTCATACTTCCTCCTGTCTAATATCCTTTTTTAACTCAGCTTTCTGAATCTTTAATTTTCCTTCAATGCTTGACCAAGGAACCTTTCCCAACTAGCATTACTAGCCCTCCACCTCGCTCCCTCCATTGGCAGTAATGTCAACATTACTTATTTGGTACTCAGATATTTCAGGCTTAACTATTTTTATATCTAACTCCCCAAGGAGATTGTTACTCTTTTTCTCCAGTGCCTAGTTCCTTGCATAGTTGGTGCTGAATAAAATGTTGGTCATGTTGGAAAAGGTAGAAGGAAATGAGAGAATGGAGGATGGAGCCTGGTGGCTCCCAGACCTACCCTAGGTTACCAGATTTGTTTTGGGGTGCATTTTCCTCTCCTTTGGCTCTTCATTAGACCTGCCAGCAAAGCATGGTGAACAGTGAACGTTTTTCCCAGTACTTCCAATATAAACTTGTTTTTCAACTGGTCCCTTATTCCTATGGCATGTTTTTACCGGAATGTCCTCTTCCTTCCTCTGCAATTCAAATTCTTTTCATCCCTCTCAGTCCCCCTTGATGCCCCACCTCCATGAAACTTTTCCTCATTACCCAGCTCATAGTGCTTTTTGTCTTTTTTAAACTTCTAGAGCAGTTATAGTTAGACCACACCATCGGCCCCAGTCTGATTGATTTTACTGCCTTATTTTTTTTCTCTGGTTGGTTCTGTCATTTCCTCAATTAAATTGTGACTCTCACAAGAATAAACACCATATCCAAGAATATAGTAGCCATTTAATAAAGACAGACATTTACTTCCCACGCTGCCTCTTTTGTACTTTTGATTCAATTTCATCTCCTTTTTGCTTTTTCTTAAATGTCCCTATCATTTCTGGTGTCATGAAGTTTGTTTCAGAATATAGAATAAATTAGATTAAATAGGAACTGCCTATGTTTACATATATGACCATAGATAATATAAATGGTTGTTTTTCTCATACTTAAAAAAGAATTCTGTACCTGGGCACTTACTGTTATGGTCTTTGAGTTAATAAAAATAATAATTCATATGTGTATAAATATTTAAAAAGCACTGCCTGCCCCCTTTCGCTACTGTATTTTACCCCCACCAGAGCACCAGAGACTTTGTGAGGTAGGTATAGTAACTGGTTCTGTTTTTTAAGTATGAGAACTGTGGCTCAGAGAAGTTAAGTGGTTTGCACAGGATAACATAATCTGTGAATAACAAAAACCAGGACTAAATTAAAATCCAGGTCTTTTGACTTAACTCCAGCATTTTTTCCATTTTGTCGTGTGGCCTCTTATCATTTAACTTAATCCCATCCTGGACTTACTTCCAAGGCATAAACGGCAACTGCAGTCATCTTCAAGGGCCAGAGTCCCAAGGGGGTGAGCAAGGCTGACAGATTTTGTGAGGTTTTGTGTGAAAATGACCTCCAGCACCTGCATCTGCTCCTGAGCTAAGGGCTTCCCAGAACTAGCCGAGCAGTAGCCAGGGTTTGTACCCAGATCTTAGCCTCTCTGTGGCGGCCTTCTGCTCTAGGTCTGCTTTTTAAAAAATACCTCTTTAGTCTTTTTCTTGATCTTTCTGTCTAGTTCTAAGATTCTATCATCTCGTAAATCTTTGCATTCCAAATTCTTCCCTCATTCCATGTTCCTGGATAGTCAATAAAGGTGAGTTTATTCTGTGTGCCTGGCTTAGCTAGTCAATTGACTTTCTGTCCTATCAAGGCTCCTGCTCAGTTACTTCTTTCTAATAAATGTTTAATTAACTTTGAATGAGGATCTTCTAAAATGCTATTATTTAGCATTTACTGCCTTGCTATACCCTCTGAACAAAGAATTACTTTTTTTTTTTTTTTTTTTTACCTTTTTCACCCTTTCAGAAATTGGATAAAAAGGAAATTATTTTGAACTATTTTAAATGCTCTCTATCACTGTGGTACATGGAAGTTGTTATCTAATAACTTCATCATCATGAAATACTGACAAAAGGGCCACTCTGACAGGAATGTTATTGTGGATTTTAATGGTATAATTGTATTTAGGTAAAACCTTTCATCTGAGGCTTCAAAGGCCTTTGCCTTGTTTAATAGTTATCACACCCTAGAGTGACATCAGGATACCATGGTCCTAGATTTGTGTGTGTGTGTATGTGTGTTTGCTTATGTATTTGGCATTTCTGTTTGTTTTCTGAAGCTTACCATAGAACTTAACAGTTCATTTCCATTGGAAAAAAAAAAAGCGCTTAATGAATAACATTCATAACTTGCCTTCCTTTTATGGAATGAAGATGTTAATAGGGTTATAAAATAAATAAAGAGCAACTGCTCTGGAGCCAGGAAGTTGGGGCTGGGAGGTAAAGGAGCAGTGTCCCTGGCAGACTGATGTGTAAGCTGCAGAGAGCTCCACTCTCAGATGTCCTTGTAGTCAGTCATGAAATAGGTTTTGTCATTATTTATGCTATTGGTTGGATTCATATAAAAGACGATTCAGTGAACAAGCTCTAGGAGAGTATGAAGTACTGCATAATCATCCAGATTTGTCATTTGGCAGGGATTTTGAGAATCAAGCCTTTGAAGGCTTAAAACATGACCAAAGTCCCCACCATGGCACTCCCAGCCCTGATCACTGCAATCAGTGAGAGACCGATGAAACAGCTTCTGAGCACAGGGATTGGCTTGTTAAGACTCTCAGAGAAAATACTAGCAAGGGTGACCCACAGGAATGACCAAATGTTATCCTCCTCCCCATAGACATCTGGCACAGCTTGCGTAGCTTTTTGCCAGCTCATTTAAAACTGTAGGGTGGTGGTGGTTTTTTAAGTTATAAGGAGCTTTTTATACCAACACTTAAAGTTTTCTTCCTTTCCCCACAAAAAGAAAGAACTAAATAGATATATAACGATTTTCACTATTAAGTTCTTTTCCACATCACAGGCCTCATGCCTCTTGGCTCAGCAGGGGGAGACAAAGTTCCAAAGACCCTACCAGGCTGCACTTTTCAGCCCAAGATGGTGCCACATGTTATTTATTTCATTATTACTTTATATCTGTTTGTTTTGAAAACTTCCTGGCTATTGTTTGTTTGTTTTTCTTCCCTTTAAAGGCTCAGTTCCCTCCTCCAGTTTCCTATTACCATTGGTGAGGTCCCAGCCTATTTTACTAGAAGATAAAGATTATCTGGAAGTTTGTTTCTCCACTTTGACAATTCTGTCTCTGAATCACCCTTCTTAGCCTTAACTGCAGTCTCAGAGGAATAGATGCCTTTACTTCACTCTACACCTCACTCCCTTTGATTAGCGTCTCTCTTTTGCTTCAGTCTTTAAACTTTCCAGGCCTCTAAATTGAGGCCATGGGGAAAGAAGAGGCCCTCAGTCATTCCCTTCACCCCTTGTGGCTACCATCCCTTCTGCTATGAATAGTGAACAAATTTTCCAAATGGGTGGCCTGTGCTAACCTCAGTTTTTCCCCCACTAACATTTCCTCTTATCTGGAATCCAGTTCTTAATTAAAGAGTTTAGAGCCAAAAGTGAGCTTAAGTCTACCTCTTCCCCAGAGTGTGCATTCCTTCTCATCAACCCTAACAGTGGTTGCTGGCCAGTACTTGGAAATTGTACTTTTCCAGTGACAGAGGCTGTCTACCTTGTGAGGCCGTGCCAATTTTGAATAGTTCTGAATGTTAGAAACTTTGTTATTCTATTGTAAGTAAAAATTTCTTTATAATTTTTCTCTTGGTCCTAATTCATTCTTCTGAAGCAACACAGACATTTTCTCTTAATATATTTAAAGACAACTTAGTCACTCCTTTTCAGTTTTTTAGGCTTTTAATCTTAGTTTTATTGAAAGTATTCCTCCAGCTATTACTTTTTTTTTTATTTTTATCTTAATCAAATCTGGTAGCCCCAATTTTTTATTTTTGGCATTTTTTATTACCTCTCATTCTTTGAAGTCTACTTTTCTCTCCAATTTGATTTCCCCTTTTCCTCCTAATCCTCAAGCCCAAGGAAACTCTAGACAAAATCCTTTCATCTTCTGTATTCCAGAGAATCTTGTTCATACTCTATTTTCAGTCTTGTTCTCATTAGTCTACAAAACCCTAGAAAGTTAAGACTACATTCTAATCATTTTTTTAAAATCCCCTAGTACAGTGCCTGGTAAATGAGAGGTAGAATTTAATAAATGTTTAATGAATTACTAAATCATAATTTCCTCTGTTATTTTCATTCCACTATATCTTTTAGAAAGCTCACTTCTTTTGTGTTTTTCTAAACCCTAAAATGCCTATCACGTATTTATCCCTAGCCCCAATTTGTTATACACTTTCCAATCTTAAATGGCCTAGAGATCACTACATTGTCCTGCTGGCAGCCAAATTTAATATAGCTTGTTTTATTACCCCATTCCCTACAATCCCAACATCCACATAATTTTCCTGGTGGTCTTTGTTGAATATGCTGCTTGAAATATTTATAAGTAACCTTAAACTTCAAGGCATATCCAGAGTCTTTTATTCATTAAATAATTTTCTCTTATTACTAGACTCTTAGTCCTCAACTGTGCCCTGATTCCAACACTTTCTGGTTTCTCTGTAACTGTCAGTGTCAACACAATTTTCTGTTTTCTCCAAGCTCACAGCCTTGAAGATTATTTGTGACACATTTTTTTCTCTCTCCATGTACGCAGTCAGCCTCCAGGTGCTGCTGACTCTTGCTTCTCCACTTTATCTTTTGTTTCGATTTCTAAGCCACTATCCTCTACCTGAGTTAACTCCCAACAGCTTTATTTTTGATGCTTCAGTCTTGTCCTGCTCCAGTCTGCCCCATGCTCAACTCTAAGAATAATCTTGTTAAACAGTATTTTTATGGTGTTATTACCTTGCTCAGACACCTAAAGTGACTGTTATTTACTGGATTAATTCTGAGTTCTTGTATGAATCATCATCTCTAGCTAGAAAATCTGAGAGACCAGAGATCTGAAAGTCAGCAGTGGCTACACTTCCCTTCTACTCCGTATTGTTTGTAATAGTGTCAAACACCTCTCTTACTTTTTTTTTTTTTAAACCATTAAAAAAAAAAAATTATTGTGGTAACATATAAAGTAAAATTTGTCATTTTAACTACTTTCAAATATAAAATTCATTGGTATTAATTACTTTCACACCATCCATTACCAAAATGTTTCCATCCTCCCAAATAGAAACTCTGAGCCCATTAAGCAATAACTCCCCATTTCCCTTCCCACCAGCCACTGGTAACCTGTTACCTAAAGAATTTGCCTCTTCTAGATATTTCACGTAAGAAGAATCAAAAAATATTTGTCCTTTTGTGTCTGGCTTATTTCACTCAACATGATGTCTTCAAGGCTCATCCATGTTGTTTGCGAGTATCAGAACTTCATTCCTTTTTACGCCTGAATAATATTCCATTGTGGGGGGTCGGATGTGGCTCAACTGGTTGGGCGTCCGTCTCCCACATGGAGGGACCCAGGTTCGATCCCCGGGGACCTTCCGGTAACAAAAAAAAAAAAAAAAAAAATATTCCATTGTGTGTACACACATTTTGTTTATCCATTCATCTGTTGACGGACATTTGGGTTGTTTCCATGTTTTGGCTATTATGAATAATGCTGCTATGAACATTGGTGTACAAGTATCAGGAGTGGAATTACTGGGTCATACAATAATTCTATGTTTAACTTTTCGAGGAACAGCCAAACTGTTTTCCACAGTGGGTACGCCATTTTACATTCCCACCAGCAATGCACAAGGGTTCCAATTTCTCCAATACATGTTATTTTCTGTTTTAATATTAACTTGTCTTTTAGAAAATAACTTTATTGAGATATAATTCACATACTATACAATTCATCCACTTAAAATTTACACTTCTGTGGTTTTTAGTATATTCACAGAGTTGTGCGACTATCACCACAACCAATTTTAGAGCATTTCATCACCCCCAAAGGAAAACCCATATTCGTTAGCAGTCACTCCCCATTTTCCCCTCCCCCCAGCTCCTGGCAACTGCCGATTTATGTTCTGCATCTATGGATTAGCCTATTCTGGACATTTCAGATAAATGGAATCATACAGTATGTGGTCTTTTTTAACTAGCTTCTTTGACTTAGCATGATGTTTTCAAGGCTCATTCATATTGTAGCAAGAATCAGTACTTCATTTCTTTTATGGCTAAATAATATTTCATTGTAGGGCTATATCACATTTTGTTTATCCATTCATCAGTTGGTGGACATTTTTTATTCCCACTTTTTGGCTATTATGAATAGTGCTGCTATGAACAAGTTTTGTGTACTTTGTGCTTTGTGTACAAGTTTTTGTGTGGACATACATTTTCAATTCCCATGGGTATATACCTAGCTGTGGAATTGCTGGAACATAATTACATAATTGGTAACTCTGTTTAACATTTTGAGGAACTGCCAAACTGTTTTCCAAAGTAGCTGTACCATTTTACAATCCTACTAGAAACATCTGAAGTTTCCAGTTTATTCACATCCTCACCAACACTAGTCTTTTTTTTTTTTTTTTTAAGTTAGCCTAGTGTGTTTGTAGTGATTTTGTGTGTGTGTGTGTGTGTGGTTTTGACTTGCATTGCCCTAATGACTATGCTGAGCATCTTTTTATGTGCTTATTGGCCATTTGTATATCTTCTTCAGAGAAATGTCTCCTTTGCCCAGTTTTTAGTTGGGTTGTCTTTTTATTGTTGAATTGTAAGAATTCTTTATGTATATAAGATACAAGTCTCCTATCAGATATGTGATTTGCAAATTTTTTCCCACATTCTGTAGGTTATGTTTTCTTGATGGTGTTCTTTGAAATGCAATTTTTAAAAATTTTGATGACATACCATTTATCTATTTTTTCTTCAGTAGCTTATACTTTTGGTGCCATATATAAGATACCATTGCCTAACCAAAATTCATGAAGATTTTGTTTTCTTCTAATGATTTTATAGTTTCAACTCATACTTTTAGGTGTCTGATTCATTTTGAATTAATCTTTATATAAGATTTTTTAAAGTAGGAGTGATATCCAGTTGTCACAGCATCACTTGTTAAAAATACTATTCTTACCCCCATTGAATTGTCTTGGCATCTTTTTTTTTTTTTTTTTTAAGATTTTATTTATTTATTCATTTATCCCCCCCCTTGCTGCTTGTGCTCGCTGGGTCAGCTAGCCACGCCGTGCGGGCGGGCTTGCCTTCACCAGGAGGCCCTGGGAACCGAACCCTGGGCCTCCCATATGGTAAACGGGAGCCCTACTGATTGAGCCACAGCTGCTTCCCTGTCTTGGCATCTTTGTCAAAGATCAATTGACTTTAAGTGTAAGGATTTACATTTATCTATAAATCCACTGATCTATATATCTGTCCTTATACTAGTACAACAAAATATTTATTACTATAGTTTTGTAGTAAGTTTTGAAATTGGGGAGTGTGACTCTTCTGACTTTGTCCTTCTTTTTCAAAATTGGTTTGGCTATTCTGGCCCCCTTGCATTTCATTATGAATTTTAGAATTATCAATTTCTGCAAAAAAGGCAACTGAGCTTTTGATAGAGATGTGTTGTGCCTGTAGATCAATTCATAGAGTATTTCCATCTTAACAATTATAAATCTTCCAATCTATGAATATGCAATGTCTTTCCATTTTTTTTTTAATTTTTATTTTTATTTTTTTTAAAGATTTTATTTATTTATTCATTTATACCCCCCTTGCTACTTGTGCTCGCTGGGTCAGCTAACCACGCCGTGCAGGCGGGCTTGCCTTTACCAGGAGGCCCTGGGAACCGAACCCGGGGCCTCCCATATGGTAAACGGGAGCCCTACTGATTGAGCCACAGCCGCTTCCCCTCTTTCCATTTATTTTGACCTTTTTAAATTTCTTTCAATGATGTTTCATACTTTCCAGTGTACAAGTCTTGTACTTCTTTTGTTAAATTTATTCCTAAGTACTTTTTCTTCTTTTTTTTAATTAGAGAAGTTGAGGGTTTACAGAACAACCATGTATAAAATACAGGATTCCCATATACCACCCTAATATTAATACCTTTCATTGGTGTGGTACATTTGTTAGAATTGATGAAAGCACATTTTAATAATAATATTGTTAGTTATAGTCCATGCTTTAACTTTGGTTCATTGTTTGTGTTGTGCAGTTCCATGGATTTAAAAAAAAAAAAAATTCTTGTAACAAATATACAACCCACATTCAAATATATAATTCAGTGCTGTTAATTATGTTTACAATGTTGTGCTACCATCACCACCATCTATTACCAAAACTTTTCCATCATCCCAAATAAAAACTATATATTTTAAGCCTTAACTCCCTGTTCCCTATCCCGCTCTGAACCCTGGTAACCTGTATTCTAGATTCTGACTCTATGAGTTTGCTTATTCTAATTATTTCCTATTAGTGAGAGATACAATATTTGTCCTTTTGTGTCTGGCTTATTTTACTATTTGTTTTTGTTGCTATTGTAAATGGAATTGTTTTCTTAATTTCATTTGGGGTTGTTCATTGCTGGTATATAGAAACAAAATTGATTTTTGACATTGATCTTGCAACATGCAACCTTGTTGTGCTTATTTGTCGTATTTGTGGATTCCCTAGGATTTTTTTTTTTTTTTTTTTTTAAGATTTTATTTATTTATTTATCCCCCCTTGCTGCTTGTGCTCGCTGTGTCCATCTGCTGTGCGTTTTTCTGTGTCTGCTTGTCTCCCCCTGCCGGGTCATCCTGCTGTGTCAGCTCACCGCGCCGCGCGGGCTGGCTTGCCTTCACCAGGAGGCCCCGGGAATTGAACCCGGGGCCTCCCATATGGTAAACGGGAGCCCTATCTATTGAGCCACATCCGCTTCCCTTGAGCCACATCCACTTCCCGGATTTTTTTAATATACAAGATCACGTCATCTGGGAATAGAGATAATTTTACTTCTTTCTTTCCAATCTGGATGCCTTTTATTTATTTTCTTGCCTAATTTCCCTGGTTAGAACCTCCAGTACAATGTAGAAGTGGCAAGAGTGGACATACTTGTCTTATTCCTGATACTGGAGGAAATCATTCAGTCTTTCACCATTAAATATGATGTTAGCTGTGGAGTTTTTTTGGGTTTTGTGTGTTTTTTTAAGTTGGTAGCGGGGAATGAACCCAAGACCTTGTACATGGGAAGGAGGTGCTCAATCACTTGAGCTACATCTGCTCCCTGCTGTGGGTTCTTTGCAGAAGGCCTCTTCCCTTTTTATTATCCTGCACAGTCCTGTTTCTCTTTCTGCTCTCTGACTGTATGGTATAGTTGAAGGAATGTGAACCTCAGGATCAGACTTGGGATTGAACTCACTGTTTCATTTATTCAACCAGAAAATGTTGAGTGTTAGACACCAGTGTAGAAAAGAAAATCCCTGCTTCCAAACTTCTAATAATATAGTGAGAGAGGCTTTCATATGGGTTATATATTATAGTGCAATAAGGGCTGTTATGGGGATAATAGCCAGGGCAATAAGGAAGTATAGAAAAACAGGCCCCTGGGAAGATCAGAACAACTTGAGGATATGATGCCTGAATTGCTTTTTTTTTTTTTTTTTTTTTTTTTTTTTTTATTTATTCATTTATCCCCCCCTTGCTGCTTGTGCTCGCTGGGTCAGCTAACCATGCCGTGCGGGCAGGCTTGCCTTCACCAGGAGGCCCTGGGGACCGAACCCGGGGCCTCCCATATGGTAAACGGGAGCCCTACTGATTGAGCCACAGCTGCTTCCCCTGAATTGCTTTTGAATAATAGTAGGCAATGATTTGGGGAGATGCGGAACATGTGCAGAGATGGAAAGGTAGCTGTGTTCTGTCAATCCCAGGTAGTTCTGTGAGGCTGGAGTATGGAGTGCTTGTAAGTGAGCAGCTGAGGTCAGTGGGAGCATCTAACCTAGGGCCTTGAAGCTTCTGAAGGCTTTGTGAGTACCAGATTTGTGAATTAGAACACTTGGGTGGGTGATATCGTGAATAGGGAGATCTGGAGATAAAGGGATATCACCCAAGTAAGAAAGAATTGGCCTAAAGTAGGCCCAAAAGTAGGAACAGAAAGAAATAGAATTAAGGAAAATAAGAAGGTAGAATTAACAAGGTTTGTTTCAATGGATTGTGAAAAGTGAGGGAGATGGATTTGGGCATCTGATGTGGGCATCAGGTTTGTTTGGTGGCCTAACCTGAGATTCAGTTTTCTCACTGTAAAATGGAAAAAATACCTCACAGAGATTATATACAAATATTTTGGAACAGGTGTATGGTTGGAACTCAATAAATACTAATCCTCCTCACATCCATTTTGTTTCTGTTTCTTCCACCCTCTAAATCTAGTTCCACCAACCATGTAGTTGGTTAGTTCCACCTTCAGAATGCTTTTCTTTGCCAGAATTACCATATCCCACAGTTTCCCCTGTTCCCCTCTGTGAATGTCTCCCAGTTCTCTCCTACCCTGATGGCTCTCTTAAGTACTTTCAACTGTGTTCTGGGCATCTACATATCCCCTCCACCCTCCCAAGGAAAAGCCATCCCCCAAATCTCTTCCTCCTCCTGATGTCCATATGTCCGTTAATGGCACTGTCACTGTCTCAGTCATTCTGACTTTTCTTTTCTCTAGTTGAAAAAAAACACATCCATCACTAGTGGTTTCAAGTTTTCCAGAGTCACTTTGATGCCTGTTTCTCCCTCTCTCATTTCCTCACATTCAGTGAATATCCAGGTCTTTTCAATCACCTCCATAACATTGTGCACACTGGTTGCAGTTTGGCAGTTTGATGTAATTATGAATTCCAAAAATAGATATTGGATTATACTTGTAAACTGGTCTGCTAATCTGGGCATGATTAAGTTATGATTAGGGCGTTAACTGGGTAACGTGAGGAGGGCATTGAGCCCTACCCCTTGGGGGGTGGAGAAATCAAATATAAGAGGCATGGCAAAGAACAGTGTTGGAGCAGTTTTGATGCTGGAGTTCTGGTGAGGAAGGAGAGAAGGCCCCGGGATAGAAACAAGCCATTTGCCTGAGAGTTCACAGCTGGCCTTGTGGAGAGTAGCAAAGCCTAGAGAGCCTTATAGTCTACAGCTGACCTTGTGGAGAAAAGAGGAGCTAAGCCCCGAGAGAAACAGAGCCCCAGGAAGAGAGGAACCCAGGAAGCCTGAACCCTAGCAAACGTCGGCAGCTGTCTTGCTCCAACACGTGGCAATGGACTTTGATGAGGGAAGAAACTTAGGCTTTATGGCCTGGTAACTCTGGATTTCTACCCCAAATAAATACCCTTTATAAAGACCAACTGATTTCTGGTATTTTGTATCAGCACCCCTTTGGCTGACTAATACACCTGTTTGCTTTTCTGTCCCCATTGTCACCCTCATTCAGGTCTTCATTAATCCCATCTCAACTAAAACACTAGTTCTCTACCTCTGTGTTCTTTCCCTTTCAACCCATCCTGCATGCAACTGACAGTCTGAGCTTCTGGAGGCCCTGATTCAGTCATCACCCCCACCCTGTTGAAGGTCTTCAGTGGATTCTCCACAACCACTGGATCAAGCCCAACCACATCAGCCTATCACTTAAGGCCCTGCATGTCCAAAACCATGTGTCTTTCCACTTTCATCTCCCTACGTCCTTGTAGCCAGTTCTCTATACCTTTGGTATCACCCTGTGTCTTCCCTTGTGGAAATTATACTTGTTCTCCAAGGCACAGTTCATGAATCCTTTCTGACTTGCATTAAACCAGATTGTCTTTCTTTATTTCCCATGGGACTTTGTGATTATTCAAAACGATTGTCTCTCCTACCAGATTTAATATTGACAGATGCCTCCTTCATCTCTATAAACCCCAAAATACCTTCCTCATAGTGAGTATTCACTAAATACTGGCTAATGGAATGTACTACATTCCCATCTTCCTGAAGCATATGGGCACAACCATTGCTTTTCCAAGAGTCTGTGACACAAGACAATGCGAGTATGGAGGACAGCTGACTGTCCCTTGTGGATTCTCTTGCAATTTACTACAGAGCAGTGTGAGGATCTTACATGCACATTCTTATTTAAATTCCTGGTGACAGTGTCCAGCAGCATTTGGTGAGTTTGATATAGTCTGTACAGCGCTAAGCCCTTTAGCTTGCTTTGCTTGGGTGTAAGTTATCAGTTTATCAATAGACCATGTAGGAGCCAGATTGTTTGAGAAATAACTTGAGTACCATGCAATCAAGCAGAGCTGTAGGTGCCAATCTGATTTTTCCTTGTAGAATCTATAAATGAAAATGACACACTTCTTGAGTACTTTTGGTCAAAATAAATAGCCAGGTGATTCATTTAGGAAATTCCACAAGGTGTGCACTGCCCTGTCCTGTCTGGCCTTAACCTGTCCTGCCCTGCCCTGCCCCGGAACAGCCTTCTCAACAAGCTACGTCCACGAGGCTTGGAAGGAGGTTGCTCTCAGTTCCAGGTTCCTATCAGTGATTTCCAGGAACTCAAAAAGGAAGCAGGAAGAACAGAAAGGGTTAGATAGTTTCTGTCTTGGACTAAAAAAAAACCTCAGCCACCCAGTTCCTGTCAGCATTTGTATCCTGGCAGCCAGACCAGGAAGGAAAGAAACTGCTAAGGATGCCAGGGTGCCAACAAGAGCATCCGTGTCCTTGGCAGAGCTTAGAATAGAATTCACAGCTCTCAGTGATTCATCATCCGCAGGCCTGCCCACCCGTGATCAGAGTGACTAAGGACAGGGTGAGTCAGGCCTCCCTACAGCTTCCTCCCAAGACTGAAATTCTGGGCCTTCCCCAGGCTCAATGTGCTGTCGACATTGCTGCTGGGCTGCAGGAGGCCATGCCAGGAAAGGAGAGGATGCCTGCTCTGGCTCAGTGATCCTGTATGGCTTCTTTTTTTTTTTTTTTTAACAAATTGATTTTTTTGATACATATAATAAAGCATGCAATTCATCCAAAGTGTACAATCAGTGGTGTTTGGTATAATCACATAGTTGTGCATTCATCACCTCAATCATTAGATCATTTTCATTATTTCCTTTAGGCTTCTTGAGGAGCTTCCCACTGCCCCATGCACTAAGGCCTAGGTACATTTGGAGAAGAAGGGGAGTCCTGATAATTGGAAGATAATGGTAGTTTCAGAGACCTATCTAAATTTGGGGCCTACTTAGTTCCATTGAGCTGAACAGTGCTCCTAATTTGATCTCTACAATACCCCTCTTTGTTACATTCTGCCCCTCTTAAATGGAATTGGCATTCTGTTCTCTTTCTTTTTCCCATTCTGTTCTCTTTATTTTTTTCTCTCTTCCTTTACTTAGAATTATATTTATTTATGAAACTATAGCTGTTGGAGTTTTGCTTCTCAAGGTGCTTTTTCAACCAGGTGCCTCCATATCTAGCCCTTGTTCAATAGTATATTCCATCGTACTCAATCTTAAACTCCCTAGTATGTATCCAGGCCCAAGTTTCATTAGGTTTGTCTGTCTTTGACCTGTGTGATGTAATACAAGGACATTTATGAACTTTAATCATCTGTGAATTGATTGCATAGATAGATGGCTGATTACATCTACAATCAACCAAGGAGATTGCTATCAGCGAGTGATGTTTTATACAATCAGCTGAATGCCTTAAAAGGGGAAGTGATTTCAGCATTCAGAGGGAATCTCCATCTCTCCTTTGGACAGCCAATGGCTCCTGGTAACTCCTCAAGGACTTTCATCAGAGCCCCTGGTTTGCAGCCTGCCTGCAAAATTTGGACTTGTGCATCCCCATGGTCATGTGAGAAAATTTTATAAAACCTCATACTATTTACAGATATCTCCTGTCAATTCTCTTTCCCTAGAGAACCCTGACTAATACAACCTGAAATAGAATCACTAGTTTAAAAATTACCCTAATGCCATCTTATGGTTAAAAATGGATCACTCTTCATTTGGTCAACCAGAGAGAGGCCATGGTGTCCTTTAGCTAAATTCTCTTATTAATGCACAACTCTCGCTATGTGTCCCACTTTAGCTTTGTAGCAAGTCTTTTTACTTCTTCTGCCACACTTTCAAAACTGATTTTCTTGGATCCATTCATTACAACTCTGAAGTGTCCCCATTCCTCCCTCACCAAGAGAGACTACCTGCCTTCCAGCTCTGTGTTTATGAATCACTATCAAAATCTTTCCAAGATACTTTATAGAAATCAAGGCATAGGTCAGTTCAATGACTTATCTACTGTGACATAGCACTGCCTGGGTGAGAATTATAATTTATTGCTTTAGATGTTTCCTACTCTATCTTCCTTGATGTTGCACAGCACACATTCTCTGGTGAGAGTGCAGCTTTAGTAACAAACATCTAAATGAAGAAGTGGGTGCTCTGAAGATCATACCCTGCATGAGGGTAGAAAATAAGAGGAAGTTGGGTGTGAATAATACTTCACTTTTGTGTGGGAGTTTATTACAAACTTGTAATAAATACTGCTGATAATTTCAAACCCCTATGGATGACCCACTTATTTCAATTATGTTATATAGCATTTAAAGCCCAAGGGCTAGTTATCTAAAGTCCATTGCAATGGAATAACTTGTAGCACTTAAATGTGAAAATGTTTTGAAATAGCTTTCATTTTTATCATCAGCGCAATCCCATGAAATGAGTAGGGCCGAGAATTAGCCCCATTGTGAAGTGAGGACACTGAGGCACAGCAAGATTGTCATTCAGCATCTATTGGAAAAGGGCACAGACTTACTTAGCACAGATGGGATTAGATTCCGGATCTGTGTTTGATTTCTATTTCCCTGCTCTTTTTTTCAGTAAACCTCTTTCACTTAAGAGAGAAAAACCAATCCATCATCAGGAGGATCTGTCTGTGCTCCGGGTTGTTTTATTGAAGTGGGAATGGGTTTCACAGAATTATCCACGGACTCTTATCTAGAGGTGTGTGTATATAATCTGGAATTTATACTAAGTCCTAGGAGCAGGCTTCCTTCTCTGCAATAACTCAGGACTCAATTCATGGCTCTGTCCACTACCTTCCCAGACCCTTTTCTGAGGCATGAACCTGACCTTCTCCTGACCATGCCATTTTCCATCACATTGCCTCCTTTTCTTGCCAGCTTCCTGACTGTGGGGCAGGGATGGGGAATGGTATAGTCCTTGCTCCCCATGATGCTTCTATTCATTCCACAAATACTTATGGAGCACCTGCCATATGTTGGGTTCTCTTTTAGTCTAGGTCTGAAGAGACAAAGAGAAGGCATAGTTCCCACCCTCGAGGACTTAGAGTTTAGTGTTGGAAACAAATTGGTATTTCATCACCATTCTTTAATAACCTCTCCCCTTGCAAGGCCTGAATTCTGATTATGCCACCTATCATTTTCATATCCATCTACTGACTTCAAGGAAGCTCTTCCCTTTTCCTTAACAAGTTTAGTGCTGGTCTGATAGCCTCACTTCATGACTATCACTATCAAAGAATTGAAGGTCCATGTTACTGCCCATTCAAACATTCCTCTTTTCTGGTTTGGTCTATTTCTAGCATTTAATCTTGAGCACAGGGAATACATTTTAAAATTTTTATCCATTTGCAACTCTCTCCTCCAGTGTCCTGTGTAGAGCTTTGCAATACTGCTATGCCCTTGCATATATTGGGTACTCAGTGTACCTGAATTGTTGCATGTTAATCACTTTGAGTCCAAGGTCCCAACCTGGTGGTCCACAGTTCACATAGTAACTGCTGACTTGTCTTGTTTGGCCACTGTAGAGTTTTTAAAGTTCAAATTAATTAACGACTTTCCAAAATGGGACAGTACACATAAAAACTAAGATTTTTTCCCCCACCTTCTCTGGCACTATTGGATCCACCTCTCTGTAAGATATGATCTGAGGGGATGAGTTGGGGCTGCTCCTTTACATGTGGCAACTGGTCTCCAGGTCAACAAGGCCCTTACCCTGCTGGCATCAGGCATTGGCATTCCCTGCCTGGGCCTTTTCCAGCCCTCCCACACAGTCCCTCCTTCCCTCGTGTCTGTGCTTGTTGCCTCCCACGACTCCGTATTATTTGTTCACATCTTATCCCTCTTCCCATCTAGGTTGTGGTTGGCTGAGGGTAGGGTACTTGTCTTTTCATCTCTGATCTACCCAGGACTGATTGGCACATTCTTGGTGCCCAAAGTCAATTTTTAAATTGAGTAGCTGAGGTTTAGGGCAAGACTAGTTGGTACAGTTTTCCTGACTGAGTCAACCAAGCCCTAGATTGCATTATGGAATGCTATAGAAAAGGAAGAAAAAAATATAAAATTGGGTAAATGGATTACAGACAGTGAGAGTAAGGCCAACCACTTCCTCATTTAAAATATTTCTTCAGGGGAGTGGATGTAGCTCAAGTGGTTGAGCGCCTGCTTTCCATATACAAGGTCCTGGGTTCGATCCTCCATACCTGCTAAAAACAAACAAACAAACAAAACAAACAAAAGAGAAAACCAGCTCTCAATGGGCAGCAGATGTAGCTCAGCAGTTAAGTGTTGGCTTCCCACATATGAGGTTCAATCCCCAGTACTTCCTAAAAAAAAATTTTTTTTTAATTAAAATATTTCTTCATTAGTTTTTTTTAAATTACACCTGCCTTTACTCTGATGAAAGTCACCTGAATGATGAGCAATGGAAAACTGAGGAACATCATAGAACTAGTTAATCAAAAGTAGAATTAAAAAGTAAAGTCTGTATCCACATGCCACAAAGTGAATTTAGACCTCCTACATCACACCAGACACAAAAAAGTAACTGAAAATAGATTATAAACCTAAATGAAGAGCTAAAACTATAAAACTCCTTGAAGAAAACATAGGAATAAATCTTTATGACCTTGGATTTGGCAGTGGTTTTGTAGATATGACTCCAAAAGTACAAGCAACACAAGAAAAAAATAGATAAATTGGACCTCATCAAAAGGAAAACCTTTGATGTTTCAAAGGATACTATCAAGGGAGTGGATGTGGCTTAAACAGTTGAGCACAGCCTTCCACATGGGTACCTCCAAAAAAAAAAAAAAAACTTTATGTCATATGTTCACACAAAAATTTGTACATAAATGATCATAGCAGCATTATCCATAATAGCTGAAAAAAGGAAACAACCTCAGCGTCCATCAACTAATGAATGGATAAATAAAATGTGCTCTATCCATACAATAGAGTATTATTCAACCTTAAAAAGGAATGTAGTTCTGATACATGAACCTTGAAACCATTATGCTAAGTGAAAGAAGCCAGTCACAAATGACCACGTATTATATGATTAAATTTATATGAAATGTTCAAAATAGGCAAATCCATAGAGACAGAAAATGGATTAATGGTTGCCAGGGGCTGAGAGTGCTGGGAGTATTGAGGAGTGATATTTGAGGCAATGAAAATGTTCTAAATTTAGATTGTAGTGATGTTTGCACAATGCTATGAATATGCTATAAACCACTGAACTATAAAAAAGAAAGAAAAAAAATGAAAGAAAAGAAACAGAGGACCCAGACACAAAATGCTATTTATTCATTTTATATAACTGATAAAATACACACCAAAAAAGGTGTGTCTGAAGTAGTTTGGACCAAAGCATTTACAGATGACATGGCGTGCTGCGTTGAATTTACTCCACACACGCCTCCCTGCCAAATAAACTTGGGTAGAGGATAGATGAAATAAAATTGACAGATTGTTGATAGTTATTGAAGCTGGTGTGTGGGCACACTGGAGTTCATTATACTGTTCTATTTTTTGTGGAAAAAAAAATTCCCATGACAAAAAGTTAAGAAAGAAACAACAACAACAAAGATTGCTAACGCATCTGCAGTCAGTAAACACCAAATATGCCTGTCTGGGAGCTCTGTGTGCAGGGCTGAGGTGGTGGACTTTCTTTATTCTTAAGTATGTGTATGTATGTATGTATGTGGCCGAAGGGGGATGAGTGTTAACTACATCTGAACACCTGGAGACGAGAATTAAAGGCAGAATAAGCAGACAAATAAGACATGCTCTTGGCACCACAAATCTCTACAGCCAAATCTCCAGCTGTCCAATAGACAGCAATGTCTATGACTCGACTTGACCGTAATGGATTGCTCACTGGATATCTTTATCTTTTCCAAACTGAGACAAGCCTTTCCTGTAATCCATTTTCCATTCTGCAGCCTTGACTGATGACTGACAGCCTTAGACTCAACCCTTTTCACCAGAAAGTTCTTAGGCTTAGTTCTAAGCAATATTCATGTAAGATATGTTTCAGAAAAGGTAAGTTTCTTACTCTTTGGTATAGATATGCACATTACTTTTGGTGTTTATCTTTTGAACTGGCTGCTGAAGTTATTTTAGATTCTACAGTTAACTTGACCCAGAAATAATTTGTTCTTTGAAACTGCCTCTGAAATGTTATTCACTCTGACTCTTAAACTCAAGATTACATTGTGCTGCTCTTTGCTCTGTAATCTTACTCTGGCCTTTGCCCAAAAGCAATAAAATCTGACCTCTATGCTAAACGGTACTTAGAATATATATAATAATATTCTAGTAAACCAGATACCTGGCAATCATAATGTATTTTCAGATAATCCCTTGAAGAGTTTCATGGGGGATGTACAAGCCCTTCACACTTCATGGACTGTGTGGAACATTTCCTGTTTATTATTTTAGGGAGGGTGATGGAGAAAGAGCTGGACTTTGGGCTCATTTACTCGCACTTTGTCCGTAAGTTATCTTCAATTTATATTTCAGCTTCAATCTATGGGAGTAATTTTCAACCCATTTGTTTTCATCTCATTCCTCTTACAAGCATGGGAAAGGCCTGAACAGGAAGTTGCTGAGGTTTTGCAGAGGAGGCTGGCCTGACCCAAGTGGAGGGAGCATAAGGCAGGGTTTGGGGCAGGTGAGAGAGAACTTTGCATGCTGGTGGGGAGCTTAGATTTGAACCACTGTGGGTTCCTGTACTTTAAGAGAGTACTGATGGGAGTGGATGAAATATAGATCCATGGTCACCTCTGGCCCTTACATAGAAGAAGTTAAGAATAGCAAGTATCCAAACAAAGCTAATCGCAACATTTTAAGGGGTTCCATGTACTGCCTGCTTCCTAAGGGCCAGGCACTGAGCTAAGTGCTTTATGCGCACTGCATGCCTGCCAATGAATTTCTATCCTGTGTGTGGCAGTAATTTCATCCTTTTTACCTTTGGTGGGCTCTTCCATCTCACTTTTCAAAATCAAGGTTTACAAAGGATTCTCAGTTTCCTGGTAAATTTCTTTACATTACGGGTTTCTTCCTCCTCCTACAGTGCAATTAATATCCAGTTGACAATTTGCAGAAAATCTGTTTGCAAAGAGCATTTTAAGAAGACCCCTTTTCTTTAAAGGGCAGTACCATGAATAACAGAAAGACTCAGTGTCCATTGATGGCCCACTTATCACAAGCACTATTTAAGTCAATAGAATTAATTGTACTACTAGAAAAGACGAGCTGATGCCCTTGGAGTTTTTCATAGTTGGATTGAAAGGGATCATAGACTCTGCTGCCAGACATCCAACCAACAGTCAGAACTGTACCTAATCCACAACAGAGACAGGGCGATGTTTTTTTCAAGCTATCCATTTGAAAAAATCTTCAGAGGCGAGCCCTTTATTTCTTTTGTTAGTTTGGATCAGTGTCTTATAGAGCTGACAAGTCAAAGTTGTCCCTTTTAGCTCTTGCTGCAATTTGAGTCTATTTCTATTATGTTATATTCTCCGTGGAGATGGAAAAGAAGCTGTCTCCCTCTTATGTATGAGAACTGAAATTCCTGAGAACTGCTGTTGACTCACACATTTAAATAATTACTACCTTTTTTTCTAATGTTTGTTCTAACCTCATGATTACGTTCTGTTTTCTATTGGATTCTTTTGGTTTCTCCATGTTTCCTTTAAAAAGTAGCACTCACTGTGTTCACATTTTAATTTCTTTGTCTTATTTTGCATCTCCCTTTTCTCAAAAGAGAAAGATGAGTAAATTCTCTAAATTGCTGAAAACTCTGTGAAGACGCACTGCTTCCAGACCTCATAGGAGATCAGACACCCCCAGGCGCCTTCAGACCACGCAGCTTCCAGGTGAGGGCTTCTTGCTCATCCTTGCCCTGAACCCAGATTATGTTTTTCTTTGTTGCAGCTCTAGTAAGGGGCTTAGTAAACCTAATGAACCTTAAGTTTCCTGGAGTATTGAGTGAACATTAGCTTGTTACTCTTTAGTCCTTATCCCCAGTTCTTTTCATACCCTGAAGAATTCAGTAGGGTTCTAGATGAATGGTCCTCCAAGGGTTTGATCTACAGCCGGCTGCTGCTTTATCCTGTCTGAATAACAACCTAAAATTTGAACTTTCTTCTTAAAATTAATCTAAGTTTAAAAGTGAGTCAATTTTAAAAACCATTAAATAAGTAAATATACGAGGCAGCATGTGACTGCGGAGAAAACTGTGAGGTGGAATCCAAGGCCGTGGGCTTGGAGCCCAGATGGAGGCAGTGCCAGGACCCAGAGCCCTCTCAAGTGCTCCACCCCCATGGCCATTCCCCAACCTGGCCCCTTCTCTCTTTGCATTTCCTGTTTTTCCTTCTTCATTGCCCCCTTTCTCTTTGCTCTCCAAGCTTTTCCCCTTCTGGGCTTGCTTCTCTCCTCCCCTCCCTTCCTCTGAGCCTCTCTGATGGACTTCTGAGTTTTAAGAGGGAGAAAGGAGGGAGCTTACACTAAATGATTGCCAAAGATTTATTGGAAGGTCCCAGACATAATAGCTGTCAGGGGTTGACTGCTTGTGACTGTTTCCGTGATTCCTTGGCAGTGTTTCTCAAATTCTAAATGTGCTAAAATGAAGATTATGGTTCTCTAGGTCTGGGGTGGGGCCGAGATTTGCGTTTCTAACAAGCTCCCAGGGGATGCGGTCCCTGCTGATCCCAGACCACACTTTGAGTAGCAAGGACCCACCATGTAACTCTACTTCTTTAGATAACTAAGTACAGAGAAGGATTTTTTCAGGAAGAGGATGAGCTCTGCAGCCAGCTCTTTCATCCTTGGTGAAACCAGTGTAAATATTAGGGACATTGTTTAAAACACCAATGTGTCTTACCCTATGTAAGGGATACCAGCAGCCTCCTTTTACTGAGCAATCAATCGGTAATGAAAACTTCTGGCTCGTTTTGTTGCCAGGGTGCTGCCGGGGAACCCGCCACACTGAGGGAACGTGTAACCTAATATTATTGCATGTGAAATAATGAAACCTGATGGTAGAAAGGTAGAAAGGGTTCCGTTTCACTCTTTTCCTCAGGTGACAGGATAGCAACCCTGCCTGATGAGGCAAACCTTCCGAGCACATTCATCCATTTGAGGCGGCCACAGAGCTGTTTTTCAGTGTGGAAAAAAGGTATCCTTGAAGTGCTCAAAATATATTGGCATATTCCCTTCTATTTGGTTATGAGAACTAGCCCTGCAAACAAGCTCTAAGGCTTTACAGTAGTTACAGCATTTAGAAAACAAGCCAGCTAAATATAACTGGCCTCAGGCTGGCATCACATTAAACCTGAGGGACTGTGTTATTTTCAGTGAAATGACCCTGGATATTATCTCACCTACAGAGACCAGAGCAGGGAGTTATTAAGAGGCACTGCCATTTTACAGTATTCTTTCTGATAGGGCAGAAAAACGTATGGAAGCAGAAAGGTAAGGCAAATCATTTTGTCTTTCTTTTTGAGATTTAGTTGGAGCCAGACACTTAGCCAAAGTTAAGCCCTCCTGTTAACACAAATGGCCATGTGATTAGTGCTGGAAAGGTCCTAGGGCATCGTCTAGCACAAGCCATTTAATTTTCAGGGGCTTGTTGTACTGTAGACTCCCTTCCCCAGGAAAATACAAATACCCAATCTTGCATGTCATTTTTGGGAGTGGATTCCAGGTTAAAAACCTCTGATGTAGTACTTTTTTTTTTTCCAGGAGGTACCAGGGATCTAACCTGGGACTTCGTACATGGGAAGCAGATGTTCAACCCCTTGAGCTACATCCACTCCTCCCCCCCCCCTTTTTTTTTTCTTTTTTGAGATGAGAAAACTGAGGCCCAGGAAAAAGATGGTCTCATAGCAATGCTTAAGGAGAACTAATTAGACCAGAGGATTTAAGTACTATAAACATCCATGAAGGAACCAGTGGAAGTATCTGCAGATTATTTCTGAAGACTCAGAGAAACACAGGCATCAAATATTTTTTGAGAGAGTTATAATTGGTAGCCAGGAGAATCCCAATATTTAACCAAGTAACATTTGAAAAAGTAGGAAAAGTATAATCGAGCCAGAAGCTTATTGGACCTAGATTTTATGTGTTCAAAGGGCGTAAGTGGGGTGCCCTGATGCTGCTTGGTAGCTGTGGTCAAAACTGCAGTTTGGGAGTTTTAGGGCCGGTAATAAATTCCTTTCAAAGACTTAATTCACATGCCATTGTGATTATTCCACATCCCTGAAAAACACAGGCAGGATGCTGTTCTGAAACAGAACTCTTAATTTGGCAACACATTTTAGGGTTCAGCCTCTAGCACAGTCTAAGTGCTCAGTGGTTGTTGATTTAAATAAATGGGTTTTATTTAACATTGCCATGGTTTCCTGAGATGGAAGATACAGAAAGCTGGAGAGAGACAGTACCTAATGTGTAAGTACACAATGGGTTTTGGGGTTCTCAGTAAGGGATTTAGAGCTTCCCAAACATAATGTTGAACAAAAGAAGCCAGACCCCCCCTCCCAAATATATCTATATATACATAATATAATTCCATTACGTGAAGAACAAAAACCAACCAGATTAAGCTGTGCTGTTAGAGCTCTTTTGGTGAGGAGAGGGGCTTGGTAATGGGGGTGTGGGAAAAGGTGCTTCTGGGATGCTGGTAACCTATTTCTTAACCCGGGTGCTGGTATTCACTGTGTATGCACTTTGTGATGACTCATCAAACCAGACTTTGATGATTTAGCCCTTTTTGGTATATATGTTATACTTCAATCAAAATGTTTATTAATGCGCGCACACACACACACACACACACACACATGTCTAGGCCAGTGCTTCTCAAGCTTGAATGTGCGTACAGATCACCTGGGGCTCTTATTAAAACGTAAAATTTTAATTCATTTGATCTCGGGTGGGGCATGAGACTCTCCATTTCTAAAGAGGACCTAGAGATTTGGATCTTCAGGATCTTTTTCTTAGAGAAATCCAGGAGTGTCTTGAAAGTACCCTGGGCCCATTCTTGTATGTGTTGAAGGAGCCCATATGCCAGGATGGCAAATTTATAAATTACCAACCGACAGAGAGGTGGTCCCCCAGACCACCCTATCCTTTTGTGTGGGGCTGTGAAGTTGACCTGCCCGCAGCACCTTCACAGATGATTTTCTGACCACTGGGTGGTGACCAGAGCCTGGAGTTGTGCTACCCCAGGGAAGTGACCAGCTGGTGACCAGCCCTTGGAGCCCAAATTAGGGCCCCTTGGCCTGCCTGTCCCCACAGAAGTCACTGGAGACCTGGAGGCTGCTTTCCCAAAGAGTATGAAGAGGGCAGTAAGACCCCTGCTTCTCTTTCCAGCCATGTGTGTGTGTGAAATTGGGTTTTCAACTATGACTGCTGCATAAATGAAATGGACATTCTGGCTCCTTTTTGTGGAACTCTGTAGCCTATAAATCCCAAAACACCAAACTTGTATCAAGAAAACCATTATTTTGAAGGGAAAAAAAAAGCAAGTTTATACATAATAGGATTCCTTTTTTTTTTTTTAAAGATTTTATTTATTTATTCATCCATCCCCCCCTTGCTGCTTGTGCTCGCTGGGTCAGCTAACCACGGCCGTGCGGGCGGGCTTGCCTTCACCAGGAGGCCCCGGGTTCCGTTATGGTAAACGGGAGCCCTACTGATTGAGCCACAGCCGCTTCCCAGGATTCCTTTTTATATAAATATCAAAAGCAGGCAAAATTAATCAATGCCTTGTTAAAGAGTGGAGCTGCAGGTGGGTAAATTATAAAGAAAAGACAGGAAATGACTCATGTGTACTGGGGGATGGTGCTGCCCTCCCAGGAAAGGCGGGAGGGAGACGGGAGGAGGGGCACCGAGGGGTTCTAAGGGCCCAGGAATATTCTGTATTTTATGCTAGGGGGTAGGGACATGGTGGTGCATTTTATTATTCTTTAAACTGTATGTATACATATTATATATACTTTTTTACTTGTATGAAATGTTCAGAATTTTAAAAAATGCCATGTAAGTAAAATAAAATGGCCTCCTGCATTAGGCATCGTGGAAAAGACCCCTTTCTGAGAGGGATTTTTCCAGAGGAAAAACATTTGACCTGCAAGGGTTTTCTGAGAAAATGGCACACACCCTTCAGGGTTGCTGATAAGCAAAACCAGGTGATAAAACTAGTTTTGGTCCAGGAGAGAGAACTTAGAATGGACAAGCATACCATACAAATCAGTGTGTATCTGTGCTTCCCACTTCATAAGACCCCCTATGTAGAATGGAACCTTAATGCCAGCCAATCAGATTATTTATTTCTGCATTTGCCCTATTTAAGCTTCCTCTTTCCATCTGCTGGGTGGAGCCCCCTTCTACTTTCTGAATGGGATGCTGCCCAATTCATGAACACTCAATGAAGCTCTGAGATCCTAAACTGCATGAAAAGTGTTTCTTTTATCAAATATAACACCTTATAACATTTTATGTTTTGATTTCTTAGGACGTAACTTTTTTCTTTGGGACAACCTGTTACTTTTGAGTTTTTTATATGTCAGAGTAAGTTTTCAACTATCATTTTTTGGAAGGACATCTTATTCTGAGATCTTGCCCCTCTTACATTTTTTATGTTGAAATGCCCTTTCCTTTGATGGTATTTTAATGAATTACCATTCATTAAATGCTGGTGAAAGTAACAATACATTTGGGATTTAAACATAAAAATCACCCTTACGTGTTAAGTAAAAAATTGGCAAATATAAGTTGCCTCTACCCACTCCCCTACCCTCCTTTATTTAAAGTTAACTGGTCTATGATTTTCAAAAGACTGGGAGGAGGCAGATGTGGCTCAAATGGTTGGGCGTCCGTCTCCCATATGGAGGGACCTGGGTTCAATTCCCGGGACCTCTCAGTAAAAGAAAAAGAAAAAATATAGAAGGCGTGCAGGCAGCCAGTCCCCTTGCATGGGGGTGCTGTCAGGCCCCCCAAGCGGGTGTGCCAGGCCCCGCTGAACCAAGCGGCAAGATGATGATGACATAACAGGAGAGTGACACAAGGGAGAGCCAAGATGAGACGCACTGAAAAACCAGGAATTGAGGTGGCACAGGTGGCAGAACGCCTCTCTCCCACATTGGAGAGTCCCAGGATTGAATCCCGGTGAAGACAGGAGGAGGAGGATGAGAAGAGATGGCAGGAAATAGGCACAGAGAATTGCCCAGCGAATGGACACAAAACAGCAAAAATGGGGGAGGGGTGGTTAAAATGGATTTTTTTTAAAGTAAAAAAAAAAAAAGAAGATTGGGAACCACAGGTGTAGCCTTACATATAACTTATACATCTTTTGAAAAATGTGTTTAGTAAATACCCTTTGAGTCCTGCACCTGAATTTCCTGATGGACCATGTAACACATGGAAGCAAGTGGTGTCCCCTGGGTACTGTCTAAGGTTTAACTTTTGTACCAACTATTTAGGTAGGTCCCTTGATTGTAAATTTGCCTTTAGAGATTAGAAATTCAATTTAGAAAACAAATTCAGATGTCAAACATCTGTTCCTAATATAGAGCAAGGCTATACTTCACAGCAAAACTCCATTTATTAAACTTTATCTTATGCAAACTTAAAATTAAAAAAAAATTGAGGCCCCAATGTACATCATGAAATTACCTAGATGGTAAAGCAAATTTAAAACATTTTCCAATCATCCTAAAAGAAGTGTGATGTTTTTGGCTGACAGATCAATCAACATTATAGATCGTATCTGACAGCACCGAACACAATTTTTGACCTGGTAACAGAAAATCATTCTGGTAATCTGACACATGTCCAAGATTTTAAGACTAAAATTAAAGGCATTCTTTTGGATTCTGTCCTTCAATAATTTTCAGAAAGGAAAACCACGAAGAAGCTTATAGCTCAGTAGAGACATTGCTCAAAGGTTAGTAGAAATGGGCTGGCTCGCAAAACTTCAGTATCACTCTTCAACAATGGAACAGGCCAAGGAGTGATGGGGCTCTCGCCCATTCTTTAGTTTTGTGCCAGTTTTCCACAGCCTCCTCTCCCAGCATCATAGTCTTGCTGATACTCATCTCATACCTGGTCTGACCCGGCCATACTGCCGGTCCGCCTTAAAACCTGTGTCCTAGTCTGTGCAAATGGTCATGTTATCCAGACACCTTCCACCGCGTGGCATTTTCTGCATCTGCTCTTGAATAGTGCTCCACAAAACAGAATCCACACGCTGTGTTTTGTTTGTTTGTTTGTTTTTTTCATTTTATCCAGGCCCATAGTGATTTCTCTAGTCACCACTTTTACTGCAGAGTTCATAGATTTGTTCTTCAGTTGTGTGAAAGGAAAGATTTCCGACATACAATGTACAGCTCTTCTTCAGTAATTTTCTTTGTTCTTCATTGTCACCCTGGAAGTGCTGGTCCTGACACTGGCTCAGCTCTATGTAGGAGTTGCTGCACAGTGCCTTCAGGAGGCCACCAGATATAATGCAAAGAAATTCAGCACACTCATTTTTGGAGCGGACCCTGTTTTTGGTTCATATCCATCCACTATCCTACTTTCTTTCTTGCAGAGACCCAATTTTGTTTAAGAATTTACCCTCCAAGTGATTATGCACCCAGGAAAGTGGCTCTACTTTGGGAATGGGTTTACTTACTCTTAAAAAGAGTTATGCAAGATGAACAGTGTGTTTTCTGCCTCTGGATGTTGTCTTCTGGATCTGCCCCTTAGTGTATAAGCCACTTTGATTGGGTATTTTGTTCATTGCAGACACAACATCCTAACTGATAACCCTATCCAGCAACCACTCACCATTTATTCTCCTTTCTATGGGAACCCCAGTTTGTTCTGGAATCCATCCTGCTCTTCAGAGCTATTTGATTCAAGGCAGACAGGTCCTAGACCCAGGGAGTGAATAATGACTGGTCTAAGGAGAATTTAGGGAAAGGAAATTATGAACTCAGTTCAAGGTCCACATAAGGGACGTAAAAGCTTCTAAGACTTCCCTAAAAGAAATTAATATCTCTTGTAGCCACAGGACAAAAATTTCTGAAAACCAAACCTAAAGTCTAATCCTGCAAGTGGCTGAATTACAACACAAATTGAACTGCCAATCTCAGAGTCTCCTTTGTTAAAGTTAGGGCATTGACCAGAAAGGAATGGGAGCTAGAAAATTGTGGTGGAGGTGTGTGGGCAGATTCTGACAAAGCTGGGGACCTTGAACTTGGAAATGCTTCTGAACTTCTTTAACAATAAAAGCAGCCCTTCCACACTTGCCTGGGGAGACAGGATTAGTTTTCCCTGGCCTGAAGACCCTGCAATGGTCTTCACTGCAATGCACTCCTCAGGACCTACCCTTACCACCTCTCCTTGCTTCTAGACCTGTACCTTGACTCAAGACCCAGCAGGCCCTTAAGCTTAAGTGAGGTACAAAATGTGATCCATGAGAAGGTACAATACACATCAAAAGAATCCACGGTTTTTCCAATTTGTATGGACAGAAACCTGGGGAATGAGTGTGGGAAAGGATCTTAAGGGTGAGGGATCAAGGTAAAAGGAATATGAAGCCGGAATGGGCCGAATTTATCTATATGGAATCTAGGCAAAGAATGTGGGATCAGTGTTAGCTTGAGGGGCTGGGAGAGTTTGTTTGGTTGATTAAAATATGGACCCACTAAATGAAGTGTAAATACCAAAACTTCTTTGAAATATGTAGAGGAAGGTATTGATGACTTAGGAGAAAGGACTTTCATGCAAGACCCTACCCAGGGACCATAGGACATGCCCTTCATGTGAAAAATAAGTTTGAGGTGAGTTCCAGCATCCTTGTAAAGCACTGTGGTAGTTCTTCTCTGTAGGCCAGATATTCCTGTGGGAACTACTTCTATTGACCTGGGATCCTTAAATTCAATGGGTGGCATTTAATCACCAGTAACAAAGTGGGTGTGGTTTCTATAATGGACATCGGAGCCAAAGCAGTAATGAGAATAGGTATTTGCAGAGATCTTTAGTGTTGGCCAGTTGATCACAGTGTCCTTAGAACTGAAATAGTTGAGCAGTCTACTAAAGTTGTACTTGATCTGTATAAGTAGGAAAGCTCTAGGTCTGGTGAACAGAAGTCTGACTTGAATCACCAAAACAGAGTTATATTTTCTCATTTATTTCCTAGACTTGAGCCAGTTCGTAGATCCAGAGTCTCTTGAATGAAGGTCACTCTGCATCCCCTTGAGGGAGGACCCCGGTACACTGCCAAAACTTTATGCTGTTAATCTTCTGACCAGACTTCCCTAAATGGCTATGGCTTTCCATTCCACAGAACGTCATGCTGGTCTATTACATTGATGATATTATGCTAATTGGATCTATTGAGCAGAAAGTAACAATCACTCTAGACATATTGGTAAGACTCTTGTGTGCCACAGGATAGAAAAGAAGCCCCATAAAAATTCAGGGACCTGACAGCTTGGTGAATATTCTAGGGGCCCAGTGGTCTGGGGCATGCCAAGATATCCTTTCCAAGGTAGAAGACAAATTGCTGTATCTGATCCTTCCTCCATTAAAAGGTTCAATGCCTAGAGGACCTCTTTGGATGTTGGAGGCAACATATACTTACTTCATTTGGATGTGTTACTCCAATCCATTTACCCAGTGATCTGAAAAACTGCTCATTTTGAGAGAGGTCCAGAATAAGAGAAGGCTCTGTAGGGGGTCCCTGTCATGCAAACTGCTCTGTCACTTGAGCCATGTGACCTAACAGATTCAAGGGCACTTGAGCAGTCAGTGGCAGATAGGGATGCTGAATGCATCCTTGGCAGGCCCCTGTAGGTGAATCATAGCACAGATCCTAGGATTTTAGAGCAAAGTTTTTTTTTTTTTTTAAAGATTTTTTATTTATTTATTCATTTATCCCCCCCATTGCTGCCCGCGCTCGCCGGGTCAGCCAATCACGCCATGCGGGCGGGCCCGCCCCCACCAGGAGGCCCCAGGGACCGAACCCGGGGCCTCCCACACGGCAAACGGGAGCCCCACTGATTGAGCCACAGCCGCCTCCCGAGCAAAGTTTTGTCATGTGAATAACTGCTCATCTTTTGAGAAATAGCTTTTGGCTTGCTACTGGGCCTTAATAGAGAAAGAATACTTAACCATGCATGGGTCACTAAGTTATCAAGTTATCATGCAACATTAAATGTCAGTCATGAACTGGATGTTGTCTAACTTACCAAGCCATAAAGTTGGGCATGCACAGCAACACTCCATCATCAAATGGAAGGGACATAAGAGCCTGAGCTCAGGTAGGACATAAAGCCATAAGTAAGTTACAAATGGAAATGGCTTAGATTCCTAAGACCTCTACTCCTGCTATAATGCCTTCTTCTCTCAACTTGCACTTGTGGCTTCATTGGGATTTCTCTATGGCCAGTTGACTGAAGCAGACAGCACACAATATGCAGATACCATCCAAAAGTGGACAGCTGCAGCATTAAAATCCCACAGTGAATGGACCTGCTGGGCAGTAATGAGAGAAAATACTCCCATTGGGCAGAATTTTACCAGTTCACCTGTTTGTTCATTTTGCCTGAAAGGAGAGATGGCCAGAGGTATGGGTCTATATCAATTCATGGGCTGTGGCTAATAGTTTGGCTTTTTGGCCAATGACTTGGAAGAAATACAATCAGAAAATTCATGACAAAGAGGTTTGGAGAACAAGTATAGGAATAGATTTCACTGAGTGGTAACAAAAGGGTGATCTCAGTAGAGGAGGATTATAATAATCAGATGGAGAGAATGATCAGTTCTGTGGCTATCAGTCAGCCTCCTTCTCCAGTCATTCCAGTCATCACAAATGGTGGGGATAAAGGTTAAGCATGGGCTGTGCTACATGGACTTTCACCAAACAAGACTGATCTGGCTACAGTCACTGCTGAGTGCTCAGTCTTCCAACAAAGAGACCAACAATGAACCCCTTATATTGCATCATTTCCTGGATTGCGGGGGTCAGCTAGGTACCTGGTAGCAGGTTGATTACATTGCTTTGTTCTTACTTACTCTGGTTATGGATTTGCTTCTCTGCTAACAATGCTTCTGCCTAAACTACCATCCATGGACTTATAAAATGGCTTTCAGATTGACTGATTGGTGACTCCATCTATGATCTTGCAACTTCCCTCCTGGACTTTCACTTCCCCAAATGTAAATTTCCTATAATAAATTCCTTGCCTATTAACTCAGGGGTTGGCAAATTATGGCTCTTGGATCAAAACCAGCCTGCTTCCTGTTTTTGTAAATAAAGTTTCATTGGAACACAGCCACACCCTTACATTTACATATTAACTATAGCTGCTTTTAGGCAGAGTTGAGTAGAAGTAACAGAGACTGTATGTCCTCCAAAGCCTAAAATATTTATTATATGGCCCTTGAAAATGTTTGCCAACCCCTGCCACTCATAGTGGGTCTGCTCCTCTGATTGATTCTTGACTGATACACAGGGCCAACCCAAATATCAGTGAGAAAGGGAAATATGCTCCACATTTAGTGAGAAGAACTATAATGTTACAAGGTAAAGGGCATGGATGCAGGAAGGGTTGAAGAATTAGTAAAAATAGTACACCCTACAACATATGCAAATTAAAATTTTAAGTCTATTTAATTTTATTTGAATTTTACAGAAGAAAGTGAAATTGAAGAAATTTCTCAACTTAAGATAAATGTTTCTACACTTCAAGAGATAGTAGTTCCTAGGAAGCAGATGTGGCTCAAGCGATTGAGCTCCACCTACCACATGGGAGGTCCTGGGTTCAGTTCCCAGTGCCTCCTAAAGAAGATGAGCAAGATGGTGAGCTGATGTGACGGGCCGGCACAGCGAGCTGATGCAACAAGATGATGCAACAAGAGACACAAGGAGGAAAACATAACGAGAGACACAACAAAACAGGGAGCGGAGATGGCTCAAGCTATTGGGTGCTTCCTTCCCACATGGGAAGTCCTGAGTTCGGTTCCCAATGCCTCCTAAAAAGGAATATGAGGAAAGGTGATGTGGCTTAAGCATTTGAGTTCCTGCCTATCACATGGGAAGTCCCAGGTTCGGTTCCCAGTGCCTTCTAAAGAGAAGACAAGCAGACACAGAGAGCACACAACAAATGAACACAGAGAGCAGACAGTGAGCACAAACAACGAAGGGGCAGGGAGAAATAAGTAAATAAAATAAATAAATTAAAAAAAAGGTATTAGTTCCTAAAATATCCTTCTAAGGCTAAAACAAAACAAAACAAAAAACTATTAGGGGTTGAATTCATTACAGTTTTTTAAAATCATGTTTCAATTTTAGACAGAGTTGGTTTACTCCAAGTTATGAGGTGAAATGATTAATACTGTTACATTGCCTTTCTTCTCTCCTCTGCTCATCTCCCAATTTTTACTTATATTATATTTCCTTTAGTTCTAGTTGTCTACTTAAATGGATTCAATGCCCACCATCTATTCTTCTGCATGGCTTCTCCATTCTAGAGTTATTTATTCAGTTCCTCTTTTGTCTATATTTTGATTTCATCATAAAACTTTTTTTAAAGAAGAACTCATGGTTACTCTAATTTCTGAATTATTCCATTTTGAAAATGTCTGCCTGTTTCTTCTACGTCAATTTGACACTTTCCTCTCAAACACTTTTTTTTTTTAGAAGGTACTGGGGATTTTTTTAGAAGGTACTTGTACATGGGAAGCAGATGCTCAGTCACTGAGCTACATCCGTTTCCCATCAAATATTTTTAAAGTTACTTTTTGTCCTGTGGCATTGAATGTTGCTCTAAGGGGGTCTGAGGCCAGCCTAATTTTTTCCTCCTTTAAAAGTGACCTGTTTTTGTTTTTTGTCATCAAGGGTGTGCTTGGGAGTTAGCAGGGAAAGAAGGAGTTAATGCAGGGTTTCTATTTGGAGAGAAGGGAAAGTTCTGGTGAGGAGTGGTGGTGAGGGTAGCACAACATTGTGAATGTGATTAATCCCAGTGAACTGTATGCTTGAGAGTGGTTGATATGGGAAAGTTTATGCTGTATATATATTTCCACAATTTAAAGAAAAAGAGACTAAAGAGACAATACAATTAAATGCAACACATGATCCTGGACTGGATCTAATAATGGAGGAGAAATGGCCCAAAAAGACATTATTGGGACAAATGAAAAAAAAACTTGGAATATAGACTCTGAACTTTCTATGAGGATTAAATTTCTTGAACTTGATAACTGTTCTTAAGGTGGTTACATAAGTGAATATCCTTGTTCTTTGGAGATGTACATGGACGTTTTAAGTATTCAAAGAGCATGATGTATACGTGATGTTTTAGTTTGCTATCTCCTGAAACAAATACCATACAATGGATTGGCTGAGCAACAGAAATTTACAGGCACACGATTTCAGAGGCTAGAAGGCTTGCTTGTTCCTGGGCTCAGTATCCTCTGGCTGGCCTGTAATCTTTGGGTTCCTTGGCTTTTCTCTTGTCACATGGCAATGCGTGGGATAGCGTCTTCTCCTTTCTCTTCTGTATTCCATTGACTTCCAGTTTCTGGCTGCTCCCCATGCCTTCTTATTCTGTCTGACTTTCACTCAGTTTATAAAGGACTCCAGTAATCTAGATTAAAGCTCAACCTGAAATGAAGATGTGTTTGGGCCACATCTTAACTGAAGTAACATCTTGAAGAGATCTATTTACAATGGGTTCCATCCCACCAGAATGTGGACCAAGACCCAGAACATGTCCACACTGGGGTTTGCAATTCAATCCACCACAAACCTAATCTCAAATGTTTTGAAAATAGATAAATAGATGGTGGATGGACAGATGGAGGCACAGACAGACAGGAAGATAAATAGATAGATAGATGATAGATAGATAGATAGATAGATAGATAGATAGATAGATAGATAGATAGATAGATTTGGCAAATGTGACAAAATGTTAGAATTTGGTGGATCTGGGTATCTGGGGGGGGTAGTTGGAGTTTTCTGTATGGGTTTTGTATTATTTTTGCAAATGTCCTCTAAGTTTGAAATTATTTCAAAATAAAACGGTTTTTTTTTTTTTTTAAGTGATGGGTTTTAATTTTTTCCTTCTACTAGCATGTCTTAATTTTTTATTATTTTTTTTTAACTCTTTGAGGCTCAGAAGCTCAAACAGGATATGTCCATGTCAATTATACTAAGTAATTTTTCCTGGCACATACAGCATCTCTTCAATCTTCAGATTGAATTTTTAATTCAAGTCAGAGAAATTTTCCTAATTCTGAATAAATTTAAGTTACTTTAAAAAATATTTAGGCCTTCTGTTCCAGTAGAGGGGCCAACTTTTCTTCCCCTACTGGGTCCTGGCCAAGTGACCCCACTTTACCTCTCCTGGGGGGGGGGGGGAGAAATGTTTATTGTGGTAGCATAACATCAAGTTTGCCATTTTAACCATCCATTTTTAAGTGGTATTAATTTCATTTACAATGTTGTGCTATCCTCATTATCAAAACATTGCCAAAACTTTCTTATCAACCAAAACAGAAACTCTGTGCCCATTAAGCAATAACTTCCCTTTCCCTCTCTCCCACCCTCTAGTCCCTGGGAACCTGTACTCTATTCTCTTGTCTCTATTTGCTTATTCTAGGTATTTCATCTTAAAAAAAAAAAAAAAAGTAGACTCATATAATATCTGTCCTTTTGTGTCTCGCTTATTTCACTTAGCAGAACAATATTCCACTGTTTGTATATACTGCAATTTATTTATTCATCTGACAATGGACATGTGTTATTTCACCTTTTGGCTATTGTGAATAATGCTGCTATGAACATCCGTGTGCAGATAGCTGTTCGAGTCCCTGCTTTCAGGTCTTCGAGGTATACCCCTGGGAGTGGAATTGCCGGGTCATACTGTAATTCTATGCTTAACTTTTTGAGGACCTGCCAAACTGTTTTCCCTAGCAGCCACGCCATTTTACATTTCTACCAGCAAGGCACGAGTGTTCATATTTCTCCACATCTTCTATAATATCTGTTATTTTTCTGTTGTTTGATAATAGCTGTCCTAGTTGGTGTGAAGTGGCTCCTTTGACTTCTTGCAGAACTGCTGGCTCATCCCTAAGTCTGCCTAACTCAGGATTGGAATCGGTTCACAAGACTGCTTAGGATTGTGTACATTTTCTTGCTAGTCCCTGTAGGGTTTCCAAAAGTAGGAATGGGATCAGGAGTCATGCTATTTTCCACCATCTGCCCTGCCCCACAAAATATCCCAGTACCTTCAACTCTTCTTCATGCTCCCTGGCTCCCCTCCCCACCCCATGAAGCACAGCACCTGGAGTTTCTCCTTGTGCTGATAGTCTTATAAAAGAGCTCAGATTTCAACACACTTTGCCCAAGACTGAAATGAGAGAGAGAGAAAAAAAGATGGGATGGTTAGAGTGTCATATGAGTTGAAGAAAGGAGAAAATGGTAGGATTTTTCTGCAGGCATAGTCCTTTAAGGCAAGTACGCTTTAAGGCAATAGACTGGTTTTGAGTCCCTCTGAAATGAAAAGGCATCCTGCCTTCCACATTCAGCAGAGGCTATCCCCACTCTTTTTTCATCACTTAATATTTAGTTTATCAAAAGGTTGTCTGAATTTTCCTTCCAATAGGATTTCCTTCCTTTATCATTAAAACTTTAAAAAATTGATATATAAGTCACATATAAAATTCACCCTTTTATCATGTACAATTCACTGGTTTTTAGCATTATTCATAAAGTTGTGCAATTATCCCCACTATCTAATCCCAGAACATTTTCATTCCCCAAAATGAAACCTCATATTCATCAGCTGTCAGTCCTCATTCTACCTACTCTGCCCCAAACCCCCAACCCTGCATCCCCTGGCAGCTGCTAATCTGCTTTCTGTTTCTATGGATTTGCCTGTCTGGAATTTCATATAAATGGAATCATACTATATGTCTGCCCTGCTCTCTTAAGCACTGCCTAATTTTGGGAAATAACTATTTCATTTTAAAGTAGGTTTACTGTGACAAGCACCAGCCTTTGAGGGCAACCCTCGTTGGCTTCTCTCTGCATGTCAACATTAGAAATCCTGACACAGGGTGCAAATAAACAGTGAGACTGATGTGGTATTTGGCCAGGGAACTCGAGAGTTGAGCTCTTGGCCAGCCACTGAAATCTGTGAAGTCCTCAAGGTGTAGGAGACAAGCATGGAACCTCAAAACTCAACCATTCATGCTCAGGAAGACAGAGAGAGAGGACCTGAGACGTGGCATGATGAACAGCGCAGGCAGTTCTGAGCACGGGCCGTGAGTGAAAGCTTGAGGGGAAACATCCTCAGAGCATGAGCCTCTTTCCCTGCAGAGTGTGACTCTGCATGTAAAGGCATTCGTTTGCTGCACACCTAGCCACCAAATACCAGCAACACCTCACCTGCCATCCGCGTGGAGAAGCGGCGGTCTGTCAGCATGGAGGAGGTGTTGAGCACTGGACTTACGGAAGGATGCCAATGCGAAGAATTCTCAAAGGTGATTTTGACCATATAGACTTGTTTTTTCTTACCTTTAGAGCACCCTCCTCTCAGAAGACAAAACCAGACAACAGAACACTGGACCCCAGCAGGCGTTCCTATCCCAAACCCTAGAGAGATGGGCCTCACCATGGGGAAGATGCCTTCTTCCTGGGGGGGGACACACACAGTGTCTGGATGAAGCCCTGTTTAAAAAAAAAAAAAAAAAACTGAGCACTCCTAAGTGTCAGAAACTGTTTGGTTTTTTTTAAAGATTTATTTTTATTTACCCCCACCCCCTCATTGTTTGTGGTCTCTGTCTCTGTGTCCATTTACTGTGTGCTCTCTGTGTCTGCTCCTCTTCTCTTTAGGAAGCATCAGGAACTAAACCCGGGATCTCCCCTGTGGAAAAGAGGTGCCCAATCACCTGAGCCACCTCAGCTCCTTGGTTTGTTGTGTGTCTTATTGTCTTTTCTCTGTGTCTCTTTTTGTTGCATCAGCTTGTCGCACCTGCCCGCTGCACCAACTCACCTTTTCCAGGAGGCACCTGGAACCGAACCTGGGACCTCCCATGCGGTAGGCGGAAGCCCAATTGCTTGAGCCACATCCACTTCCCCAGGCACTGCTTTAAGTATCAGGTCACAGGCCAAGGCCAGAGGATAGCCTTGTTTATTTCTGTCTCAAAACCAATCCCAAGTCTCAGTGCTGCTTGAAAGAAAGAGGAAGGCGTGTGCATGGAACCCAGCAGCCCAGGTTTATTTATGGCTCTCCTGCAAGTGCTGTGCTCTTTTAAAATGTGGGTTTTGTTGGGTGACACTTTGTGCAAGTGCGGCCATCAGAGGCACAAAGGCAGAGCCCTAACTCGGAGGGCATTCAGCAGGCACAAGGCTGCAGGCCAGTTCCCAGCACCCCCTGACTTCCATGGAAGCCTCCCCACCTTATCCTATTGGGGACACACAACTAACCTGCTGGGGAACCGAGCTGGGTTTTTATACCTGTGCACGTGCGAGGAAATTGAGGCTTCTGAAGGCAGTGCAGTGACTGCCCCAGGGTCTCATGGCAAGTGAGCACTGAGAGCTGCTCCGGGGACCTGTTCACCTGTTTTACCAGCTGCAGCCAGGGGAAAGAGCCACCTGGAGAGGAGTAAGTGCTGGGGACCAGAGCTGCCTAACCGACCCCCTCCTCAGGGTGAGGGTACAGCTGCCCCGCCTTACCCAGCCGGGATCCCTCCTTGCATCCTTCTGGCACAGCCAGCTGCCAGCTGCTCAGGAGCCGGAAGCGGGGATGAGCCCAGCTGCATCATTCGAGAGGCTAGAATTCAAGACTTTGTGTTACCAGGGGTGATGGGTAATGGGAAGTGCGGTGAGGAGCTTCTAGCTGCAGCAATTTTGTTACAAGAGGTCTGGATTTATGCAGGAACCGGGGTCCTAAAAAAGTTACCCCCGACTGAAATTTTAGAAAGCAATGCAGAGGGGTCCTTTTGTCATAATAATAAAACCTGGATTTTCAAATGTCAAACTCTTTTTAAAACAGGGAACCCACCTGGATTATCACCTAGAAGAATTTCTAATAGCTCATTGCTTTCATGCTAAGCATCATAGTGCATCAATGCATTTGTTGAAAATGGCTTTTTATTCCAGCAGTGTAACAAAACAGAAAGGCTCAGATTTATTTACAAAAAAGCCAGCAACACCACCAGAGAGAAAACTGTTCACATTTGGGTGTATTTCCTCCCTGTTGTTTCTAGGCATATTTAATTCTTGTAGGAAATTGGGAACATGTTGTATATACAGTTTCGTTTCTCCTCCTGCTTCTTTTACTATATCAGTATATCATCAACGACATCTATTACTGTAAAATTAGTTGTTGGTGGTGAGGGGAGTGTGAGGCCTCCTTATGAGCCGGGGCAACCCAGGACTTCAGATTCCAAGGAGAGCAGGAGCTAGTCCCGGTGGGGGCCACCCCCGCCCCCTTTGGTCCACTCTGTACCCGTGGGATTGGGCCAGGGCTCTTGGAGTCAGCTGAGTTTCAGGTTATCACCAGCACGGGGCTGAGCAGTGTACCACGACAACAGTCGATTGAAGGGAGGCTAATCTTTAGGCAGAGAGAGAAGGTGTTGGCTTAGCAAGGTGCCCTGCAGACTAGAGCAAGCTGGGGAGAGACCAGCCAGGATACGGAGGGGAAGGGGCCTGCAGCTGCACCGAAAGCGAGGGCAGAGGCCTCTCAAAGTGGTGGAGGACAAGCACTGAGCAACTGCTCCCTGACCTTGACACCCTCCTTCACTCCCCTCCCGTTTCCCGAGCATCTGCCAGGCACAGCGCCCCAGGCCAGGTGCAGAGGGCGCAGAAAGGATCCGGGGCGCTCCCGCAGGCACAGCCGTTCCCTCCCCGGGTGTGCTCTCTCCTGAATATGCATAAGGCTCTCTCCCTCTTCAACTCCTTTCCCTGACCACCTTATTTAATGCTTCAGCCTTCCCCAATATTCCCTACCCCTCTTCCCTGCTTTATTTTCTCTGTTTATAATGTATTCCCTTCTATTATACTGGAAAATTTATTTATTTTGTTTCTTGCCTATCTGCCCCCACTAGAATGAGGGCAGGGATTTTTGTCTTTTGTTTACCAGTTTATCTTTGAAGCTTAGCACGTAGTAGAAGCTCAATAAATAGTTATTGAATGAATAAATACAACTCTTGCCTAACCTCATAAATGAACCAGTGCTCAGATGAGAACTAATAAAATCACATTGACCATTGCTTTATGATTTTTTTGGCGAATGTTTTAGATTTATTAATCCACTCAGAAAATAGTTACTGAGAGCCTACTACATGCCAGGCACTGCTCTCCATGGTAAGAGTATAGCAGTAAACAAAACCAAGAGGGCAAAAGAGACAGTAAACAAATAGCTTGTAATATAATGTCCAGTGGTTGGAAGTGCTATGAAAAATTAAGCAGTTGTCAATGTTCTCACAAACTAAGCTGCGAATCAAACCAGCCCCAAACTTAGTGGGTTAAAGCAACAATTGGGTGTTATCCCTCATGGTTCCACGGTTGACTGGGCTCCCTGGGCTGGGTCTTGCTGGGGGCCTTGCAGGTGGCTGCAGTCAGATGTGGCCCCGCTGGGCTGGACGTCTTGACGGGCCACTCACTTGGCTGCAGTTGATATTGCCTGTCAGCTTGGAGCTCCGCTGGTTGTTGACCAGAGCACCTACTTGGGGTCCTTCTGTGTGGTGTGGGCCTCTCGCAGCATGGAAGCTGGCTTCTCTCCAAGAGTTCCAAGAGGCAGGAAGCAGAAGTGGCTGGGACAGCTAAGGGCTGTTCCTGGAACTGGTCAGCATCTCTTCCATCATATTCTTTTATCACAGCAGTCATAGGCCCACCCAGCTACAAGGGGCTGGAGAAAGAGCATGTGGGCAAGGAGAGCTTGCTGTAGTACCTTTGTAAAACCCAACCTGCCACAGAAAGGTGTTGAGCAGTGGGGAAGTAGTAGGGAAAGGTGCTCTTTGTAGGGAATGCCTCTCTGATAAGGTGACTTTGGAGCATGGCCCAAGGGGAGTGAGGAAATGAGCCGTGTGGATATCTAGGGAAGAGTGTTCTAGGCCGAAGAAAAGCAAGCACAAGGGTCCTGAGGCAGGCGCGTGCTTGACATGGTGAGGGACAGTTGCAGTGAGGTGGAGGGGGTACTCCTCAGCGGGGTGTGTGAGCTCCATGTCTTACTCTGAGGAGTGAATATCTCAAAGATGCATGAAAGCTTTTAAGTGGGCGAGGGGCCTTTACTGCAGCCCTTGCTGATGACCTCTCCCAACGCCTGCCTCGTGTTTCCTGCCTTTTCCTTTCCCATCCTGAATCCACTATGCTCTCACTTGCAGGCTTGACCTTTGCTCCTTGTTCCCCCACCAACCCAGGAGGTTTTGTCATTAAGTCATGCTCCTCGTTCCAGAAGGTAGGTGCCAACCAGGTCTCCCAGGTTGCTATGTTCGCTGCTACTAGACTAGGGAATGGGTGCCCGGGGCAAGTGCTGGGTGCCCGCATCATAGACCTGGAATCACAGCACTCTTTCTTCTCGGGCCCGCCCATCAGGACCGCGGCACAAAAACAGAATCAAGGAGGCCCAGGTGCCCTTTGCCGGGACTTCAGCCCCCTGCACAGCTCTGACCAGGTTCCTTTTGTGGGCCCGAACTCTCCCCCCACCCATGATCCAATCCACTAGTTAGCTGAGCTCTGCTCTACCTGGTCGGCTTATCTGGAACCACAACTGACCCCATCCTGACTTCGAACTCTTCTGGATTTCCTACCATCTGTCTGATTTGTCACCTTAGGACCAGCTGCTTGGTAGTGGTCGCTTGGTGGGTGAGAGTGCCAATTTGGGCGCCTGACACCTGGGTTTGAATGTGGCTCTGCCACATACTTGCAATGTTACATTGGACAAGTCATTTAACCTTCCTGTGCTTTTGTTTCTGTCTCTGTAAAATGGGGCTTATAATAGCACTGACCTCATAGGTTTATTGTGAGAATTCATCTACACAACAGCCCTTCCAGATGCCCTAATCCTTGCGAGTTCTAAGTTTCCAAGACTCGCTGTCCCCACTGTCTTCCTCTTGGACACTCCCAGGGAAGCTGAAGCTATTCTATGACCTGGAGACACTGTTCAGAATATCTCATCCTTAGAGCCTTCATCTAGCAATGGCAACACTGTCCTCTTACACAGCTAGGTTTTGGTTAATACTCAGATTTTCAAAACTGAACACTACTTGGTTATTATTTACTACTAAAAACTATTTAGTTGTATTTTCAGAACTAAATAGTACTACAGAGTTAGGTGGTAAAGCAGTTTTAAAAGTAAGAAAATGATGAACGTGAAAATCAGCCAAGTGGTTACCACTTTGGGGGAGGGAGGAAGATGTGATTCAGGAGGGACCACATGGGGCTCCGAAGGTTCTGCTGATTCTATATTTCTTACCCTGGGTGTTGGGTACACAGGTGTTGGTTTAATTTTTTCAACTGAAAAATGTTTTACATAATAAATAATTTCACAGTAAAAATGAATAAAAACAAAAAAAGAACACCTAGCAACCAGCTGGACTTTGAAGATAAGTTTAGTTTGGGCATATTTGGCTATGGGTTTGCTTTGTGTACAAAGGTCACTGCTGGGGGAAGTCACCATCTGCAGGTCTTTGGGGATGTGGATGAAAGGACTTTCTGGGTTAAAGCTTCAGCATCATAGATGATGGGATACAGCAACTAGCACCAGGGCTGTAGAAGCTTCATGTCTTACAAATGAACATTTCATGTGATTGTGGACCAGACAATGTCCTAGTAGATGCAATGTCAAAAAGAAGATGAGCTACCCTTCTTTCCCAGGTGCAGCAGGCTGTGCACCCTCACGGGAAAAGTCCTGAACTGGGATCCCCATGGGGTGGGGCATCTAGACACCCCTCAGCAGCACCACGAGCTGCTACCTTCCTGTATGGAAAGCAGGCAGAGTTATAGTCTTTGACCTGATGCCCCTGATGTTTGGGGAATAGCTAAACAAGAGCCCTGTCTACCTCAAACTGGGCAAGGTCTGAGCAGTCCCACCATGTCCAAGATGCTCATTACAACCCAGGACCATGTCTGTTCCTCTGTTGATGACCCTGGGGTAGCTCCATCAAGCTCGTCAAGGGTAGCTCCATCAAGAAACTGATGTACCCAGAGGAGCAAGTGGCCACCCATCTGCCCGTGGTGCCCTGAATCTTCCTCTGAGCTTGTCTCCTTCAAAACCTCCTTGGATTCATGGAAACTGACCTCCCTTTTCCTGGAGGAGCCACTTTCCTATTCCTTTTTTCTGAGCCAGCGGTACAGGATTTGATTTCTCAGTGATTTTTTTCCTACTGGTTGGTTTCCTGTCTCATGGTTGGAAGAGAGAACAGCCATCCCAGGAATTATCAATAAATATGTATTACTTTAGCTGGAAAACATATTTTTAAAGATGGAGAAAGTATGAATACTAAATACCTTATAGAACTACACTAAATAAATAGATTTGGGGTTCTGAATGTAAGATAAAATAGCACTTTGAAAAGTGGGCAGAGATTTGAGAAAGTCACTTTATCTCTCTCTCTCTTAAAACTATGTTAAGTTCTGTTTAATGGATATTCTGGGAAAAGGATGTAATTCCTTTTAAAGCTGGGCTGCCCTGCAGCTGAAGCCAAGTTGTAAAACTGGGATGTAGAAAGGTTAGTAAAGAGACCAATTGTATGGTCATTTCTAATGATCTGAAGGGAGGGGTAGTTGGAATGGTTTAAATGTTGGCTGCCAAGGAAATTGATGGTCGGAAAAATAACATCATGGGGCTTTTTATATGGCCCATTGGTATCATGATGCAATGTGATTATTTTTCTGACTTTTTTTTTTTGCCACAGGAAAAGGCAGAAGCAAGGGAATTGGAGGAGCACTCAGATGCCTAATTACCAGTGCTTCTCTCAGATAAATTATAAACAGGCAGTTAAAGAATTCTCCTGTTCGAGCAAAGAAACAAAGCAGCCTTTAAACACTTTGGATGTCAACATGCCCTAATTTCGAACGCTCTAGAGCTGAGTGTAACTCCAAAGATAATTTTTTCCCTCCAATAATAATTAAGCAGAGTCAAAAAATTAGTAGCCCCAACTCTCCATTCCTGGGCCGGTGGCAGACATCATTAATCAATCAGGCAGATTTTTTTTCCATGGGACTTGGATGTTGCCTGGAATTCTTCTCAACAATGTGTGCTTAACAACTACTATAAATGGATCAGAATTGGCATGTGAGCTGAGCCACCTAAGGAGACAACTCCACAGTGGTTAAAAATACAGTCTTGAGTTAATCTCAGCTCAGCCACTTAACCTCTCAGTGTCTCAGTTTCTTTATTTGTGAAATACAGATAATTATAGTACCTATTTCATTAGGCTCAAATCAACTAACACACCAAAAGAGCTTAGAAAAGGGATAGTAAATACTCAAAAAATATTATTTTTTTTCTAGAATAAAAAAAGATTATTTACTATTTAACCCTGGAGGAAGAACTAGATTAAGATATAATAGTACTCCATAAGAATTGAAGATTTATTCATTTATTCAACAAAGATATATTTAGCAATTCTAATGTGCCAGACCTTGTACAAAATGCCGGGGATTCTGTGGCTAGCAAGTCAAGCAAAGGTACAAATTTTATCTAGGTGCTATATATAACTTTAAATCTTGCTCAAAGTTGGCATCCTTTTCAATGTAATCATATACTAACATCAATTTTTTATATTTGTTTTAAGAATTATATTTAATAGAAAATGAGTAATTGAAAAGATAAGTGGTCAATAAAATATGGAAAGCTATTCAACCTCATTAATAAGCAGGGAAATACAAATTGAAAGAACAAAGAGCTACAACAAAGAGAATATGTAGGGAAAAGGTGAGAACTAGCTTAATCTAGGCCTTCAGTATCTAAATATAAGGAATTCCAGGAAGAAGGAAGAAGCAGTTAATTATGCATGATTTTTCTGTGAACCTATGACTTCTGTAATGAAAGAAAGCAATTAAGAAGAGAAAATCATCAAAGAAATAATATAAAAATATTTCTAGGCCCAAAAGCAGGGGCCTCCAGATGTAAAGGTCCACTTAAGTACTTGGCAAAATGAATGGGAAAAAGGCCCTCATAAAGGCATATTATCATGACATTTCCAAATCCCAGGGATAAAGGGGAAAGGAAAAAAAAGCCTCAGTGGAGGAAAGGTGGGAAACTAGTCATATGCACAGAAACAGGAATCAAAATGGCATTAGATTTTTTTAACCTATAATTTTATACCCAACCAATCTGTAAATCAGGTGTGAAGGTAGATCTTTAAGATTGTAAGGATTCAAAAAATATACCTCTGTTAAAGTATAATTTTTTTAAAAAGGTAAAATCACATAGATATGAACACATGTTAAATATCTTACTTAACCCATTAATGAGGGAACCAGTAAAGCATTAGAACTAGTTTAGAGAGGTCAAAGAAGCACGCATTTATATGGAATGAAGTGATTTTGAAATGAATTTACAAATAGATATAAATTGGCTTTTTTGTAGGGGGTGGGCAGAGGGACTCATTTGCATGTCTGTGAATAAGAATTGTCTCGCATTTCTATCAGTTGCCTAAAACATACAGTGTTGTAAAATTGTTAAAATTGAAAGCCACAGAACCCCCATAAAATCAGGATCAGATCACTTGGAATGATGCATAGGTTTTCACTGAAGCCCAGATTTCCCCTACACTTCTCAGTAACTTTTATGAGGATCCTACTGGAGAATATAGTTCATCCAGAGGAGAGAGTAAATGAAAAGGAGAAGAGAAGTGGGAGCCCCCCAAGCAGGTTGTCCAACACTGGACAGACCACAGGGGAGCCTGAGGCCAGAGCCCAGCCAGCTCAGCCTGCAGGAGGAAGGACTCCTGAGGGTATTCAAGGGAAAAAGAAATGGAACTGATGTGCTCAAGCATATGGAAAATATTATTGAAAAGCTCTGGCCTGAAGCTTTTAGAGAGCACTAATGATAAATAATATAAAATAAGGTAAATTTTAAAAATGAGGCCCTCATTAACTCTAGGAATACTGGGGGGTTGCACCAGAATGGGGCAGGGTAATCCTCTACTGGCTCAGCCGCCAGGAGTAGTAGCATAGTCATTATAATGTCAATTCCTCCAAAAAGTGTGATAAAACTATGTTGGGATGATGGGGGAGGGGAAGCAGTGGGTGTCCACGGCACCCCCATCCCCTGGAGAGTTAGGTACTCATCTACTGAAGTCAGTGAATAATGAACAAAAACGATAAATTAAAAAATAGCAGTAGAAGCATAGTATTCATAAATATGGAGATTAATACCAGAGAAAATAGCTAGAAGAGTTGCAGATGGCAGGCTTTGGGAAGCAGATCCCTGTGGTGAAAAGACATAGGGCAGGGAACTGTTTTTCATTTAAAAAATATATATATACATATATGTATATATATTTACATATATGTATAATTACATAGTTATTAAGAGTAAATTTGCGGAGAGCAGATGTGGCTCAAGAGGTTGAGCTTCCACCTCCCACCTGGGAGGTCCTGGGTTCGGTTCCTGGTGCCTCCTAAAAAAAAACAAAAGCAAACAAGCAAAACAAACAAAAAAACCAACTCAGGGGAGCCGACGTGGCTCAGTGGTTGAGCCCCGACTTCCAGGGTTTAATCCTTAGCGCCTGGTACCTCAAAAATAAATAAGTAAATAAATTTTCAAAAATGATTTCATCAAAAAAAGGTTTATATTATTAAGTGCTGGTGAGATATGGGTAATTTCAAACACTGCTAGTGAAGTACAAATTGGCACAGTCGTTTTGGAAGGTCATTTGGCAGCACCAATGATGTTTTAAATGTACATACCCTTTTACCCAGCGGTTTTACTTCTTGGTCTTTACTCTCAGAGAAACACTTGCAGGTGTGCTCAAGGAGGCATATACATAAGGCTGTTCCTGGAATATTTTTACAAAGTGAAAAAAATTGATAATACTACATATATGTCTAATAAAAGGGGGATGGCAGTACAACAACAGCAAAACAAAAATCTGATTTTATCCTATGAAATACTGTGCTCCTGTTAAAAAGGATGAGGTCCAGGTGCATACTGTATACACTGTGTACCGAGAAGGCAGTAGCTGCTGTTTAGTGAAACACACAAGTGCCAGGACAACATTAATGTTAAAATTGCAATCAGACCCGCACAAAACGAAACAGTGTATTTTATATGTTACATATGTGAATGTGTAAGACAGGTTCTGGAAGTTTACCTACCCCACTGACAACAGTAATCAAGGGAGGACCTTAGTCTATATGATATATCTTTTTTATGAGAATGTACACCTATATTTTCAGTTAAAGATAAACACAATTTTCAAAAGAAAAAGCAAATAGATACCCAGAAATATAAACCGGAAGTAAATATACAAAAATGCTACTAATATTTTATTTCTCCATCAGGCAATTACAGCCATTGTAATTTTCTTTCATATATTGTGTTTGGGTTTGGCTTATGTGTTATTTCAACACCAGAACAAATATTAAAAATAAGAAGAAAAAAAGTGTGCTGTGCTGATTTTGGTGCTCACCCTGGGAGCCCCAGCCCCTTCGGAAGAAGTCACCTCTGACTTGGCACTCCACTGACTCTGGAGATAAGGACGGAACTCTTTAGCCTAAGGCCTGGCCCACAGGTCTGGCCCACCCCCAGACGGGGGTCTCTGCCTTCCCCAAGGAGGCCCACGTTCTGTGACCCCGGCAGGGCTGCCACCTTCCCGAGTCAGGGCTCTAGGGCCTCCAGTTCCTTGCAGCCATGGCCACCCCCATGGTCACTCAGCACTGCCCATCCTCTGGGAGGGCCCTGCACCCTCATGTCCCAGCCCCGCTGGAGCCGCCCTGCTCTGCCCACTTCCTTTCTCTGCCACCAGTTTTCCTGGCCTTAGATCTGTCAGAGGCCAGGACCCCATACGTTCTCTCAAGCAGGGAAGCAGGGGTGCTTTTAGGAAAGCTAGGTGGGGATGAGAAAGTTAGTAGGAGCCAAGTGAGGGGAAGAAACTGGAGGAGGGAAAGTCATCGGGCTCAAGGAGAAGGGGTGTGCGGTGAGGGAAAGGCTCATCTGCCTTTCTGAAAACGTCCCTTTGTGTACCAAGCAGTCAAAGCTTACCTGGAGCCTGTCCTTAGAGGAGAGACAGGTCTCTGTGGCCCTGCTCTGTTCAAGTCTCCCAAACCCTGCCCTTGGCACCCGGGGCTGGAGGCCCTGGTCATGGCATAGGACCTGTGCCTGTGCTAGAGGGATCTGGGCAGCGGCATCCGATGTTGCGGGGATGGGGAAAAGAGCACTCCAAGGCAGGCACAATCTGAGCAGGTCAGGCTGCACTTGGACCTTTAAACAGTCCAAACTCCCCACTCCCACCAAAATCAATAGGATTGTTTTGTTTGTTTTTTGAGGTACCGGGACCAGGGATTGAATCTGCAACCTCATACGTGGGAAGCTGGTGCTCAACCACTGAGCTACACTTGTTTTTCATTAGACAAGATGATTCTAAAGTTCATTTGGAAAGACAAACAACCAGGAACTTCTAAAAAGAAGAGCAATGATAAGGGACTAACCTGAGTAGGCATTTGAACATGTCTTAAAAGTTATATTGGTTTTTAAAATGTGGGACTAGCCTGGGACTGGATAGACAGATCAGTGGAATAGATCTGAAGGGCCAGAACAGACCCATCTATATACAGGAATTCAGTTTATAAGAAAGGAGACATTTTAAATCAGAAGTGGATACTGGGCTTCCCGCTCTCCAAGAAATGGTATTGGACTTCTAATTAGCTGCCTAAGGGGAAAAAAAGGGATCTTTTCCTCATATCTTAACCTGAAATAAGATGCAGGCTAATTGATATTTAAGTGTAAAATTTGAGACCATAAGTATACTAGAAAAATATGGGAGACTTTTTTAGCCACGTGAGCCAGCCTTTCAAACAGGAATTGAAACTCAGACTATAAAAGGTTGAAAATTTCAATAACACAAAAATAAAAAATGTCTACATAATTCAAATCAAAGTCAAAAGACAAACTGTATTGGAAAATATGCTTATAACTCACATCACAGACAAAAGTCAAATATTCCTAATATGTATACAGAAACTCCCACAGACCTATATCTTAACAGAAAAAAAAAAAAAATGGACAAAGCTAACACCTACATAGCACTTTTCCATGTCTTAGGTACTTTTCTAAATGCCTTAATTAGCACTTTTAATCCCTACCACAACTCCACAAGGTTGTACTGTTAATTTGTCCCCATGAGAAATTAGGCACAGAATGTTAAGTAATTTGCCAAAGGTCACACAGCTGGTAAACAAAAAAGCTAACATTCAAACCCAGATGTTCTAGCTCCAGAGTCCATGATCTTAACCAACATGCTAAATTATCTGACTCTAGCCTTTAAATGGCCCTTAAACGTGTAAAAACAAGTGTAACCTAACTCATACTATACAAAATGACAATTTAAAGTGCAGTGAGTTTCTATTTTTTTGTGTGTATCAGCTTGGCAAAGTTTAATAATACTTTACTGGTATGTTGGTGAAGATATGAGAAAACAGGAGCTCTCAAACTTGATAGGAGTATAAAATGGTTCAACCTATATGGAGAACAATTTGGCAGAAATCCCACTTCCAGGAATTCATTTGACAGACCAGTGCATGGACAAGGTGAGATATGCCCGAGAACATTTGTTGCAGCATTGTTTACAACAGCGAAAGTTGGAAACAACCAATAGAAGGCAGATTAAATAAACCGTGGGCATCAATAGGATAGAATACCATGAAACCATTAAAAAGAATGAGGCAGGGAAACGGATGTGGCTCAAGTGACTGGGCTCCCGTCTACCATATAGGAGGTCCAGGGTTTGATTCCCGGGGGGCCTCCTGGTGAAAGGCAATCTGGACTGCGTGGCAAGCTGGCCCATGTGGAGAGCTGGGGCAGCAAGATGATGCAACAAAAAAGAGACACAGAGGAGAGACAATAAGAGACACAGAAGACCAGGGAACTGAGTTGGCGCAAGAGATTGAGTGCCTCTCTCCCACTCTGGAAGATCCCAGGATCGGTTCCCAGTGCCGCCTAAAAGGGAGGACAAGCAGACACAGAAGAACACACAGAGAGCAGACAGAATGCAAAAACAACGAGGGGTGGGGGTGGGGGTGGGGTGGGAAATAAATAAATAAATCTTAAAAAAAAGAATGAGGCGGCTGTATTTGTACTAATCTGTGATCACCTCCAACATACAGACAAATTAAAAAATCAAAATATGGAACAGTGTATTTAGTATGCTACCAATTAGGTGATTTTTTTTTCTTTTTTAAAGAAAGAATGTATACATTTAGGATAGGATCCGGCCTTGGATTTTCAGCTGAGACCTCAAAATGAAGGCAATGGGGGCTAAGTGCCCACATCGTCTAAAGAGAGATTCCAGATCCACCCCTGCCAGACCTACTAAATGATAACCAACCTTTCCTGCAGCCCTTACCCTGTCATCACCTCCTGCCTCCGTAAAAGCAGGCCAGAGAGTTATTAGAGGTGAGGAGGTATTTTCTTCCCCCATATGGGGTTTCACCTCCCTGAAACTGAAAGATAGGGGCTTAATGAAAACCAATCACAGAGTAGAGGTGTCTATCAGAAAGGGAGCCCAGAATTTTCCATCCTGGTTGGGTTGTTACCAAGTGTTAAAATGGCAAGTCTTGGGACTGCCGTCGGACCAAAGAGAGTCCTCAGGGGAGCTTAAAGACAGTCAACTGGATTTGGGAGGAGGGGCTTGGCAGAAAGACTGGAGTCAGCTTCTAGCGTGGAGAAGTCTGAGGGCAGAGGTGGGTGAGAGCGACCCCTAACAGGGGCCTGAGGGAAGAAGGCAGCAGTGGGAGGAGCTGGCCTTCCAGAGTTTGATGGAGGAGAAGCAAGGATGCCGAGATATCTCCTGAGCCAAGAGTGTGCCACGGAGAGCAGCTGCCCCACAGCCTGCCCAGGGGAAAGGATCTGGTGATGTCAATTCAGGCAGGAGCTCAGCGAGAGCCGCACAAGCTAACCCAGAGAGCAGCATGGCATCAGGGTATGGTGCCATGCAGAGGCCTCAGAGGGAGCTCTCCAAAAATCCCAAAGCTTCCCCAAGGGTGACCCAGCACTAGGACACTCGTCATTATGGAGAGCATTTGGAAGTCAAGCGAGAACCAGAACCAGCACCAGCTAAGTGATGAGGCTTTTGTCCCTTTACAGCTCAGCCCTTCTCCCCTTCCCCAAGGAAGCAGCAGTACTGGGGCAGGGGGATTGTGGAGGTGGGTGGTGGTGGAATAAGAAATCAAAAGAACAGGCCAGAGCTCCACCCATTTCTTTGGGGTGAAGGGCCATTCTACCCGGAGCTGGCGGGAGGAGAGAGACTTTGGATCCGATGCAGGATGGAAGTTTTGATTTTGTTTAAACTGCACTTTTTAATACTTGAACATAAGATATTTCTAATAACTGAAGAGTAAGTGTGAAGGCTATGGAATGTCCCCGACATGTTATCAGGAAAGGTAAATCAGATCGATTATGCTTATGAATAGAAACAGAGAAAGCTCTATTCTGATTGTACCATAATGAGTTCAGTCCATTTAATAAATCACAATAAACACACATATGCTTGTATGTGCATTGATTGTCATGGATAGGATGTACACAAAACTGGTACAGTGTCTGCTTCTGTGTTGTAGGGGGAAGACAGGAGTAGAAGAGGATTTGCATTATCTTCACTGTATGGAATGTTGTCCTATGTCCTTTGACCTATTTTTAAAAAAATACAGTATACAGTGGCTCCTGGAATTCAATTGGACAGGTCTGTGTTTGCTCCTTCTGGGTTTGGAGGGTCCCTGACCCGACTCTTCTGTTTTCTAGCCCTGACTTTGGTGCCTTCCATATTACTCAGACTCCCATTATCTTTCCACTCCACCCATGCATTTTTAGGGTTTCCATCTTGCTAACTCCTTATCTTGCCCAGTGTGATAAGAGTCAGTAGAGCTTTAGTGGTGCAAATTCTAAAGTCAGACTGTCTGGGCCACTCACTGAACAGCTCTTTGCCTCACCTTCCTCATCTCTAAAAAGGAGATGACAGTTCTAATCTCATAGGATTGCATGCTCCAATCCATGGAAGATGTTTATACCAAAGCCTAGCACAGAGCAAGTACTGCATAAGCGTATTATCCAGTGGTGCCATAGGTAACAAAAGATGGACTTGCACATTCCACCATGGGTAGGCTGATGAGCCTTGTGAGGTGGGCTGAGTCCTCAAGGTTCAAGCAACTTGGAGACAGACAGCAGGTTATGTCAGAAAGGTCAAGTCAAATGGCAATACACCATCACTCACATCAGAGACTGATCTCCAGCAGAGATGACACCAGACCATGGGAAGGACTGGTGGGTTGTTACATTGGCAGCTCTGCAAAGAACCAGCCTCCTGTATTCACACCCTTATGTGGATGTGGGCTGGGTGCCACACACTCTAATCAGTAGAATATGGCAGCAGGAACACTTCTCCAGTTCTGGGCATAGGCCTGTGCTGGCCACACTGAGGGCGAAAACCCCAACTAGACCAGCTTCTCCATTAACCCCCTAGATGAACAATTGAAGGAAATCTTGGGGGAGATCATTTTAAAAATGGATATCTCCACATTAGGATTAAAATGGAATGGGGTTCAGTTTTGCTTTCTCACTCTTGGATATTCTGGGCAGCCAGTCAGAAGTCTGCCTACCCTCCTAGAGAAACCACCTGGAAAGACCTTTGGAGAGGTATGTGTAAAGGGAGAGAGTCTGCCATTCACAGAGAGATAGAGAGGCCCAACCATCCTAGCATTCCTGCTAAACCCAGCCCCCAGCTAAATGAGGTGCCATGAGTGGCCACTGGCAGGTTCAGCCGAAAACTGCTGTGCAAGCCCAAACTGAATTGGATACAAAAGATAACAGTTGTTTTGGGGTCATTTGTTACACAGCAATAGATAACTGAGACAAGGACTAAGTGCCGTTTTTGCTGCTCAGATTGCTTAAGGGACCTCCTACAGTTCTTTTAGCCCAGCTTCAGCAGGAGAAGGGAGAGCATCCCCAAAGAAGAACTCACTGGTTACTAACATGAGCTCTGGGCCCTCATGCAATAACTACAACTACCCCACAAATGACCTTGGTTTCTGTGTAGAACAAGAGAGTAGCAAGATGGAGAGGAATGAGCCCAGGATTTGGAGGAGATCAGCCTGTATTCAACACCATTTCTGCCACACACTTGTTGTGTGACTATAGGCAAATTAGTTACTTTAGAGGCATTTTCTTCCTCATCTGTAAAATGGATCGCTTTACAGAATTGTGAGGATGATAAGACATTACATGTAAAGTGCAACAATGCCTTGACATAGTAGATATTCAAAAAGGGGTGGCTATTATAATTTTATCTCCAGAGAGCTGGGGATGAAAGGAGAAATTTTTAGGATGGTGGGTCAGGTCCTGTGTGACCCAGTAGTGTCATGTTGCAGGGATCAATAGAGTCATCTTCTTAGACCCAGAGCCACTCCCAAATTCCAATGTTCACTTGGTCCCCATCCCCAAAACTGGGGTTTTCTTATGTCTTATGAGGTGAGGGACCTCCTTGCACCACCAGGCCACAGACTGTCCTGGATCCAATGTGCTAAGAGGGTCCCAGAGCTCAAACTTGGGAGGATTATCCACATCCCATTTGTCCCCAGGCCTGAACTGACCACACTGAGAGTGAAAACCCAAACTAGCCAGCTGCTCCATCAAACCCCTAGACAAACCACTGGAGCTTGATATTTAACGGAACCCTGAAGGAATTCTTTTTGAAAATGGATATCTCCCTAGTGGTGGAATGGGATCCAGCTGCATAGAACAGAAAACCCACAAAATACGAATGGCTTAACTAAGTGGCTTATAACTTTCTCATGTAAAAGAAATCCAGAGCTGGCTCCATGTGTTATCAGGGTCCTGGGCTCCTGTCTTTCTACTCTGTCATCCTCAGTTCATGGCTTCCCATCCTTAAGCTCACCTACTTCATGGTCCAAAATGGCTGCCAGAGTCCCTACCATCATGTTTCCGTTTAAGGTCAGGAGAAGAAAGAAACAGAAGACAAAAGGGAACCCTCTTTCCCACCCTTTTAAAAATAAGTCAACTGTTATTTTTTATTAGAGTTTGTTTCCTAGTCACATCAGAGTACATGGTTTTTGCCATCTTCCTCTTGTATTTACTTCTTTTCTTTATTTCTTTGTATTTTTTGTCTTATTTGTTTGTATTTACTTAAAAAAAATTTATTGTGGCAATCTGTATCTATTTAGCAAAAATATATATATAAACACATAAGATTTGCCATCGTAACCATTTTTAAGTGTATAAGTCATTATATTTACACTGTTATGCTACCATCACTACCATCCATTACCAGAAATTTTTCATCATCCCAAACAGAAACACTGTACTCACTAAGGAATAACTCCCTATGCTCTTCTTCCCCCAGTTCTGGTAACCTCTATCTACTTTCTGTCTTTATTAATTTGCTTATTCGAGATAGTTCATGTAAGTGGAATCATACAATACTTGTCCTCCTGTGTCTGTTTTATTTCATTTAGCGTAATGTTTTCAAGGTTCATCCATGTTGTAGCATGTACCAGAACGTCATTCCATTGTATCCATATACCATGCCCAATTCCTTTTAAGATTTCCTGGGAATCCCTCACATTTCTGCTTACATTTCATTAGCTAGAACTTAGTCAGATGCCACACCTAGCTGCAAAAGAAGTTAAGATATGAGTCTTACAGCTGGCAGTATTGCCACCCTGAGTAAAATCGGAGTTCTGTAGGATGATGAAAATGCTCTGGAATGGATAGTGGTGATAGTTGCACAACATTGTGAATGTACTAAATGCTGGAATGTACACTTTAAAGTGCTGAAGTTTGTGAGTTTTTCACAACAAAATTTGGAGTTCTGTTACTAAGGAATAAGACAAAAAGGAATATCAGGGTAGACAAGCAACAGGTTTGGCATACCTGCTTTTTAATTGCCACCATCTGCAGGCATTAGGTCTCTTTGGCCTGCATGTCACTATGGGCAGGGGAATGGAGCCCCATGATTGGCCAGTGTGGGTCACGTGCAAATCCTGTAGTCAGGGACTGGGTAGACATACAGCAATCATCCCGACATTTGGCATTAGGTTTTAGCTACAAAGCTCCTTAAATTGAGGGACACTTGCTCTGGCAATTGCCAGGGTGTAGGATTACTTCCCATTATCTGAAGCAGCTTCATCACAAGGGGCTTTAGGACAAACAAGTAATTTATGTGGTTGAGATACAATCCTGACTTAACAAGGCAGAAAATAATGGACTCACAACACCCTGGTCAGGTTTCTAAGGGCAGCCATAGGTAGAGTTCTGTTCTTCACCCTCCCTACTTACTGACCAATAGCTCCCCATTGTCTTGCTGACCTTCCAGGCTGGGCCAGGTGTTTGCTTTTTTTTTTTTTTTTTTTTTTTTAAGATTTTATTTATTTATTCATTTATCCCCCCCTTGCTGCTTGTGCTCGCTGGGTCAGCTAACCACACCGTGCGGGCGGGCTTGCCTTCACCAGGAGGCCCCGGGAACCGAACCCGGGGCCTCCCATATGGTAAACGGGAGCCCTACTGATTGAGCCACAGCCGCTTCCCTAGGTGTTTGCTTTTTAACCTGATCTGATTGCTCTGCCCAACACCGAGGATTTCTCTGTCTCTAAGAACACCAGGAGAAGCTTTTGTCTAGATGGGCTTGATTTTCATCAGCACCCCAAAAATGAAGGGGGATAGTCTTCCATTTTCATGAAATGTTACCTAGAAAAGAGAGAGCAAAACGCATTGACTGAAGGGGGTAGGGGGTGACTAAAAAGTAGCCTTGCCATCTCTCCTGACTTGACGGTCCCCAGAGGACTGAGTCATGTCCGTGTGTTCTGCTGCTCAGAAGGGCAGGTGACAGGAGAGAAGGAAGAGGGAAAAGAGAGGGTTAAGTCTGCCCAAGTCTCTCAGTGTGATGAAACAAGGGTGCAGTGTCTGCCAAGAACAGGTCAGGTTAAAAAACAGAAAAGCCCAGGGTTGTGATAAATGGGCACTACTCTGTGATTTTACATGGGTCTCTAGGGAGACCCTAGAAACTGATCTCATTCCACAGTTTTTACAAATCACGTAGAAGAGGAAGTGCACAATGAGCTCTCCAGGTTTTCGGATGACACTAATCTCTTTCAGGTGCTGAAATGCTAAGGTAATGGGGGAAACGCTGCGGGATGTTCCTAATGAGCGCATACTAGGAGGGAGCAGGAAAATGGCCGGCAGAGGGCAGAAGCAAAGAGGGCTGTCAGGAGGGCAGCCAGGCTCTGCTGCCCTGGCTTCCCACAGGTTCCAGCAAATGCACTTCCTTGGGTTCCTGCAGCTCCAGTGTTTGTGGAGGTGGGGATGGGGTGGGCAGGAGTGCACAGATCCTTTTAACAGCCCTGCTCCTTCCTGGCCTGCACTCAGAAGCCATGCTTTCCTGGCTACCCTACGCCCCAGAATTACTTTGAGAACTGCCAGCTTTACCTCCTATACTGGGTTGAGTAGTGCCCCCAAATTCATGCCCACCTGGAACCCCAGAATGTGACCATATTTAGAAATTGGGTCTTTGCAGATATAATTAAGGTAAGGATCAAAATGAGATCATCCTGGGTTTAGGGTTTAGGGTGGGCCCTAAATCCAATGAGAATGTCCTTATAAGAGACAGATTTGGACCCACAAAGACAGAGAAGGTGATCTGAAAAGGGTGTCAGAAATTGGAGTGAAATTGACAAGCCAAGGAAAGCCAAGGATTTGCTGGAATCATCCAAAGCTAGGAGAGAGGCATGGGGCGGTTCCTCCCTCTGAGCCTCCAGAAGGAGCCCATGCTACTGACACCTTGATTTTGGACGTCTGGGCTTCTGAGATGAGAGAGAATAAATTCCTGTTGTTTTAAGCTATTCAGTTTGAGGTAATTTGCTCTGGCAGCCACAAGAAAGGAACACACCTCCTTACGCAGTGCTTGACTCGGTGGTCACCTCCTCCGCTTGCTACTCCTCTTCTTGCCACAGGCTCCCACCTGTACGTTGATTTTGCCCTGCCCTAGTTTCTGACCGCCAGCCTCCTCTCTGCCTTGGCACCTGCCTGCCAGGAGTTTGGTATCATCTCAGTCTACCCCACACCAGGGTCCTGCTTCCTTGGCGTCATTTGTTCCCTCCCACCCCTTTCAATAAACCTGGCCCCCTAAATATCCCCAGGCTGCCCCTCCCCTCCAATAAACATTTGTCTGGAGAACAGAGAAGCCCCACCTCAAAGCCTTTCTAGAATTAAAGCAGACTCACCATTTTGCTAGTTCTGTAACAGGACCTTCTCCATCTTACCTTCCCAGATTCTCTCATATCTGCTGGGATTTTCACCTCAGCATTCTGTCTTTTCTTCAACTCACTCTGCTCTCAGTTTCACATGTATTTATTTAGGTTGTTTGAATTTATCTTGGCACTTCCCTTCCTCAGCCCCCAGAAATGATTCTGACCCTTTTTTTTGCAGCCACCACAACCAAGGATGAATTTCTCCCAGTGTTTAATTTCTGGGCACAGGGAACCAGCCAGCCGGGCCTGGTCTCCACAGCCTGAGAGGTTAGGTTCAAGGACTCTTAGGAAAAAGAAAGGCTTCTACGGGTATATATCCTACTGTATATGTTAATTACTGTGTGGTAAGATATTTGTATCTGTGACCCTGTAGTTTAAATTGCTGGGAGTACAATTTATAACCAATGAAATAACTGATTCAGTCAAGGATCATCAATGAATACCAAAATCATTAGGTGAAAACTAGTTGAGGAACAGGATATTGGCATAGTGCCAAAATATCACCTCACAGAATTACTTGCTAATCATAAAGAAAAAAGTAACTTTATAAAATGAATATCTGTGATCAAGTGATCAAACTCAGCATCATTAATAGGACTACAAGACATGATGTGCTTCCTGATGTCATGTGATATGAAACATTCTTGACCAAAATGGTTAATCTTAATCTAATCACCTTAATTTCTCGACCAGCACTCTAGGAGAGAAATAAGTCCTAAAATCCAAAGACATCCTTTGTATGTAGCCAATTAGCTTCTTTCTAGAAGCTAATCTAGAATGATACTAGTATATATAGTCATTCAAATAATAATTCAGTGTTCTGGTTCAGATGAGGGTCCCAATTGGGAAAGCCCAGTTTAGAGAAAACAAAGGGCTACAGGGACAAGTTAAATGGCACTAAAAGAACACAATCAGAAAAGTCCAGAATGTGGGACATTCTACCAGACAACTAAATTGGTTTTTTTTAAAGTCAATGTCAAGGGAAGCGGATGTGGCTCAAGTGATTGAGCGACCACTTACCACATGGGAGGCCCCTGGTTCGGTTTCTAGTGCTTCCTAAAGAAGACAGAAAGCTGGCGCAATGGGCAGGTGCAGCAAGGTGACGCAACAAGAGACACAAGAAGAAAAAAAGAAAACATAATGAGAGACACAAGAAAGCAGGGAGCAGAGGTTCTTGGTGCCTCCTAAAGAGGATGAGCAAGACAGCGAGCTGATGTGACAAGCAGGCACGGCAAGCTGACACAAGAAGAAAAACACAATGACAGAAACAACAAAGCAGGGAGTGGAAGTGGCTCAAGTGATTAGGTGCCTCCCTCCCATATCAGAGATCCTGAGTTCAGATTCCAGAGCCTCCTAAAGAAACAAGGAAGACGAACAGACACAGCAAGTACAAACAACGAGGGGGTGGAAATAAATAAATAAATAAAATAAATCTTTAAAAAAATAAAGTCAATGTCAAAAAAAAAAAAGAAAAAGTCCCAGAGAACTATTTTGGATTAAAAAATATGTAACAATCAAATAGTTTGTTTGGATTATGGTCCCATAAAAGAGAGCTTTAAAGATATTTGCGGGATGACTGGGGAAGTTTAAATATGGCCTAGATATTAGATGATATTAGGAACTTACTGTAAATGCTCTTAGATATGATAATGACACTATGGTTATTTCTAGGGAGATGTGTACTGAAGTGTATGGGGTGAAATATGATATCTAAAACTTTTTTTTTTATTTTTTACTTTTTAAAATATTTTTTATTTTTTTAATTTTATTTTTTAATCATTTTTATTATTTCAAATTCTTTTTTTTGGTATTGTCATTTTAAAAACTATCATTAGGGAAGCGGCTGTGGCTCAATCAGTGGGGCTCCCGTTTACCATATGGGAGGCCCCGGGTTCGGTTCCCGGGGCCTCCTGGTGAGGGCAGGCCCGCCGGCACGGCGTGGTTGGCTGACCCAGCAAGCACAAGCAGCAAGGGGGGGATAAATGAATAAATAAATAAAATCTAAAAAAAAATAAATAAAAACTATCATTATGGGAAGCGGCTGTGGCTCAATCAGTGGGGCTCCCGTTTGCCATATGGGAGGCCCCGGGTTCGGTTCCCGGGGCCTCCTGGTGAAGGCAAGCCCGCCCGCACGGCGTGGTTAGCTGACCCAGCGAGCACAAGCAGCAAGGGGGGGATAAATGAATAAATAAATAAAATCTTTTAAAAAAAACCCAAAAAACTATCATTATTATTTCATTTTCTTATTAATTTTATTTGGTTATTTTGTTGGCTTCATTTTTGAAGAAATTTTGGATCACAGAAGGGTTACAACCGTGGCAGGGGAAGATCATTGGTGTGGGGTGTCAGTGATGGGGGATGCATGGGAGGAGGTTCACCTGGGGCATACCTATAAGGCACATGAATAAGTTCAAGTGTTCATGGGGTATTGTCATAGTGGGATTGAAATCCACATAATAACTGAAAGATATATCCAATTCCCATCCTGGGGAGCTCTGCCACATTCTCTAATGGGACAGCAAGAATCCCCTGAATACAGTGACTAGTGAAGGAGGGCTGACCATTGATGAGCCCTTGATATTGATGACTGTACTTATGAACCTTTTCTTTTGAAATTGAAAATTGGCCTAGTATTATAGTTTGCCTAAGACTTACCTCCTGAGAGCCTCCTTGGTGCTCAAATGTGGCCTCTCTCTAAGCCAAACTCAGCAAATAAATGCATTACTTTCCTCCCGGCATGGGACATGACTCCTGGGTATGTGCTTCGCTGGCACCGAGGGAATACTACCAAGCACCAACCAGCAATGCAACTGGAAAAAGACCTTGACAAAAAGGGGGAAAGGGTAAAGACAAATGAGTTTATATGGCTAAGGGACTGAGTCAGGAGGTCTTTCCAGAGGTTATGTTTATGCACATCTCAGCAGGATCTCATTGACTGCCACAGTGAATATTGCCTCAAATAATGGGGCTTCTGAGGGCTCTGGGGACATCCAGACGTTATAGGCAGGACTGACAGTTCAGGAGTTTGGTGCCCTGCCAGCAGGCCCTACTTTGGAATTTACGCTCTCCTATGTGACAACTGAGTTGGACTCAGTTGTGGATTCCCTACACATGGCTCTTCTGCCCCTTCTATTTGAACTTATAGTTTTAGTACTAGAGTTGATTGTTTTATGCCCAAGAGACTTAAATCTTTGGGCTTTCCATGTGCCAGTCAGGCCCTGAATCTCAACAGAGTTGCAACACCTACTTTTCAGTTCATTGGACTCACCCAGGACAACTAACAAGGAAATGATAATGGACAATAACTATCCCAAGGAACAGAAAGAGTCTATAATTGCAAGCAAGATAGTTCCATCCATCTGCCCTATGGGATCTAAGCTCCCTCTCAATTAGAGGCAGAGTGGGCATCACTATCCCAGAATCCTCAGGATTGGGGAATGAGCGATAGACTAGAGTAGACTAACTTTTATTCCACTATAGACTTATTGTTATTCTAGCAATGGAAGTACTTTTATTATTGATGTGGAGGCAGTGGCTACCAGAGGTTCTGAGGGCAGGGAGAGGGAAAAATAGGTATAATATGGGGACATTTTCAGGACATTGGAATTGTCCTGAATGACATTCAATGACAGATACAGATACATCTTTCCATAACTTACAAAATTGTGCAGGAGAGGGTTTAAACTATAATGTAAACTATAATCCACACTTAGCGGCAATGCTCCAATATGTGTTCAATTTTAACAAATATGCCACACTGATGAAGGATGTTGTTGATGTGGGAAAGTGTGGGAGGGGTAGGGAGTGGGGCATTTGTGAATCCCCTACATTTTTTATGTAACATTTATGTAATCTAAGTAGCTTTAAAAAAAAATAAATGTATTTAAAAAAATAAACACAAACATAATATAAAGAAAAAAAAAAAACATATTTTCAAACATTTTAGCAAAAACTACCCAGGTATAGATAAAGCAAAAAGGGCAAAATATTAACAATTATTAAATTTATATGATGGGCACATGGATGATTACTGTCCTATTCTTTCAACTTTTCTATATACTTGAACATTTTTATAATGCAAGTTGCCAGGAGGGAGGGTAGGGATGGTGGAGACCTGGCGAATCTGAGTGAGGCCTTGAATATACCACAGGCATAGGAGGAGTCAGTCATTCTAGACCTGGAAAAATCTCTACATTTTGTGAGGCTCAAATCATTTGCCATTGTCTGCACTCATCTTAAATGAGGCACAGCTGTCCAGCAGGAAAAGCATGTTCGAAGGAGGCAAATTTAAATTCTTCTGTGCTTTTCCAGGCTTTGGACAAGGCACCCCCTGAGAGAGGGCAGGAATGGAGAGGGAGCCAGACCTTGGAAGCCACTTGGGACTACTGTCATCTTACACTTTGGAACCTTGACCATTGGAATAGAATTTGTTCTGTTTTGTTTTGTTTTTTAATAACTGTCTGCTTTTGTTTTCCCATATATTAATAGAGTTGTATTTTATAACTAGGTTAAAAGGTGAAAAAAGTTACGTACAGTAATTGAAAATAAGTCTATCCTCTGCAAGTAAAGCCAGGAATAATCAGCATCTGAGAAGCAAAATGAGTGGTCTTTAGAAGTAGTTCACCCTACAGCCATAAATGGGAAGCATCAGTATTACAGAAGGAGCCTTGGCTTGACTTGGACAGACATGGGCACAAATCCTCCTTCCTCAGATTAAGAGCTGAGGCCTTGGGCAGTTTATATTGACTTTTTTGAGCTATACTTTCCCTTCTCTCTATAAAAGAGGCAGAATACCTTGCACAGTTACTGTGAAGATTAGAAATATTAGATATAAAGTCCTTGGCTCTAAGCCAAACTCAGCATATGAATGCATTACTCCTGGAGATGAGACTCCCTGGCACAGAGGGATTGCTACCAAGCACCAACTGGCAATACAACTAGAAAAAGATCTCAAATAAAAGGAGGAAAAGGTAAAGACAGATGAGTTTACATGGCTAAGAGACTTCAAAGTGAGTTGGGAGGTCATCCCAGAGGCAACACTTAAGAACATCTCAGCAGGATCTCATAGACTTCCAAAGTGGATACTACCCCAAATAGTGGGGCTCCTGAAGGCTCTGGAGATACCTAGGTCCTATGGTCAGGGCAGATAGCTCTGGATTTTGGTGCCTTGCCAGTGGGCCCTACTTTGGAGTTTGTGCTCCTGAGAGTGACCAAGTTGGACTCAATTATGTCTTCCCTGCACATGGCTCATCTGTCCCTTCTATTTAAATCTATATTTGGTCCTGGAGTTTGTAGGTGTATGTCTAGAGACTCGAGTCTTTGGGCTGTCCATGTGCCAGCTGGGCCCGGAACCTCAACGGAGTTGCAACACCTACTCTACAGCTCATTGAGCTCACCCAGGACAACTAGCAGGGAGATGATGATGGACAACGGCCATCCCAGGGTACAGAGAGAGTCTGCAGCTGCTGGCAGGATAGTCCCATCCATCTTCCCCATGGGTTATAAGCTCCCTTTCAATTGGAGGTGGAGTGGATGTCACCATTCCAGAATCCTTGGGATTGGGGGAAGAGCTATGGACTAGAGTGGACTTACTGGTATTCTACTATAGACTTATTGTGATTCTAGCAATGGAAGAAATTTCAACATTGATGTGGAGCCAGTGGCCACTGGAGGCTCTAGGGGCAGGGAGAGGGAAAAACAGTTGTAATACGGGGGCTTTTTCGAGACTTGGGAATATCCCTGAGTAACGTTGCAGTGACAGATATAGGCCATTTTATATCATCACATAACATGCAGAACTGTGTGGGAGAGAGTGTAGACTACAATGTGAACTATGGTCCATGCTTAATGGCAAAGCCCCAGCATGCGTTTATAAACTGCAATGAATGTACCACACTAATGAAGGATGTTTATGTGGGAGGGTGTGGGGGATGTGGGGAGTGGGGAATATGGGAATCCTTATGTTTTTTTGTGTAACATTTATGTAATCTAAGTATCTTTTAAAAAAAAATAAAGTCCTTGGTACAATGCTTGGACACAAGAAATGGTGGTTATTATTACTGTTTCTGTTTTTTGGAAATATGCAAGGGGTATGTAAGGGATATATGGGTGAATGTCAAAGAAAGCTGCTGTACACTAGTGTATAGTTACTAGATGAAAATATAGGGGGATTAAACAACAACAACAACCTATAAGTCATAATAATAATGATGTAAAAATTTAACAGAAAAAATCTTGCAGGGCAAAAATCACTATAAACAAAGTCAAAAGGCAAAGAACAAATGGAAGGTATTTTCACTTTATATCAAACAGAGCTAATTTCCTTGCTGAAGAAAGAAGTCCATGTGTTAGGTGAATGGCCTCCAAAAGGCTAGAAAAGGGGTCACAGAGAGCATGATTACTTCAGTTTCTCCAGGGCCTCCCAGAGGTACCCATGATGGTGCAGGTTGGTGGGACAGATAGTTCTTTAGGCTTCATCATGTCCCAGCTAAAATATCTTTGCATACTCTCCATATCTCTTTTCTCTGTATTTTATGCTAAGACCTTTTCAGACACATATTAGATACTAATAAATATTTATTGAATGATTTCATATATCAGAGCCACAAAGTATAGAAAGCACAACCTAACTAGTTTAAACAGAAAATAATAGTTATTGGTACAATTAACAGAAAAGTCCGGACATACATCCAACATCAGGAATGGCTAGATCAAGGAGTTCACTTTCTCTTTGTCATTCAGATCTGTCTTTTTTTTTTAAGCTACCGGGGGCCAAGGATTGAACCTGGGACCTTGTATGTGGGAAGCCAGCGTTCAACCACTGAGCCACGTCAGCTCCCGTGACTTGATTTTTTGGTTTGTTTTGCTTGTTGTTTGTTTTTGTTTTTTCTAGGAGGCACCAGGAACCAAACCTGGGACCTCCTATGTGGGAAGCAGGCATTCAACTGCCTGAGCCACATCTGCTCCCCACAGATCTCTGTCTTTTGCTATCTTGGCTTCATTCTTAGGCTCCATCTTGTGGCTTCTGGCAGCTGTAGGTTCACATTATCCTTGATATTGTTCAGGAAGTATATTCTCCTTGAACAATATCAGCAAAAATCTCATGTATTTGGCTTTGATTAGGTTATCATCTGAGTGTAGATCTCAGCTCTAGCACTAGGGGTAGATTCAGTTCCACAGAAAGCACATAGACTAAGCATGTTCCCAGAGTAAAATTGGGGTACTATTACCAGGAGAAGGGTGAATGGGTGCTAAGTAGTAAAATATGAAGTCTTCCAAGTAGTAAAAAGTACAGCCATTCACTGGAGGGTAGGTCTTCCTCCATAGTCAGAGAGATCCTGGAAGGCAGCAATTCTGGCTTTCATGTCTGTATTCAAAGCTTCAGATAATAGCAGGCCTTCATATAAATTTTTGCTGAATTGCTTTTGAATGTTTAACATGATTCAGTCTATGAGGGCTTAACCACTGTAAGTCTTAGACCCAGTTCCTGAACCAGTGTGACCCCATCAAGAGACCATCGCTTGTAAGGCCCTCCCTGTCTTGGTAGACCAGTTGGCCTTCTTTTGTAAACTCATTCATTCTTTAAAACTTCAATGAAAGGGAACCAAGCCAAAAGGGTTTGGCCCATGTTTGAACCAAAGTATGCCAGGAGAGATATCCAAATGGAAAGTGAAACTGAGGAACAAAGAAATACATTACCACCTTCCTTTTCTGCCCAAAATGCGTGCGCACAAACACACACCTCAAAATCTGGACGGTTGGAGTACTGTTACCCTCACAACTCCTGGAGCCCTGGTGGAAAAAATAAGAGTCTGGGTTTAGGCCTGAGGTGTTGTTCCTTGAACACGTGCAGAGGGTCTTGCTTCCCAAGTACCAAAAGAGCTGATGTATAGAGAGTGAAATTAGACAGCTTTTAAGCTAGATGAAGCTGGACTCATTTACCACACTGTGGAGTTTAATTTGCTGACCTAGATGTAGTTTGCTGCCCACAAAACCTCATACCACAGCAAAGCTTTTTCTTGTGCTGAGACAGCTGGCTGGGTGTGATGTTGCAATGACTCAGTTCTCAGTAAAGGGCCTGAAGAAATGAGGGGCAGGGCTATAGCCCCAAGACCACAGCCCCAAGAGACCTTCCTGTTTATTCTATGGGTGAGAAGAGGGGAGAGAAGAGGAACTTTCTGTTTGTGGGCACTGGTGTTTCATTGAAGGCATAAGGCAGGGGCTCTAGGTTTGAGCTGTGTATACATGGTTCACACAGGATGGTCAGACAATTATACTTAGAGTGATAATTCATACCTAACCACATAGACCAAAAGCGATTTTGGAAAGTAGTCTTAAAACTATGTGAATCAAATCATGTTTCTTCTTGACTTCCATTATAAAATTGGGAATAGGTCAGGTAAAAAAGCCTACTCCCATAAAGCTAGAGTTGAAAACTCTTTGTGGGCCTTACGGAGTTTCCATTAAACACAGCAGATTGAACACATGCATATGCCTATACTCCTATCCAAAACTCCACTAAAATGTGAGTAAAGAGACTTAAAAAAAAAGAAAAAAAAAAAAAAAAGCACAAATCCATAAGGAGATAAGAACAGAGAGAGGCATTAAAAAATTCTTTTAAGTTGAAAATTAGATGAAGTGGTAACTAACCTCACACATCAGAGAAAAGGATCTGGAAAGGGGGAAGTCAAGAAACAAGCTGATCCATGTCTGTGAACTTTGTACCTTCCACTACTCTAAAAGAAATGGGGGGAAGCGGCTGTGGCTCAATCAGTAGGGCTCCCGTTTACCATATGGGAGGCCCCGGGTTCGGTTTCTGGGGCCTCCTGGTGAAGGCAAGCCCGCCCGCACGGCGTGGTTAGCTGACCCAGCGAGCACAAGCAGCAAGGGGGGTGATAAATGAATAAATAAATAAAATCTTAAAAAAAATAAAAAAATAAAAAAATAAAAGAAATGGGGACACCAGGTACTTCTAAAGACTGAGTATGGCTGTGGCTTAAAACTAGAGGACTGATTAAAATTTTTCATAAGAAATAATTGGATACCTGAAATCCCTCCCCTAGCCTATGCAACAAACCTTTACCCTTTCCCAACTTCAGTAAAAGACTGGCTATTAATCCTATGGGGAGGTTGACCCATAGGGACTCAGAACTTGGGGACAACTGAGTGTGGTAGCATAGTACAAAAACAAGGAGATTAAGTGAAAGTCAACATACCAACCAGTGAAACCCTCACTCTTCTCATATTTGACTCCTGGAACACTGTCAGACAAAAGCTTATAACCTATAGGAAGGCATTTGGAAAATTTCTTTGAGAAAACAGACCACTAAGAGAAGATCTACTAACATATGGGAGAACTCCAAGGAAAACTGGCCCTGGTCTGATCACACTATTCTGACATCCACTTTACACCTAAATTTTTCGATCATGTCACATTCACTTTATTTATATATTTATTTATTTATTTATTTATTTATTTTAATTTTAATTTTAGGAGGTACCAGGGATTGAACCCAGGATCTTGTATCTGGGAAGCATGAGCTCAACCACTGAGCTACAACTGCTCCCCAATAAGAGTTTGTTTGTTTGTTTTTTATTTTAGGAGGTCCCAGGGATCAAATCCAGGACCTCGTGAATGGGAAGCAGGCGCTCAACCACTTGAGCTACATCCATTCCTGATCATGCCACACTTAAGTACAGAGACAACCAAATATAGTAAGATAATTTATGAAAAGCCTCTAACATAAAAAACAGAGATCAGCTCTTCCCTTTTGCGGCCATCGCTGAAGCGGCAGTGGCCAAAATGAAGTTCAATCCCTTTGTGACTTCTGATCGGAGCAAGAACCGTAAAAGGCATTTCAATGCACCTTCCCACATTCGGAGGAAGATTATGTCTTCCCCTCTTTCCAAGGAGCTGAGACAGAAATATAATGTTCGATCCATGCCTATCCGAAAAGATGATGAAGTTCAGGTTGTGCGAGGACACTACAAAGGTCAGCAAATTGGCAAAGTAGTCCAGGTTTACCGGAAGAAATATGTCATCTACATCGAACGGGTGCAGCGTGAGAAGGCTAATGGCACCACTGTCCATGTGGGCATTCACCCCAGCAAGGTTGTTATCACTAGGCTAAAACTGGATAAAGACCGCAAAAAGATCCTCGAACGTAAAGCCAAATCTTGCCAAGTAGGAAAGGAAAAGGGCAAATACAAGGAAGAAACAATTGAGAAGATGCAGGAATAAAAGAATCTTATGTACAACTTCCATTAAAAACTGCTAAAATGAAAAAAAAAAAAAACAGAGATCAAAGCAAGCAAACATGAAAAATTACCCAGGGAGAAGAGAGCCAAGAAAAGGACCAAAAGAAAACTTCAAAAAAACATAAATATGCTCAGAGAGATTAAAGTAGATTTTTATTTATTTATTTATTTTTTGAGGTACTGGGGGCCAGGGATTGAACCTGGGACCTAATATGTAGGAAGCTGGCGCTCAACCACTGAGCCACATTGGCTTCCCTGAGTTGGTTTTTTGTTTGTTTGTTTGTTTTGCTTATTGTTGTTTGTTTTTGTTTTTTTCAGGAGGCACTGGGAATTGAACCTGGGACCTCCCATGTAGGAGGTAGAAGTAGACTTTTGTGTCCATGAAAAAAATAGGATTGTCCGAGTTGGGTTCTTCAGACTCAGATGCTGAGATGGAGTCTGGAGTGCAGGATGTTTATTAGGGATGAACTGTTGTGGAAGGAAGGAGGAGGAAGAGGAGAATCAGGCTGAGGGAGAAGTTAAGCTGCGATGCAGATTTGATGAAGGCTTGGCCAACCCCAGGGAGCTCTGGAGCACATGTGGACATCAGAGTTGTCCTGCCTTGGGCTGAAATGGCCAGGTCTTTATACTCTGGCCTTGCTTAGTTGTTGGGCCATCCGGGGAAGTGTAAGCTCTTAAACAAGGTAGATATCTATTGTAAGGCAGACCTTGAAGAAGATGACAGCTGGGTCAACTAATCCTTCCTTGAAGGAGAATCTGGAAAGTGCATCTCCATTTCCAAGGATATTATTACTATTATTAAAAAGAATTTTAATATATATTATTCCTTTTAAAACTTATTGAGGTGAAATTCAAATAACATAGAAAAGGACATAGTTTTTAAAGGAACATTCAAAGAATATAAAAGAGATCTTGGAGATTTGAGCTACGTTAGGAGAAACTAAGTATTCAAGAGAAGGGTTGGAAGGTAATGTTGAGAAAATATCTCAGAAAGAAAAAAAAAAAGAGCAGAAAATAGGAGGAAAACAGTAAGAAAACCAGAGGATCATTTCAGGAAGTTTGACATTTGACCAATTGGAGTTCTATAAAAAGAGAACAGAAAAAATGAAAAGGAGGAGACAATGTTTTAAAAAAATAACAATAATTCATGAAAAAAATTATAAAATGGAATGCTATCCTATTCCAGATTGGAAAGACCCATCCAAGTGTCCTATACAATGAATGAAAAAATTCCATACCAAGGCAAAATCATGAAATATCAGAACATCCATGAAAAAAGAAAAGATCAAAAAATTTTTCAGAAGAAAAAAACCCAGGTCATATATAAAAGATAGGAATCAGAATGGTTTTCCTTGGACTTCTCAACAACAACACTAGAAGCTGGAAGATGATGAATTCTAAATGTCAGAATTCTTAAAGAGGGGGACGGATGTGGCTCAAATGGTTGGGCGTCCGTCTCCCATATGGAGGGACCTGGGTTCAATCCCTGGGACCTCCTGGTAAAATAAATAAATAAATAAAAAGATTAAAAAAAAAAAAAAAAGAATTCTTAAAGAACATGATTTCCAATTTAGAATTCTATAACCAGCCAAACTAACACTCAAGTGTGAAGATAGAATAAAGATATTTTCAGAAATGCAAGATTTAAAAATTTTTATCTTCTAGGCAGCCTTTCTCAGGAAAATGCCAGATGATATATTCTACCAAAATGAAGGAATAAATAAAGAGGAAAAAGTGAAATTCAGGGAACTGGAGAGGAGAACAGAGGTTGGAGCAGGACGATAGAGACTCAAGAGGATGTCTTCAAGAAAAAAAAGAAAGAAAGAAACCAACGGATGATCCCTATGTCAGAATATAATGACAGGAGATTCCTATTTCTTATAGAGGTTTTGGGGAAAGAGTTAGCAATAAGTACCTGGATAATTGAGCAAAGAAAAAATAAAGCAATATTTATCCCCAGGGAAAACAACAAAAAGCTTCAACTGTACAGAAAAAACAATCATAATACTACACTATGTGGCTTAGCTGTGAATAATGGTCACCTTGTCAAAATAAACACTGGCTACCAATTAAACACAATGATGATGATGATGATGATGATGATGATGATGATAACTTGTCATGTAACCTTGATGCATGTAACATGTATACTTGGTCTTGAATCCATTGTTCCCAGCATGGACTCAGGGCAGGGCCTGGTCATTGGATGCTGTCCTCAGTTCCAGAGCCCCTGGTGGTCCAGCACATGATGGGGAATGAGTTGGCACTAGGCGAGAGGAAGCAGGATGGTAGTCCCTAAAAGTGGTCAGTCGGTCCATAAATAAATGTAAAATTACAAGTCTAAGTGTTTTGAAGAAAAGATTAAAGGAGGGTTGTTTTGGTTTGTGTTTAGTCTAGTTTATTTCTCTTTTGTTTCTTTTATGATAAAACAATCCATCTACCTCTTTTTTTAAAATTTTTTTTTACTTTAACTTCTGAATGTCTTAGTCTGTTGTCTTACAGTATGTTCCATACTATGAATTTCTTTTTTGTTTCCTCTTGGTGTAATTTAACTTGTTCTTCTATCCCTGCATTTCCTGCAAACTGGAATTTAGATCATAAGGTTTGATTAGATTCACGTTAATCACTTCTGGCAAGAAAAATTCACAGGTGATATGTGTTTCACATCATATCAGAAGGCACTTACACATACTGTAAGTGAAGCTCAGTTTGACCCCTTGGTTGAGGTGGTAACCACCAGATCTCTCCACTGAGAAGGGAACATTTTCTGTTGGTAATTTTTTTTTTTTTTTTTAAAGATTTTATTTATTTATTCATTTATCCCCCGCTTGCTGCCCTTGGTGCCCTTGGCTCGCCCTCACCAGGAGGCCCTGGGAACCGAACCCGGGGCCTCCCATATGGTAAACGGGAGCCCTACTGATTGAGCCACAGCCGCTTCCCTCTGTTGGTAATTTTTAAGTCATCTGTAGGTGGTACTTTTGATAATCTTTGCCTAAATCAATTATTTCACTGGGTTTGCAAAATGACAATTCTTAATTTTATCTTTCCTTCCATTTTTATTAGTTTTTATTAGTTGGCATTCTTTTTCCTTTTCCCCTTGTTTTGAATATCACCATGGATGTGTGGATATTTTCATTAATTGTATTATCACAATGTTATTATTTGTTTTGATGCTCAAGTCATCCCAAATTTGGTCAGTAAGAGCCTCTTCAAGCTGGCTCCTATGTCTTTGTGTAACATTTCATTGACTTCTGGCATAATTAGCTATGCCAGGCTCACCTTGTATTTTCCCTGTCCCCAGCCTTGGGATCAGCCATTTCTCCAAGGAGCATGAAACATGGTCATCCTTCTCAATTACCCCTAACTATGGTATCTCTTTCCTCACCCATTTTAAATAAGTTTAATAATAGCTAATGTTTATTAAGTACTGTGTTACAGGCACTGTGCTAAGTGTTTTACATGAATTATCTCATTTAATCCACATCCTTTTATTCCCATTTTACAGATGAGGGACTGGTGTGTGGAAAAGTCAAGTAAGTTGCACATGGCCTCTCAGCTAGCAAGTGGAGGAGTTAAAATTAGAATTCGGATCATTCTGACTCCAAAAACCAAGCTTGGAACCACTGTGCTGTCTTATGAATTCTGCTACAAAGAAAAGAAAACTTCTTTTCTTCAAACTTCAAAATAGTCACAAACAATTTTTTTAAACACAACCATGCTTTAAGATATATATTGAACAAAATTTAAAGCAAGACCTCCTTGAGTACAATCTGCCTGCCACCTTTCTTATTAGGTCTAAGTTGCTAATAACTACAGTTTAGGATAACATTGTTCAGGTCTAGAATGTGATTAGAAAGTTTTCTTACAGCTCAGCCCTCTCAATTACAGCTTATCACGGAGTGAAGTGGAGCAGGGACTTCAGACCCAGGTTAAAAGCCCTCCAAGCTTCTCACAGCTACAGGCATTTTTTCTACACTGGGTGTTCCATTTGTATACTAAGCTGCCCAGATTAATTAAAGGAGTAGCTAAAGCCGGGAGGGAGAGATACTATAATTATGTACCTATGCCCAGATTGTCTTTGCACGGGGCGGGGGGAGGGGGGGTCCTGCCAAGCTGAGCACCCTAGCACAGGGCTGGAAGAGGGGGTGCCTTTTTCTAATCTGTACTTAGGTGCCATATGGCCTAGCAGAGGCCCTGTCTGCAGTAAAGTTCTTCCAGTACAAAACTGGGTTCAAGGGCAAGTGATTCTATTATCTCTTCTTGAGAGAGAACTTCCTCCTCCCAACAGGAATTTCCAGTTGCTGTTATTCGCTTAGGTGTAGCCCCAAATTTAAATGTAATTACATGTCTTTTAGCAGCTTAGGTTGCTCCTAGCAACCTGTCGGTGTTCTGCTTTCCTTCTTGGGAGGAGAGGTTTTTTTGCCTTTTGCCCTTTTTCCCCTTTTATACTTTGACCTTAGGGTCCAGGTAAGCCTCAGGGTTGTGTCTGGTACCCATGCCTTAGTCCCAGGACGCCAAGTCCGGGGCCGGTCTTCTCCCATCCTTTCTTCCCTGCTTTCCTGGGTCTTTACCCCAGTGTTTGAGTACAGGGATTAGTGGTGAGGGGTATAAGAGGAGCAATAGGTGGGGAACCCATTAAGATAAAGGGGAAGACTAAACAGAAGCATATGTTCCTTCTGCCCAGGTCCCAAGCAGACCTAGAAACAGGAAACTGGGATGGCAGCTGATAAGCAGGCAGAATCCAGGGCCGGGCCTGGACTCTGGAGCCAGGAGCTGAGCTGGGCTCTTCAGTCCTCATCTCTCCGCTACGACCTCCTTTCCTTCCTCTGGGGACAGGCCCTTTTCTCTCCGTATGAATAAAAATAAAAACATATCCACATTCTAGCTCTCATCAAAGCAAAAGACCCCTCTAATTTTCAAAAGCTGTGCACAACCGTTCTCCAATGCACTGCGGTGGTGGAGATTGCACGCACGCACCCAAGCTGTTATCCAGGCTGAGGTGTGTTTTTTTTAAAGCCCTGAGGCGACTCTATTTCCTAGGAGTGATGTTCCCCAAATCTCCAGTTATGCCCCCCCCCAATAGGATCAGTTTTCTAAGCTACACTAACGGACTCTTTGGGGCTGGGGTTACACCTTAGTAAAATGAGGAGGGTGAACAAGAAAACTTCTAGGACCCCTTCCAGCTCTAACATCCTAAGACTATGGGCTGTTTAAGCTCCCACTGCCAATCCAGAAGGGCTCAGAGCAATAGGAACTCTGGACCTTAAGGAAGTGGATGCTGGGGTGGGGTCTGCTGATGTTTGGGAACCTCCTGGCATGTCATTCTACAGCAATGTTTCCCTTTTAAAAGAAAATAAATTATCATGGACCTCAAGCAGATGTAAACATTTTTATTTTTAATATTATTTTTAAATGGGCACATTTAAGACTAGGTATAAACTCCTTGTGCTTACATGTAATTTATAATCTTAAAATTCAAACACGAAGGGAGAAGCCAGGTATTGCCCACTACCCCGCCCCCCCACCCCCCACTCCCCCATCCAGGGGGCATCTCCAGCTTTGCCTGGATGGTTTTAGATCCTATCAGACAGGACTGTTGTGCTGTCAGCCTCCTCAGGGTGATCCCTGGGCTCAGGTCACACTGCTCCCTCTTCTCTTCTTCCAGCCTGGCAGTGGGAGGTAGATTTGCTGCTGTTAATCCCTGCCTTGCCTCACCCTCGACTGCTTGGATTCTTGGGGAGGCAGCATTTCATAGAGGTGAGGAAACATGTGTCTTAGGCAAGATGCCCAGGAAACACACTCTAAGAGGGGGACTTGTGGGCAGAATTTTGGGGGGGAGCACATATAAGAGAGTGAGGGAAGCAGGATTGGGCAGGGAGAGAAGCAGAAATGCAATGTAAAAAATAAAATAAAATAAAATGAAAAAAAGAAAAAGAAAAAATGAAATAAAACAAACAAAGAAAAAATGAAATGCAATGCAGTTGCAGCAAAAGCCTCGGCTCCCCTGAGGCACTGTGAAGCCAGGATGGCCCTCCAGAGTGTCTTGCTTTGAGGCAAGGACCCTGGGTCTTCGTACCCTGTCCTGCTCTCACTGCAGGACCAGTCATGGGATTCAGGCGCACTCAGGAAGAGGCAGCTCCTTCAGGGGAGGGTATTTCCTAGGGAGGGACTGTGAGCTGTCATGGGGCCCACACACCTCACCTCAACCCTGAGGTGACTCTGAGCCAAGGTCATAGCGTCCACTACACAGGTTCCAAGCCCACCTCTGCTACTTACCAGCTGTGTGACCTTGATTGAATTCTTTATTCTTATTTAACATGAGTTTCACTTTCCTTATCTGTAAAAAAGGAAATTGTGAGGATTAAATGAGACCATGTTCCCATAGAGAAGAGAAAGCCTTCACCTCTCTGCTGTCATCCCTCCAGGGAGGTGCTGCTAATGTCTGGGCAAGATCCAGGACACTGGTTCTGCCACCTTTATAAGGAGGTGGAGTTCCTGTGTTCAAAGGGTCGTACGCCCAGGTGTGACCTTCTCTCCCACTTTCTGCTACCGGGGGTGGACGGATCTTATTCTCCTCACTGTTGTTCTCCAGCTCAAGGACAGAACCAGGAAGCTGACCCAAGGTCCTCTTGGACCCTGGCCATCTTTCCCTCCCTTGTCTTCCTCCCAGGAGCACTTGCTGGCTGGTGACGAGGTTGGAACTTGTCAGGGGAAGCAGGGCAGTGGGGGAGCTCCTGGGACCCAGTCTCACCTGCCATCCACCGGGAATGGTGTGTCAGGATTTGTGCTATTTTCCTCTATTATCTGTGTGTGTTGGTCCTTCGGGCACCCCACAGGAAGGAAGGAATGGGTGAATGGACCAGGGAGGAATTCAGGCATCCCACTTGCACTCAATAGTAGAAAAAGTAGAGAGCTAGAAATAGAATGGAGTGAGTGGAGGGTGTGGGGCAGGGTACAAACTGCTAAGGTCACCCTGGGACATACGGGGCATTCATGTGAATTGGAAAAGGTCTCTCCTCTGGGCAGATAAGCCTCAATGAATGCCCAGCTTGGCAAATAGGCAAGACCTTTGTGCAAACTAAAAAAGCCCTCGTTCTTCCCTGTGTGCTTGAGGTATGGTGTAAACCCGCCTGACCTTAAATTAACCCAGAGTGATGACCCTGAATGAAGGCTCCTCTTGGTGCCAGAGGCTCCTTGCCCTGCCTCTGCCCTGTCAGGTTCCTCCACACATCAAGTCTAAGGTGTAGCTTTGGGTCCTGCACATTTCATGTGGTTAATGTGTCAGCTCAGGGCACATCAAGCTATATGCCACAGAGCCCATTTTCCTGCTCCTCAAACACCTGTCTCTGCCTTGGACCCTTAGATATTGCTTTCTGTGATGATAATCAGTAGATTCACAGAGCTCTGGAACTGCAAGGGACTTGGAGAGATCACTCATCACTGTTGAGTGGCAGAAGGACTAAGGCCTGTTCCCTCCAGAACAGGTCCCTAGACAGTGGCCTTTGCACCTTGAGGTTCTTCAATATTCCTGTCTAGCCAGTCTCCCTGTTTTACTCAGAGCCCGTTCCAGGTGACTCAAGTCAAAGGGCATGGAAAAATAGCATCCTCTCCATGAGATGTTTTAGTTTGCTAAAAGCTGCTAGGAGAACTATATCAGAAACGGGTTGGTATTTACAATGGGAATTTATTAGGTTAAATGCTTACAGTTCTGAGGCTGTGAAAATGTCCAAATCAAGGCTTCACCAAGCAATGCTTTTCTCCCTGAGGACAGGTTGTTGGTGGTCCTGGATTCCTCTCACGTGGCAGGACACAATGGCGGCATCTGCCCAGCTTGGTCTCTGCCTTCTCTTCCAGGCTTCCTTGCCTTCAGCTTTGGGCTGCTCCTTCTGTGGCTTTTCTCTCTCCCAGGTTCATCAACTTCTAGAGGCTTCTCTCTGTCTCTGCAGCTTTTTTCCTATGTTTGCAGCTTTTTATTCCTCCATTTATAAAGGACTCCAGTAAAAGGATTAAGACCCACCCTGGGCTACTACAGTGATCTAATCAAATGGCCCTTAACTGATCTAGTCTAACCAAAGGCACACAACATTTTCATTTTTTTTTTTTGTTTTATTCTTTTATTTTTCACTAGAGAAGTTGTGAGCTTACAAAAATAATCATGCATAGTGTGCAGAATTCCCATATAGCACCCCTCCACCAATACAATAGGTTCAATTTAAGAACATAATTTTCTGGGGTCCACAAAAGACTCAAACCAACACAGATGTGTTGCTGGAGAGGTGGTGTGGGTAGAGAAGAGGTCATGAAGTCTACATCCTTGGGCTGGATTTAAGTAGATTTGTTCCAACCACCCAGTATTGATCCTTATGGCTCTTTGGGGAGGAGGGGGGTGTAATAAGGCCACAGTGGGTTTGCATTCCTTAATGATCACAGTGGGCCAAACTGAGTGGTGCTTCCCCCAGCAGAATTGGAGGAGAGCGACTTTAGCCCCTATCTAATGGAAAGTGGTAAATTCGGTACTCCAGGCTCAGACTGCTCAAGTTTGAATCCTGGATTGACCACTTATTAGCTGTGGGACCTTGAAAAAGTTACTTCTCTATGCGTCAGTTTCCCCATCTGTCAAATAAAGCAATGAAATCATAGTACCTACCTCACAGGATTGTTATAAGGATTAAATGAGTAAGTGCTTATAATGTCACATAGAAATATTCAATAAATGTTAGCTCTTATAAGTGAGTTCCTGATGGGTAAACATTTATGTAAAATTTCCACAAGTATCATTTTTATTGTTTCAATGACCTCTGAATTCCCAGCAATAGATTGTAGCTGGGCCTCAGGAAAACAAAGCTGGGAAAGTCAATCTCTCATCTGTGAGGAACCCCCCTGCAAATAAATCTTCCAGGCTGCCCAGGGCTTGCGGCAGCCTCAAATCCTTGTCTCGCCCTGGCTCAGAACTCTGTCTCTGCTGGGGCACAATGAGGGAAGCATTGCGAACAAGCAGTTATGCTCCTTGTCAGCAACCTCAAAGAACACATCCTCATTCCCCTTAATAAGTCATTAGGGATCTGTCAACAGCTAAGTTCTCCAAGGCTTTTCTGAGCATTTTTACTTTCCGCCTGATTCCTGCTTGGGATAATGGGTTCCATGAGTTTACCACCCACCCAGTGAAGTAGAATTTTCTTTTATTCTTCCTAAACATCTCTCTCTCACACATGCTTTAAGCAGAATCCCCCGATTCTAGTTCAGGGTTTGATAAATGAGTTCAGGAGCCTCTAACCATAGCATTCATGATTAAATAGATCTTACTCCTTCTTGGCCTTTATCTTGTCAGATGGGAGAACCCTCTACTTATTATTCCGTATTTTTAGGCAGTTTCCATATTTCCTTGATAATTTTGGTTTGCCCCCCCCCCTTTTTTTTGACTGTTATTCTTTAAGTGTAATAAGCACACAGGACAGAAATCCCTCCCTAACCACAAATTTCTTGAGACTGCATTCTACTGTACTTGGATGCACTTCCAAGCAACCAAAGAGAACTTTAGTTCAATGTATGCAAATTGCATTTTGTTGAAGAGAAATGGAAAAAGGGAGGATTGGGAATTGAGGAAAGAAAAGGGAGTAAAAGCAGCAGGCAGAGCACAAGCAGAGGTGTGGGAACAATAAAAGAAGGGGAGGGCTCAGAACTTCCACCCAGACTCCACTCCTAGAGCCACTGCACAGAGCTAGGCAGGTTGTGACCCATCCAAGGATTCCCTCCAGCAGGCTAGTGGGGGCTGAAATCCAGCCCTCATCCCTCACCCCTCACCAGGGTTCATGGTGCTGGGCTCCTTCAGCCAGAAAGGTTACCTCTTCCTGATTTACATAAAGGTGCCTTGTGGACCAGCAGTGTTTCTGTCCATTCCTGTGCTGGTCAATAGAGGGGCATCTGGGTCCTCTAGACACGGAGGACAGAAAAACCCATGTCAGAGCTAAGCAATGGGTCCTGACATGCTCAGCCATAAAATTTGCATAGTTATTCATCCATTGAGCATCTACTATGTGCCCACCACTATTTTAAGTGTGGAGAATACAGTGGCGAATAAGGCAGACAAGGTTCCTGCTCTCATGGAGCTGACATTAAAGTCAGGAATCAAATGAACAAGGTAAATTTAGATCCTGCACAGTGAACCCTATTATAAACGATGGATAATAGTTAATAGTACAATTATAAAAAGATTCTTTCATGAATTGTAACAAATATACCACACTAATACAAGGTGTTAATAATCAGGTGGTATATGGGAACTCTGTATTATATGCACGATTTTTCTGTAAAACTACAACTTCTCTAATAATATTAAAAAAGAAAACATTTTGATGTTGCAAGCATTATAATAGTCTAAATCAGGGGTTGGCAAACTTTGGCCCTTAGGCCAAATCCAGCCCTTAGCCTCTTTTTACATGGTCCATGAGCTAAGAATGATTTTTTATATTTTAAAGGGTCGTAAAACAAAATGAAACAAAACAAACAAGCCAAGCCTAAAATATTTATATTTGGTCCTTTACAGAAAGTTTGCTGATCTGGTCTAGACATACCTTGCGTTGTAGGGTGGCCTAGTGGACACTGCTAGTTGCCTCCCCAGCACCCACCCACATCTTCCCAAAACATGGTAGCCTTGAGCTTTGAGTGGGATTGGTGCGATCAGGGTCCCTTCAGGAGTGACTGGCTCAGGGATCAGCCAATCAGCATGTGGGATTGCCCTGGGCTAACTGATTGGTTAGGTGAAGCCCAGTACTTTCCTTTGAGTGTTGGAAGAAATGAAATCTCTTTTTGGATGGAGTGTGACATGGATGTGAGGCCAGGGATTGCTGCAGCCATTTTGCTAACATGGAGGAGGTCTGCATGAGGATTTAGCTGACCCATGGAGGAAGGGAGTACCCAGAGAATCACACAGAAAAAGATCCAGGGCTCTGACCATACCCTGGCTGTGGGACTTTAGTTCCACAAACCAATATATTCCTTTCAATTTTTAAGCTAGTTTGAGTTTCTTGTTTCTTCGACAAAAAGCATCCTAACTTATACAGGTGGTCAAGGAATGAGGAAGTGATGCTTGAGCTGAGACCTAAATGATAACAAATAACTAGCTGTGACAAGGAGATCCGGAGGAAAATCATTCCAAGCAGAGGAAAAGACAAATGCAAAGGCCCTGAGGTAGACGTGAGCTCGGCACATTTGAAAAACAGGAAGATCAGCGAGCCATGGGGAGAATGGTGTGGAGTGAGGTAGAAAGGTGGGGGGGATCTTGATGGCCAAGGCAAGGACCTTAGATTTCACCCTAAATGCAATGGGAAGCCATTGTTACCTTGTTGGTTTTTTTTTTTTTTTTTTTTTTAATTTTTAAAATTCATTTTTATTTATATACATAAGTAAAGTGCACAAATATTAAGGGCACATTTTGATGAATTTTGATGCGCACACATACCCATGTATTTCATCATCCAGACCAAGAATGTTTTCAGCCCCCAGAAGGACCTCTTCAGTGCCTTTTTAATCAATACTCCTTCAAAAGATAACTAATATGCTGATTTCTATCACCACAGATTCATTTTGCCTCTTTTCTTGAACATAATATAAATGGAATCAGACAGAGCCTACTCTTTTGGTCTGGCTCCTTTTGTTCCTCCTCATCTCTCTAAGAACCTGCATGCTGTTGCATGTTTCCATGGTTAGCTCTTTTATTGCAGTGTGCATTCCATTACATAAACATACCACAACTAAGTTCTCCATTTGCCTGGAGAAGGACGTTTCCAGTTTTTGGCTTCTATGAATAGTGCTGCTATGAATATTTTTGTCCACATCTTTTGGTGGATGTGTGCACTCACTTCCTTGAGGTTTACACCCTAGGAGTGGAATTGCTAGGTCACAGGACAGGTGTATGTTTAGCTTTAGCAGATGCTGTCACTTTCCAAGGTGGTTGTATCAAGTCATTGGATTTCAAGCAACAGAGTGATGTGTTAGAGAGGTAAGAATGGAACAGGGAGGCCAGATGGGAAATGGTTGTGGTATGACTACTTGACAGGTAGACTAGCATGGCAGCCATGAAGATCAAAAGAAGTGGAGAGATTTGGGAAATGTTTTCAAGGCATTGCTGAGATAAAGCTATGGAAGCCTGCCAATGGCAAGGAGGCCTTCCAGCAGCCTCAAGGTCCCCTCCTCTTGGACGGGTGCCCATTTGACGGCAACCAGCTATAGAACCCGAATGGTAGCCTTGGATGGGACAGCACTGCCCTCTGCGTCTCACTCCCAGCGCTTCCCTGCTTCCACCTTCACCTTCCTGGACTCTGGTTCCCAGAGGGCCCTCAGGGGACCAGTTTACCTCTTCTGCAGTGCTTCTGCCTGCCACGCCTCCAGGCCGAGGAACTCTTCCACTACCTGTAGGTCTGGTTCTGTAAAATGGCGATGATTCTCGGGTCACCACCACAACACTGCCAGGCCCCAGAACACCGCGAGCTCCCCAGGGCTGATGGGCTTTGGGGAGTCTTACAGGCAAGAGCCCACACTGGGGCCTGCAGGCTCCACTGGGAGCTCCAACCCGAAGCCTCACCTCTGGGCAGTCATTTGGATGCTGGCTGTCACCCTGATCCAAGTGGCTGGTGTATTTATGGGCCTGAGCCAGGCCTGGGCCTGGAAGCTTCAGGAAGGCCATGGAGCAGGGGTTCTTAACCAGGGTTGTGTGAGTTTGAATTGAAATTCAAAAAAGCATTATTCTGGGGTGCCTAAGGGTTGCCACCTGAGAGCCTCCTTGTTGCTCAAATGTGGCCTCTCTCTAAGCCAAACTCAGCATATGATTGCATTACCTTCCCTCCAATGTGGGACATGACTCCCGGAGATGAGCCTCCCTGGCAACGAGGGATTAATACCAAGTGCCAACTGGCAACACAACTGGAAAAAGACCTTGAATAAAAGGGGGAAAAGGTAAAGAGAAATTAGTTCAAGTGGCTAAGAGACTTCAAAGAGAGTCAGGAGGTCATCCCAGAGGTAACGCTTACGCACACCTCAGTAGGAGCTCATAGAACATCAAAGTGCATATCACCCCACACAGAGGGGCTCCTGAGAGCTCTGGAGACACCCAGGTCCTATATAAGGGGGGATAGCCCCAGAGACTGACGCCTTATCAGTGGGCTCTATTTTGGAATCTGTGCTCCTGAGAATGACAGAATTGGACTCAAATAAGTCCTCCCTGCACATGGTTCATCAGTCCCTTCTATTCAAACCTATATGTGATGCTGAAGTTCTTAGGTATACTTTCAGAGACTGGACCCTCTGGCCTACCTATGTGCCAGGTGTGCATGGAATCTCGGTGGAGCTGCAACTCCTACTCTACAGCTCAATGGACTCATCCAAGTCACCTGGCGAGGAGACAACGATGGGCAACGGCCAGCCCAGGGAATGGAGAGGGCCTGCATCTGCAGGCAGGATCATCCCACCCACAATATCCATGGGATATAAGCCCTCTCTCACTTGGAGGTGGAGTGGACATCACCATCCCAGTCCCCTCAGGATTGGGGGAAGAACTATGGACTAGAGTGGACTTGATGGTATTCTGTTGTACACATATGGTGATTCTAACAATGGAAGGAATTATAACAATGAGGTGGAGCCAGTGGCCACTTGACACTTTTGGGGCAGGGAGGGGACGAGCAGTTGAAATACAGGGGCTTCTTTGGGATTTGGAAGTTGTCCTGAGTACCGTTGTGGCAACGGATGTAGGCCATTTTATAAGAAAAAAAAAAAAAAAAAAAAAAAAAGCATTATTCTTGTGGGGACATGTTGGTGTGGGTGTGATATATTTATTAAATAATACACAGTATACTGTGGACTTAGTAAGGGGTCTGTGGTTTTCACCTGACTGGCAAAGGGGTCTGTGGAACAGAAAAGGTTAAGAACCCCTGCAAAAGAGGGTGAATGGGCTCGATAAACCATTTCAAACTTACTAAAATAAATAAATAAATAAAGCCCCAGGGGGGACTTATCACCACCAAACTGAGTAGAAGGAAAAAAGTGTTGCCAGAGCCTTTTCTTTCTTTGGGACCATGGTGGAGAACAAATGGAAATGAGAGTTAATAACTCAAAGTCATAAATTCAAAGCGGCATTTGTGTAGAAGGCCAGATGGAGAAAAGAGTCTCACAGTATGCATACTATGTGCTACAATGCAAAACAATTTCACAGGAATCTCATTGTAAGTGCAGAAAATAGAGAACCTGAAATATTTACAGCTGCGCTGTCAAAGAGAAGTTTAATGCCAGCCATAAATGTAATTTTAAATTTTCTACAAGCCACATTGAAACAAATAAAAAGAAGCAGATGGAATTAATTTTAATAATGTATTTTATTGAACCCAACATATCAAAAAATTATTTCAACATGTAATCAATACCAAACTTATTAATGAGCTTTCACATTTTTTCCTAAGTCTTTGAAATCCAATGTCTATTTTCCACTTATAGCACATTTCCAATCAGACTAGCCAGATTTCAAAGGCTCAGTAGTTACATGGGACAAGTTGGTATTGTATTGGATAGTGCAGGCCTAGAGAGTAAGGGATGATAAAAGGAAATTAAGCATGATATGGCAAATGTGCAAAATGTTAAAATTGATGGAGCTGGGTATTGGGGAGCGGGGAGATGAGAGTATGTTAGAGCTCTGCACAGGGTTTGTATTATTTTTGTAACTGTCCTATAAATTTGAAAGTATTTCAAAATAATACGTTTTTTAAAAGAAGGAACTTAAGCAAACAGCATCTATTGATGGGAATGTTAGTCACGTAAGTTGTCACTGACTTTATCTCTATTTAGAGTGTTGACTTTTTTTTTTTTTTTAGTGAAAATAAAATGAGCTCACACCCAAAATCTCAGTTCCCTAGCCCTGTATCCTTCTAAGGTTTTAGATTACTCAATTTTCCTACCACGAGGTTTTTAGTTCCCTTTTGGACTCTCTGATGAACCGAGTTGTCATTCCACACCCTTTCAGGCACTACAGACATCTGAATGACAGGTTCCTCATTTGACCAACAATCCTCTCGTTTCACCCTTGAGTTATCTCCAATTTTTCAGGAGGATGCCATCCTACATCTGTGGTTCCAAACCTGGCAGATCTTCCAAAATCACTTCAGAGTATGTAAAGCAAATCAAAACAAAACAATATGCACCCAGGACCTCCTGAATCCCAGTCCAGAGATGTGCCCAAAGATGTGTATCTTTAAAAAGCGTGCTGGATGACTGCAATGGGCATTCAGTCTTGAGAACCAGTGATCATCGCCGGCTTTGCCGAACAGGCCTGGAGAGGTCATCTGGCACCACGAAGTGGCACAGCAAGTCCCCGATGGACAAATCCTCTAGAAGCAAAACTCCTTTTAACAAAGTCATTGTGGCTGTAAGAGGGGTAGGCCATTTTCATTTCCTTAGGGCTGGGTCAATGGTGAGGACTGAGGCAGAGGTTTCAGAGGTCCCCTTGAGTACAGCTTATTTTAGGCAGGCCAGGGCCCAACACATGTGACAGGAAGCAGCATCTCTAGTTGGGGACCAATATGAGAAAGGAAATCCACAGCTGGTATGGTAACCTATCCTCATTCCCTCCTCTGCTAATGGCTTTCCTAGCAGTGACTCAAGGGGAATCTCTTCTTCACACATAGGTGTAAAATAGCGGATCGAACCTGTGTTTCCAGCGGACAATTTGAAACAGCAGTGACTGAGGCAAAAAAATAAATAAATTTACATATATCACACACACACACACAATACACACACAGTTCTTTGGAATTTCATTTCAGTCACTGGGTGTGCCCTTTGCACCAGGATCATAAACCATGCCTAGTTTCCTTCTTTGATATATTTAAAAAGCTCCAGGTTTGCAACTGGGACACCTGAGTTCCAGTCCCAAACCTCTCACTGACCAGCTGTGCCACTCTGGGTACATGATTTAACTGAGCTGAGCCTCACTTCCTTCACTGATAAGTATGAATAATGATGCATATCTTCTTGGTTATAGTGATTAGTGGATAAAATAAGGCACGTGCAAGCAATTTGGAGACTAAAGCACTACACGTTAACGTTTAATGTTTTTAGTAGGGACATAGAACAGCGGGAGGAGCCGTCGCCAGTTTCTCAGGTCAGAAACCACGTTTACTCCTCTCCATCCTCCTCCTCCTCCGCTCCACCGACCACCGAATGGGCCTTACAAATAAACAGTAGGCGCTCTAATACAAATAAATGAATTAAATGAATGCGCTCCTGGTACTTTGGTTCTTGATGCACACTTGTCCCGGGCTTCTGGGAAGGCAGCCCCCAAGGAGAAGGCTTGCCTGCCAGCTCTCCATAACCGTTTCTACTGGGAATCCCTCACAGCCCGGCAGCTTTCCATTGGCTCGGTAACCCTCAGAGTCTATTTTTCATTGGCTCAGTGATTGCTCACTACCGCTGGGATGAGGCGAGACAGCCCCATCTGAGGTCACAGCAGAGAATCACTTAAGGCTGCTGGCGCTTTGCGTCCACAGCAGCCCTGCAGCCCCCTCCTCCGCGCGCTCACTGTCCGTCCCGCGCTCTCCTCCCACCAGCCCTCTGCCGAGCAGACACCCTCTGCTCCAATCGCCCCCATTGAGGACCCTTCCGGGGTGAGCCCGGCCACCGCCCAGCTCCTTAATGGACATCTTTCTGGCCTCTTACTCAGAGGCGGAGCATCGCTCCCCGGGCCACGCACGTAAACTGTGCCTTTGTCACTTTCTCAGGCCGCGCACCGGCTGCGTTAAAATCCGCAGGCTCCTTCCTAACGCCTCCCTTCTCCCGTCCCAGAACACAGGTCAAAAGACACGGTGGATCTCCTGGCTCTGTCCTGAAGAACTACAGTGAAAACATTTAATCACTTGCAGAAAGTACTGTCACGGCGGAGGAACAGCAGCTCCAGCTCCAGCTCCACAGAGCAAGCCTGTTTAAGCATCCCCGCGCAAAGGAACACCAGTGCAATCAGGGGCGCTCTTTCAGAGGCGGCTGCCGGCCCCCTCACCCCCCACCAGGCTGTCATTGTTCTCCCGCCGCCCCGGGCGGCGCACCCGCAAAGCGGGCCCAGCGGGGTCTGCGCACCCCCGCAGGCCCCAGTCCTGCGGACCTCCTGCAGCGCCCACCCGGCGGCCTCTCCAGACGCCCCTCCGCTAGCCGGCCCGGGGGGCTCGACACCCGCGCGGGGGCGAAGGCGGGGGCCGCGCTGCCAATCACAGCGCGGCGCACGTGCGGCACGTCTCCGCAACCCGCGCGGGCCCGGTGGGAGGTGTGCGAGCGCGCGGGACCGGGGTAGGGGTTGCGCGAGCGCGCGGGGCCGGGGTGGGGGCTGTGCGCGCGGATGCAGATTGTGAGTGGATAGGTGGGGGGACAGGGGGGAGATATGTAGAGGTCAGGGGGTGTGACCGAGCAGGGATAAGGGAGGTGCGAGCTCGCCGCGGGGGGGACCTCACCGCCCACCCGAGGGTCTGCCGCCTCTCGGCCTCCTCCCCAGCAATTGAGGGGAACGCCGGAAAACTCCCGTCAGTCTGTCTGTCTCGCTAAAAACTCGGCCACAGACGGGTGGGGACGGGGCTGTTGACCCCTCCCCATCGATATCTATCGCCAGCTGCCGAGCACCCGCAGCAGGACAGAAAGATACAAATGTTGGGTCCAGAGCACCTGTTCCGGGAGAAAGCCAGTATTAGTTATAGGTCCCTCCTTCACCACCACCTCCCACCTCCTTCCAAAGAGATTTGATTTTCAAACACAGAACCATCAGATGTGTGAACCAAGGGGCGGAAGCCCAGGAATCTATGAGTTGTCCTTAGAGGCCTTAACAGAGGGCAAAGAGGAAGAGAGCCGCAGATGTTTATTGGTGGCCCACTCCGCGACAGGACTTCCTGGCTGCCCCTTTCTGGAGGAGTGAAATAAGGATGGCATCAAGGGCCACTGTTCTTTATATAGAGTGACAGTTTCATTTTTGGGTATACTATTTGGGTCCCTGAAAGTTCCAGGCCACAGCGTGGAAGCCAGTTTGAAGTAGATGTACCTACCTGTGAGGCCCCTGAGCTGTATTGTTTATCCTCTTTGAAAGGGTTGCTGTAACAACTTCCGGAAGAGGAATGCTCTTTGAAGTGTGAGCAGGATTTCGACTCCTCAGACTTCACATTGTCTCCGTGGCTCCTTTGATGTAGCATGACGCTGAGGCTTGGGAAGAGACTGGTTACGGAACCAATAGATCAAACAGCGCTCCAAGTTCACCTCCACCAGAGGGGCATATTGAAGGGACAGACTGCAATACTCTGGAAAGAATCTCAACATTTCCCAGTCCCTGATATGTGTGTATGTGTGTGTGTAATGAACATAGTACATATTTTTCATCTGTATCATTCAATTCTCTATGCCTATAGAATTACAGTTAAAACCTTGGGCTGAGGGAAGCGGATGTGGCTCAATTGGTCCGGCTCCCGTCTACCATATGGGAGGCCCCGGGTGTGATTCCCAGGGCCTCCTGGTGAAGGCAAGCTGGCCCGTGCAGCACGGAGACTTGATGGCCCCAGCAGCAGGGAGAGCTGGTGCAGCAAGATGACGCAACAAAGGGAGACAAGCGGACACAGAAAAACACACAGCAAATGGACACAGCGAGCACAAGCCTCAAAGAGGGGATAAATAAATAAAATAAATCTTCAAAACAAAACAAAAACCTTGGGCTGAAATGCTCTACCTACATTATTTCATTTAATCTTTACAACTCACACAACTGTCTGACTGAAAGCCTTCCTTTTGAGCACCTCCTTCACTAAGGTTAATTGGGTTAATTAAGTGAATCAGTCCATGCCTGGCACACAGTCAGTGTACAATGAATGTTAGCTATTATTCTTATCACTATTATTACAAGTAAGAAACTTAAAAGTTCTCCCTATTGCTGCTGCAAATTCTACACAAATCTTAGGCAGCAGACCTTGGTGAATTCTTTCAGAGATGTTTTAGGGTTTTGGTTTTCTCTGGCTAAAGCCATCTCCAAATGGTATCAGAAGTAGAGCTCCTGAACAAGATGCTCCAAGACAAACTATACAAAATGTCTTCTCATAGGGATTTGCTCCCAGACTTTACCTGTTCTTACCGTTCCCAACTGTAGAATGTTATCAAAAGCAAGCTCTTCAGCCCTCAGCTGGGTGCTTTGATGTCCATGAATTTAGAAGGAATGGAATATGTGTACATGGATAATGTGGATTTGTCTTAAAATTTTGTAAAGCAAATCAACACTATTTAGTAAATCACTTACTTTTTAAAAAAGTTTTTAGTTTCCTGCTGTTTGGGGGGCAAGAATTGTCCTCCTGGATGCCCCAGCTAAGAGAGCCAATAGGAGAAATCTGAGAAAGAGTGTGATGGGGACTGCCCTAGAGAGCAGAAAGCGAAGTCCCCTGGGAGGCCCAGGAGGAAAGCAATTAGGCTGAGCTGCCCAGCTGGATGTTGTAACAGGGCTGGGAGGATGCATTGAGAAATGAGACACCCACAGGGAGGGCCTTTATCTGGAGATAAAGGCTTTGCTCTTATCTGTATTCATGATAAGCTGAAAGAAGGTATAAAGGAGTAATAATAAAAACAACAAATGACAGGTGCTGAATACCTACCTACTACATAAAGTAGGCTACTATTATTATTCCCACTTTACAGATAGGTAAACAGCCATAGAGAGGTTAAGTTGCCTAATGTTATCCAACTGGGAGAAGGCTATGTAACTCAGCCCCTTGGGGATGGAAGTGCTTTGCTCTTTTGTGCTGAGATTCAGTTCACAGGTTCTTGGTATAAGTTAGGGACTTCCTGATCCATCTGAGGAGAAGTTACTATTGAAAGTTGTTGGCTCATCAGAGGAAGAAGGAGAATAGATAAGGGACAAGGAGCCAAGCAAGCATCATTGGGAAGGAATTGGGACAAATGACACAGTGGGTGTCATTTGATACAGACTGGTGATTGCTATTCTTGTTGGGAGGGGAGTGACTTTTAGTCACATAGGTTTGTGTTGGGGAGGTAAGAAAAATGATGGGCCCTTTTGCTGAGTTTAGTGGGGAGCGCTGGTGATAAGCTTGTGAGTCAAGGCATCATAGGAAGGCGTCCAGCTGCAGGGGGCCAACTAGTTTTAAAGTACAGCAGTAACAGCTCACAGTTTTAACACTGCCACATATATGACAAGTATCCTGACTGCCATGAGCCTTAAGATTTTTGAAACCTTGCTTTGTAGCAGCTGGAAAGAACTGTTTTGTAAAAAATTATCTTCTCTCTTTTTAACAGAATGATACATGCACATAGTTTTAAAAGTCAAATAAACTAAAAGGCTTATAATGAAAAATAATCTCCCTCATCCTCTTGCCCCCTGGTCCCTGTCCCCGGAGGCAACTACTCTCAACTCTGTAGCCATTTTCTTGGTATCTATCTCCATTTTTTAAAATAATGTGTTTAGGTGGCTTAGAGCCATAAACCCCAGAAAAACATGTTCTTAATCTTAATCCATAGGAATATGAGTGTGAACCTATTGCAACCTTGTGATGAGGTTACTTCAGTTAAGGTGTGGCCCAACTGAATCAGAATTGGTCTTAATCCTATCCCTAAAGGCTTTATAGGGAAGGTCAGGGAAAGAGAGAGTCAGGGGAAGCAGCTAGAAATTGGAAGTCAAGGGGCCCAGAAGAGAAAGAAGACACTGCCATGTGCATTCCCATGTGACAGAAAAGCCAAGGAACTCCAGAGATTGCCGGCCACCTAGAAGATAGTGATCCCAGGAGGAAGCAAGCCTTCTAACCTCTGAAACCATGAGCCAATAAAATCCTGGTGCTAAGCCAATCCACTGTATGGTATTTGATTCAGCAGCTAGGAAACTAAAACACATGCTTATATTACAATTCCAACCACACTCCTTCCCCCATCCTTCTGCCATCTGCCCGGATACTTATATCACAATATTTGATGAAATGATTAGTGTTCACGTTCTTAAGACTAGGTAAATACTGTTCACCTCTGAGCCGTGTAGTGCCCTAGGTAACACCCTTCTCATACAACCCTTTACTCCTCCCTTGAGTTGTTTGTTTTCATTTCCCTGATTTTCTCTGAACCTATATTTTCCCTAAATGCTCTAACATCTCTGGCACACCACTACCAACAATACTTTCCAGGCCCTCAAGCCTTCCTTTTTCTCCCTAGGTGGTGCCCTCTGCCCTTCTGCTCCAAGATGGACACACGGCGTGGGCTGCAGGGCACTCCTGGTCCTGGGGCCAAGGTGGTTCTGTCTTTTAAAAGGGGCCACCAGTTTTCTGTTTTTTGAGGGGGATGTTCCCATTCACCTTTGGGGCACAGCATTATTTGGTTTTGTGAAGGCTTCCAGAACAAGCAGATACACTCTTACTGTTCTAATGCAGGGGTTCTTTTTTTTTTTTTTTTTACCGGGAGGTACCGGGGATCGAACCCGGGTCCCTCCATATGGGAGACGGATGCCCAACCAGTTGAGCCACATCCGACCCCCAAGTGCAGGGGTTCTTAACCTTTTTTGCTCCACGGGCAAAAAAGGTTTGCCAGTCAGGTGAAAACCACAGACCCCTTTCTAAGTCCACACTATGCTGTGTGTTATTTAATAAATATATCACACCCGCACAACCACATTCCCACAAGAATAACGCTTTTTTGAATTTCAATTCAAGCTCATGTTCTCCTTGTTAAAAAAACTCTGTTCTGGGGAAAACTGGCAAACCACTACTAGTCTCACCTGAGAGCAGAGGTTACCTTTTTGGTTTGAGCATGTTAATCAGTTCAGGCAGAGTCAAATCTGAATCCAGGGGAGAGGTTTCCTGGGAATGTGAATGACTGGAGGTCCAGGGATTCCTGAATTCACGCCTGTGACAGTTGTTTATTGTTGTTTGCTGTTTTTCTTTTTTGGGTGGGGGAGGGGCAGGTTGCTGAAAGTTGCTTGCAGGCGATGCAGGTAGAAGGAGCGGAAGGCACATTTTCTCCACGTGTGCCCAGAATCAGCACTGCTGGGTTATGCGGGGCGTGGGGGATCTGGGAGGTGTGGAGCCTGGCCACCTGACCACGGGGAACGGGGGAACGGGGAATGGCCCTATCAGCAGAGCTGGCCCCAAGGCTCCTTCTCGTGGTTCTGGGACCACGGATCTCATCAGTCAGAGGAGCTGGGACAGAAGAATGGCAAGGTAATGGCTGGAACTAATTGTTAAGCAGATGGGGGCCACCCTTTTGAGGACCCCCTGAAATACCTGGGGTATTCTTCACAGTGCTGGAGCTGAGGGTTTTTATATCTGGGACCTCAGAATCATTGAGATTTGGAGTATCCATGTCAAAGGGATCTCATTTATACCCCAGAATGGTGAAAACTGGGAATGCACGCATATTTTCTTATTTTATCCTCAGGAGATAGGCAGGGTAAGTATTTTTATCCCTGTTTTATGGATGAGAAATATGAATCTCCAAGAGGCTCATATTAAGTAACAGAGATGGAATTAGACCCTGGGTTGGGAGCTTTTCTACTTCCACTGAATAAGAAACTCAAGTTGCTGGAAAGTGACAGGGGTGGTACCAGCCCCACTCTATGTGTTACTATTTTGTTTGTTTGTTTGTTTGTTTTTGTATGTGTTACTGATCAGAGGTATGAAGTATTTATTACATTCAATAACAGGCATCACATTTTTAGAGGAACAAGAATAAGCTAAAGCACTCCCTGGACTGATAAGTCTCATGAGGACAGCTCAGGTCTGTCTTGTTCAACATGATATCCTCTTTACCTAACAAGGCCTGGCTTGTGGTGGTGTGTGATTATTCTTCACTGAATAAATGAATGAATCCTGGGGATGATGAAAGACCTGGAAGCCAAGGAAATAGTTGGAGTTGCTGCAGACATTTGGGTAGGAGAGAAAACACAGAATTGTCTTGAAGCTCACAAGGTTGCAGTTTACAAAAGAAAGATCTGTCTACTGTGTGTACCTCCAGAGCAGTCCAGTGGGCAGGACAAGAGTCAATGGGCAAATTAGAGTGAGACCCATTTTGGCTCAGGAGAACAAAAAACTTTGTAGCAATTAAAATTGTCAAAGTGAAAATAATTTCCTTGGAATGACCATCTGCCAGGTAATTTTATAAAAGCAAAGATTGCATTGGAGAAGAGGTTGAACTGTAGTACTTGCAGAACCATATGACTTGCAGCTAAGTATATGGAGAAAGTCATGCAGCCAGTGAAAGCTGGCCCCTCTCTCTGCCCCCAGAGATGAGCCAAAGTCTCAGTTCTAGGACTTGTGCTCCTTGAACTCTCCTGAGCCTGGCCCTACGGCAAGACACACACAATGCGACATGAATGGGGAGGGTGGTGCCCGGCCATGCTGTGCAGGGTGGGTTAGTGGAGAAAAGTGCAGGAGCTAGGAGACTGGTGACAAGGCTGTGTCAGAATCAAGGGGGAAGGTACCACAGTCTGGGGCCAGGATACTGGGAAAAGGAATGAAAAGGAGGCAAATCTGAAAGACATTCTAAAAGAACCCCAGAACTTGTTGGCTGACTTAATGTAGGGGATACAGGACAAGAGGATGGAAATAATTCTGAATTTTCAAGCCTAGTCATTGTACATTAGAGAGGAAACTGGGAAGGGGAGAAGTTTTTGTTACAGGAGGGTTGTCAGTGAGCATCTTGGAGTAAGCCCAGACTCTGGATGAAAGGGCAGAACTGTAAGTTGAGGTAGTGTTTGGAATTCATCAGTATAAATGGGAAAGGTAAAGTCCTGTGGACGGAAGAACTCCAGGTTAAAGAGTTGGAGAAAGAGGGTGGAGCCTGAAGAACAGACACCGAAATCATAACCTGCCAGAGCTCAGGGGGTCCTGGCTCTGGGTTGCAGGACACACACATTCCACTTACCAGTTTCCCCATTGTACTTTCTCATACATGATACCCATTCCTTTCTAACCTAAACAGGCCAATATTTTCCAAAGATGGCATTAGTGTTAGGGACCAGTGCTGTGTCACGTTCTCTGAGCCTGATTCTCTGTAAGGAAGGCCTGAGAAGAGGACTTTCAGGCAGGTGGTTTATTGTGAGAAGAAATACTAGGAACAGGAGAGAAGGACTGGGGCAAGTGACGCTGGGAAGGGAAAAGCCAATCCAAAGGCGTGTGTTGGCTTTGGATAACTGAGGCTCAGTCCCATTGGGGCCCTCTGAGGAACCAGGTAGAATGTGCTTATGAATTGCTTGTGCAAGCAAAGGAAGAAGAGAATATTTATCCATCGGTTCTTGTTTCCTATTTGTCAGAATTTGTCCCCTGGTGTGGGAACTCTCATACTTCCAGGCTTGTGCATGCCTTAGAATGGCTGAGTGGATTCCTGCAGGCAAAAAAAGCACAAAAGCAGGGAAGCCCCAGGGCAGGAAGCAAGAGATACAGAGTACAGCTGAGGAAAGGTGTCCTAGATTACACCTGCAGGCAGCCTGGGGCTGCAGCAACCCCTGGAGCAAAAAGGCGGGCTGAGAGGATGCGAGGCAAGATGCCCCATACAGGCCCTAGATTAGTGGACATGTATGCCCAGGGGAGGATGGAAGAATTGAGAGGTGATTGCTAAGGGGTGGGGATGGGAGTTCTTGAGTAATGAAAATGCTCTAATATCAACTGCGGTAATGAATGCACAACTCTGTGATTATCCCCAAACACATTGAATGTACAATTTGGGTAGATTGCATGGTATGTGATATATCTCAATGAAAGTGCTTTTAAAAGAAAAAAAGATACCCTATACACGTATTCAACATCACTAGATGGTCCTCCCCCATCAGTGCCAGCAGCAGCAGGACACAGTGTCCGCTCTAGGTCTTCCTCATGAGGCTCCCCCGCACTGTTCCTGGACACCACAGGGTCGTGGGCAGGAAAGGGCACCTCTCCATCTGCCTTGGGACCATCTCCAACTCTGGCTAATGTCCTTACGCAAGTGCCCTTCTGTTGCAGCCTTTATAATTGAGACGGTTGCAAATGTCGTGGTTAAGTCACCCTTCTCAGGAAGCAAACTTCCTTGCCTCAGTTTCATAAATATGGAGGCCCGTCCCCAATCAGCTTGACTGACAGCTTGGCTAAGGGACCAACAAACTGCTGTGCTCCTCTTTGCTAACAGGTAGTTTCTCCCTGACAGCTTCACTCCTACAGCAAGGCTAGGGCCTGAACTACGGTATTAGAGCTTTGGTGATTGAAGGATTGCTTATCTCAGATAGGAAATGCATTTCCCAAGATGCTTCTCATCAATAGGAAGTAAATGGAAATTTCCTCCATTCTGGTTTCTCCAGGCAAGATTGAATTTGTTGCTTTAATGAGAAACTCTACTGAAGTCTCTAGGTTCCCATTCTATTTTAAACCACTATTGGATTCTAATCTTTTTTGTATTTACAGATTCATTTTGTTCCACTCACAGCGACTTAGTGAATTTTTACTGAGTTTCTTTGGACAAAGTTAAGGAGTCTCTTTTCCTGACTTTTTTTAATTTTTCTGTGACCCCTGTTTGAAGTTCATAATCACACAACCTCAAAGGTTTTTTTTTTTTTTTTTTTTTTTTTTTACCGGGAGGTACCGGGGATCGAACCCCGGTCTCTCCATATGGTAGACGGACGCTGAACCTCTTGAGCCATATCCGTTTCCCTCAAAGGTTTTTTGAGGATAAGGGAAAATGGTAGCTTGAATGTTCAGGTAGTGGTAAGACTTGGGGAGTTCTGGAATAAAGTCCAGATTAGAAAACTCTGAGGAGACTATATTGGTGGCTTAGAGGATCTGGTCCTCCAAGGACTGAGTAATGTGGTTAGGCTGGCCTCCCACTTCAGGAAGCACAGAACACAGGCGTTTCCAGAGTGGATGGAAAGCTGCTGGTCATACCTTCCCAAGTCCCAGAGATGCAATCTGGGACCAAACAGTTGAGAATTGTCCTTAGGGCTTAGAGAAAACAGTCAAAACTGTTTATGATTTGTATCAGTTAATTCTGATTCTGTTTCATATGACAGAAAACACAAAGCATCAGTATCTTCCAGAAGTTATATTAAATTGTTTCTCATGTGTATACTCCAGGTCTCTTACATCAGCTCCACCATCATCAGGAACCCAGATTCTTTCCAGCTTTCTGTCTGCCCTCTTTAGGCTGTAGACCTAATCCTCATGGTCTAAGTTGACTGCTTGAGTTCCAGCCATCACTTCTGACTTCCAAGAAGCAGGATAGAGGAAAAGGAAAAAAAGGGACCTACATTTTCTTTTAAAGAGACTTCCTGGAAGAACCATACTATACTTTTGCTTACTTCTCGTTGAGTAGAACTTAATGGCCAGACCAAATTGAAGGGAGGCTGGAAAATTTAGTCCTCTAGGAGGGTGCAATGCTACCCTGAATAAATTAGGGTTCATTACTAAGGGGAAGAAGGAACGCTGCCATTGGGTTGGTTAGGCAGCTAGCAGTCCCTATCAGAGAAAGCTGGATTTAGTAGCCATGAAATTAATGGTTTGTTGGGAATTTGGAATTTCCTTAACTCTCTGTGTGACTGTAGGCTTTATTTTTTTAGCCTTTAATATCTTCATAATTTTTTTTTTAAGTTAGACTTTATGACCTATTATTGCAGTTGTGAAACTGTGTTCCATAAACTGGAGTTTCTTGGAGTTAGGTCAGAGGATACGGGAGCAACACAAGGGCTTCCCTGACTTCCCCCCAAACCTTTTCTCCAGTCCACTTTCTCTTTTTATCTGTTTTTTATGTTACCGTGGATTTCAGTAGCTCTGAAGCTCCATGGCTAGGGAAGAAACTTCAGGAGCAATTATGGAAAGTTTCTGGGTTTGGAGAGAAGCAAGTTGGACAGGTTATGTAAGTTCAGGTTTCTGTGGTTAAGGAGATAGAGGGACACGTTCCTGTAATTCTGAAAATCCAGGGAGGCCTCAGAAAAAATCTTGGTCATACTTTTTATGGTTCTGTAGGTTATCAGACATAATTTTCTTGACTGAGGGGCATTAAACTATATTTCTGAAGGTTTGGAGTAAAAATAAAATGAAATTGGGGGTAAAATTCAGGCTTATTTCCCAGCTCTGCCATTTACTGCTTGATATTCAGCCTCTCTGAGCCTCAATTTCTTCACCTATAAAATATAAATAATCATGCCTACTCTGAGGGCTGCTGTGAGGATTAAATGTAATTAAGCATAGAAAGCTTGAGTAAAGGCTATAAGTAAATGTTCATTTACTTCAATATCAGAGAGCAGATTTCTTAGGATCCTATACTACCTTAGGGGGTTCAAGTGGAGTAGAAAAGCCTTGTCTTAAAGATTCAGCTACTGGGTTCCCAAGGCTCTAAATAAAAGCAATGGTGTTAGTTCTCTATAGCTCCAGCCTGAACAGACGTCTGGACTAAGCACCCTCCCCACAGAGGTTGGCTGTTCTTTCCACTCAACAATGTCCTGGAAGTAACCAAATCCCACTTTGGATCCCCTTGTCTTCACACCCAAGGACATCACTAACCCAATGCCACTGTGAGAAAAACACTATTGCTAAAGTTTATGGCTGATTCCACGGAATGATAGCATAGAAGAGAAAGCAAAGAAAACTCAACCTCAGCCACCGAGTTCCTGAGGCTCGCTGGCCAGCCACCTCCATGAATCTCTAACCAGCAGCCTCTCTTGGCCATTGTCTACTGTTTTGTCTTTTTTCGTCTCTTTGCTGTCTACTTGAAAATTTCTCCGGTATTTTAGCTTCTTTTAGACCCAAGGCCCACCCCAAACTCCTGCCTCTGAGTTTACCAGGGACCCACAAACATAACTCTTACTCTCTTATGCTGGGTAATTTCAGTTCCCCTTTGACTCTCAAGCTTCCCTTTCAGGCCATGAGGGTGAGAGTGGGGTGAGCCCACTAAACACCTTCCAGACAGAAACATAGTCTACCCCTGGGTCACCACCTTCAGCCACACAAAGAAACTGGCAGAAATTCTGAAGCCAGCTTTTCTTTAATGGAGTCAGTGGGTTCAAATCAAATTCCAGGCTTCTCTCCCCACCACTAGTGCCTGTGGAAGGAGGGCGAAGAGCTTTCCTAGAGCAAACTGACAGGCTAGGGTTTGTCCTGTCTTCTCATTACATTTATGTGACGTTTCCTGCAGCATTGACGCCTCTGGCCACAAACTCCTGCTTGACACCATCTTGCCTTGGCTTCCAACATGCTGCCATCTCCTGTTTTCAATCCTACCTCCGTTGCTATTCCTTCTGTCTCCTCCTAGGGCTGCTTTTCTTCTACCCTTTTATTTTAAAATAATTTCAGACTTAGAAATAAGTAAAAAAAAAAAAAACTATAAAGAATTCTAGTTTATCTGTCCCCAGATTCCCCCAATGTTAACATTTTATTGTATTTGCTTTATCTTCTCTATACATATTATGTTTTTCCTGACCCACAGAATTTGAGTTGCAGATATAAAATTCTCCCTTACTCATAAATAATTTAACTAGAATTTCCTAAAAATAGCATACTCTTACATAACCACAGTAAAATGATCAAGATTAGGAAATAACAACGATATAGTAATGTTGTTTATATACAGACTTTATTTCAAATTTTACTAATTGTCACAATAAGGTTCTTTATAGCAAAAGAGGGGGGAAAAACACATTTTTTTCCTGGTCCAGGATCCAATCCAGAATCATAGAAATATTTAGTGATTAAATTTGTTCTTTAGTCTCTTTTAATCTGGAGCAGTTCCTCAGTCCTTCTTTGTCTTTCCTGATCTTGATATTTTTGTAAAGGACAGGCCATTTATTTTGTAGAATGTCTTCAGCATGGGTTTGTTTGATGTTTGCTCATGATTAGATTCAGATTATGCATTTTAGAGGTGGGGAGCAGGAATGTTACAGAAGTGATGGGTCCTCCGTGCATCATATCAGGAGGCTCATGATAGCTTTTTGTCCCATTACTGGGATGTTAACTTTGATCACTTGGTTAAGGTGGTGTCTTCCAGATTTCTCCATGTAAAGTTACTTTTCTTCTTTGTAAAGAGTCTTGGGAAATACTTTGAGACTCTGAATTTCTGTGTATCTCTTATGCTCTCATTTCCCAGGGTTCCGTTCCTGGCCTTCTGCTCTTATCATTCCGCTGTGCTCCCGACTTCCGCTCTCACACCCACATCTCTCCTGGACACATGACTCCCTTATGCATTGTCTCATAAGCCATCTTCAACTCAACACCGCTCTTCCTGCCGTGGACCTGGCCATCCATTCCCCTCCCTTCTCTATTCCCTGGTGACAGTTCACAGTACCACCACACTCCCAGTTGTCCATTATCCTGGACTCCTCCCCCTTACACTTCATATGCAATCAACCGTTAAGTCCTATTGCTTTTACATTTCCAACATTTTTTACTACTCCCTTGGTTCAGTCTGTGATTGTCTTATGTTTGGAATTCTGCCACAGCTTCCTCTCTGTCCTTCTGATCCAGGACTTTGCCTTCCGTCTAATTTATTTGCCATCTCATCTTTTTTTTATTATTTTATTCAATAGGTATTTATTTATTTTTCAAGCCTTGATATATATATATATATTTTTTTTACTTTATTTTGTACATTTAATAATTGAAAATATAAACAATTAACTAAAAGGTAAACAAAGATGAATAAATATATACATTTCTCAATTAAATGTAATGAATACATATAAATTTTTTTTTAATCAAACAATAATGTTATACAATATATTTGGTTCATAGTAATGCATTCATACAGTATTTGTCCTTTTGTGTCTGGCTTGCTTCACTTAACATAATGTCCTCCAGGTTCATCCATGTTGTCATATGCTTTACGACTTCATTCCTTCTTACAGCAGCATAATATTCCATCATATGAATAGACCACAATTTGTTTATCCATTTGTCTGCCATCTCATCTTGAAGAGTAGAGCAGGTATAGTGGGTGCTACTTAGAACTCCTCAGTGGCTCCCCATTACCCTTAGGAGATCATCCAACTCCTTGAGATCAGGCCTCACCTGCCTCTCCAACTTCTTCGAACATGTTGGCTTTTTAATTTCCCAGAAGTGCCCTGCTCTTTCTCCTTGTTTTTCACACATGAAATCTGGAATGCCTTCCCCATCTCGTTCACCAGCTCTTGTCTGCCATTCAGGATTCAGCTTAGACATCACATCACCTGCTATGGAAAACATTCCCTCCACCTCTGGGCATAAGTTAGATGCCCTTTTCCAGTGTTCCCTTGGTACCCTGAACTTACCCCAGTCCTATGGTGACACTTTTCCTACCGTTGAAATTGATTATGTTTACTTTGGTGCCTTCTCCTTGGGCTGTGAACTCCTCTTGGCCAGAAACCATGTCTTATCCATTCCTTATTGGGAAACCTCAACCAACACATTTTCTGACACCAAAATACATGCTCCATAAACATTTGTTGAATGAAGTGAGTGAATGAAGGAGGTGAGTGAAGGCAGGACTCTGACACAGCTGGTTTTTATTGAGCTAGGGAAAGATACCTGATTCTGGTGACTCGGAGACTTGGGTTCCAGGGATGGGATGGCAAATTCTAGGAGTCCAGCTTCAGAGGCCTAGGACATCCAGAAACTAGATATATCAGAGTCCAGAAGACTTAATTAAGGCAGGGCACTCATCAGATATCCAAGAGGCCTGTGACCCAAAAGAACTGGGATTCTTAGTTGCAAATGACTCAAAAGGAGCAGGTTTCCAAGGTCCAGGTGATTCAGATAGGGTTGGGCTCCAGAGCTCAGGAAGGGGAAATGCCAGATAAGAAAGCAATCAAGGGAAGCGGCTGTGGCTCAATCAGTAGGGCTCCTGTTTACCATATGGGAGGCCCCGGTTCGGTTCCCGGGGCCTCCTGGTGAAGGCAAGCCCGCCCGCACAGCGTGGTTAGCTGACCCAGCGAGCACAAGCAGCAAGGGGGGGATAAATGAATAAATAAATAAAATCTTTAAAAAAAAAAAAAAAAAAGAAAGCAATCGACCAGGTTTCTGCCCAGGTGGCCAACCACATGGCCTAAATCCTCCATTGACTTGGCAGCCAGTTCAGCCTACCGTTTCCTAGGGAACGGAGGGCCACTGCAATCTGTAGCTCAACTTGGCATGGAGCCTGGGACATTTTATGAGGGCCAGATGGCTGGACTCAGTGCACTGTCAGTATTGCAGGGTGGGAGGCTGAGGGTCTCGAGGGTAGGACTCAGCACTAGGGCTTCCAGAGGAAGGCTGGAAACTCATTGTAGGTGAGGGGCATGGGGACAGATGAGACCTGGAGATGTAAGCCAGAGTTGGTGGTTAGGAAAGCCTAGACTCTGAGGCTGGGGAATCGGGAGCCAGGGGCTATTGGTTCTAGAAGCCAGATAAGGAAGTGAAATAAAGAGAGACTGGGAGTGACTGCATAGTTGGAATCTCTCTTATTATTTGCCCTGTAAGAGCAGGAATCTTATCTCACAGCCGCACTGTCTAAAACACTACCTGGAACAAGAGAATCACATCTATCAGTTTGAAAGTTAGAAATCAGGAGCTCTACTTGAAGACAGTGGTTGACTGTGGCTCTTCTAGCTCCAGAAGATAGTGATAGTTACAGAGAGAGAACTGGCATGGTTTTTTTTTGTTTTGTTTTGTTTTGTTTTTTTTAGTTTAGTTTATTTACTAGGATTCATGCCTCAGTAAAGCACTGAAGGTGAAAAATTATAAGGAATAAATGTTTGCATGGACATGGTACTAGAGGAAGGTACTCTTTGCCAAGGGCTGGGCCACCAGCACCTTGGACTCCTTTATGCCAGGTTTGAGAAGGTGAAGCAGCCTTGGGAAGTCCCATTGTTAAGCAGACCTGGAGCAGGGAGGGGGCTTCTGTGGGAGGCTGAGGAGGCAGCAACAAATCTCTAGACCTGACTTGTCCTGAGAAGGCAGGAAATGACTAAAACTGAACTTACTCACCAGATCTTTTCTGTATTGATCTTACTCAGTAGATATATAGATTAGTAGTTGAGAGCATGCATCCTAGCAGTCTGAATTAGGGTGAGTTCTATAATAAGGAGGGGAAAATGATTGTGATTTGTGGTTGTAGAATGATGCAAAATACTCCATATGTTGGATTTTTTTTTTTTTTTCCTGATGACAACAAAAACTGAGATGTAGGCACATCTAGGCAGGGATTTGAGGGACTGCCAGACAAGTGGAAAGGCCTGGGCTGCTTATGGTCAGGAACCTGGGCTAGAAGTTCAAGGAGTGGCCTCTAACCACCGGCAACAAGGAACTCTTGACTCAGAGCCTCCTGCCACACAGTGGGATGGGGTCAGCTCAGTGCCTACAAAGAGAGCAGGGAGACAAGTTAGAGAACTCAAGCACACAGGGCACTAGGCTGAAGGCAGGAACACGAAGGCAGAGGCAATGGCAGGTCTTGCCACTTTTCCAGAGCCTGCCCACGGTTTCTCATTCTATACTATCACAAATGACTCCCGTTTCTGGGTTTGAAGGCCTGCCATCACCATTCATCATCATCAAAGTACCATTTATTGAGCACTTCCTATGTGTTCAATTCTCTCACTCAATTCTCATAAAACACCATAAGGCAGAAACTGCCTTATACCCAGATGGGGAAAACTGAGGCTCAGAGAGATTAAATGACTCACCAAAGGTTATATACCTAGTAAGCGGCAGAGCCACATTTTGATTGAACCAAGGTCTGATGGACCCCAAACTCCTTAAGGTAGCCCAGAAGTTAAGACATCTATTGTGGAAACAGACTCAGTAGTTGGAGTAGTTGCATGGCCGTGGGCAACTCTGACACTCAATTTCCTCATCTGTAAAATGGGTGTGTTTGGGATCGGATGTGGCTCAACTGGTTGGGCGTCCGTCTCCCATATGGAGGGACCCGGGTTCGATCCCCGGGACCTCCTGGTAAAAAAATAAAATAAAATAAAATAAAATGGGTGTGGTGGTGATAGAACTTCCTCAGAAGGTACTACTGAGGATCAGTGAGGAACTATAAAGGATAGCTACTCAAGGAGTAGGGGTGCCAGATTTAGTAAATAAAAATACAGGATACCTGGTTAAATTTCAATGTCAAATTAACAATGGATACTTTTTTAGAATAAAAAGTCTTTCATTATTTGGGGCATATTTATTGCAAAAACTTATTCATTGTTTTTCTGAAATTCAAATTTGACTGAGACTCCTGTATTTTATCTGGCAGCCCTATTGAGACTTCTCCAGCTGGCCTCAACTCACCGGCTGGCTCTTTCTGCCTTGCTCTCTGCTCTAGCAAGCTTTATTTCTTCACTGTTGCCCCTGCTTGCATGCTTCTGTTCCTGGAGTTCCAGACAAAGTGCACACACACTCCCTCTCCTTTTCTTCCGGCCTCCCAGCCCTTTTCTTCAAGCCTCCTCCATGGGATCTTCAGTCTGAATGGCTTTTTGCTCCCTGATTGCCAGCAGTTAGAGTTGGTATTATTTAGTTGAGCCCTTAATTCTACAGGTCAGGCCCATTTGCTGTTCTTTCAGGTGGGTCGATGTTCTCTCCGTAACCAGGCCCTAAGCACCTTTCAGGAAGGAACTGTGTCTCCCATGTCCTGAGCATGTATAGATGGCAACAAGTCCTTGCTCCTTGAGTAGCTGCTGAAATGGAGACATTCCTCTTCCAGGAACCAGCTTACAGAGGGGCCACTTCTTTTTTCCTTAGAATGGCTGAGGTTGTACTGTCAGAGTGGACCAGAAACTCACCAGGTCTCCAGAGCACCTTCAGGCAGCCCTCCTTCCCCCCACAGCCCACAGCCCTGTTTCACTTCTCATTCCCACAGAGCGGAGCAGTTTGGGCAGAACCTCGTCTTTTCTCAGCCAAGGACGTAGAACCTACAATGGAAGGGAGTACAGCCACAAGAAGGAAATGACAGGCAGCACAGGGCCCTTGGACCAGAACAGGAGGAGTGACGCCAACAAACACGCTAGCATACTTTCCTTCACACCTAATTTCCGGTGGCATTGGGCCTGAGTGTCAGGGCCTGCCTGGGTTCTTCGTCTTGTCCCTGGGATGCACACATTGACCTCTGGTCTTCTTGCTTCCTGTTCTTGTCTTTATGTTTCTCCTAGACCAGAGGCATGGATCTGTAGAGCCCACCACACCGCCGTCCTGCACTACTAAAGCGGTGATTCTCAAACCAGAGGGCTTGTCAGAACACAGACTTCTGGGCCTCATCCCCAGAGTTTCTGATTGAGTAGTCCAGGCCCGGGTGAGCCGTGGCTGCCGGTCTGAGGACTGCTCTCTGACAGCTACTACACTGAGCAGGAGGTTGAGGTTCTGAGAAGCTTTTTTTAGCCCACAACTCCTGCTTTTCTGTACTCTAGGAAGATTACAGATCCCAAGTCAGAATGTCACTCCTCTGCATCCCCATTTTATGCATTTATCCCTATTTATCTTGACTTTAGATATGGTAATTACAGGCCTAATTGGTAATCCTGTCTGGGGAGGTCCGGATTTTATCATGAACCTTCAACAGCCCTCATGATTAGTGGGAGATAGAGTTGGAAGGCCAAGTCCTTCCCCTAATGTGCTTATCATCTAACTGGTGAAACAAAATGAGAAGTACAGAGGACAATGCATCATTTATTATGTAACCATACTCTGCTGTCCTGGGTGCTGCAGGCTCTCATTCCAGGACTTGCCCTCCTTGCCCAAGGTCACCCCACTCCCCAGGGAAGCCCATATCCACTGACTGGTCAGTGTGGTGTACGGTCCCCTTTCCCTAATTCTGGACATCTCTGAAGGGCCATCTCAGCTTCAGAGATCAGCTGAGGCCTTTGTTGCGACGGCATCACAGTTCAATTTCTCCCTCTGCCCAAGTCTGCCTCCTCCCCTCCCGTTCAGCTATTGATCCTACTGAGAACATTCTCCACTAAACTTCCTGTGTGCAAATCTGTGTCTCAGAGTCTTTTTCCCTGGGAACCTGCTGAGACATCTATTTACCCAAAGTCTAAGGAAGCTAGTACAGATGATAAATGCTCTTGAATTCAAAGGAGGGCACTATCGCTAGGACCTGGTGTTCACATAGAGGACATGGATCTGGCAATGAAGGGGGCTCTGACTTCTTTTCCCACCCTCTCTGCACTAGCTCCCTGCTCATGTGATTCCTGGGAGCCCACTCTGAGGTTTTTGTAGCTTGATCTCACCCGACTTTGACCCAGCCTGTCTCATTGCCTTCCCACTGCTAGCCTGGACTTAGTTTTGCCACTGAACTTATGTTCCCTTCACACCCTTCCTTATACTAACTGATCTCTCAGCCATGGCCTTTTGTCATCCACATGAAAGCACTTGCATAGACGACCATCTTCAAGAAGAGACAAAAGAAAAGAATGTCTGGGAAAAATTGATGCTGAAACTTTATAGTAAATCTTGGTAGGGGGTCTTCTGACAAGGTGAGCTGTGAGTTTATGAAAAGCAGAGAAGCTCTTTGAAGTCAAATGTGAGATACCCAAAGGTCTTCTCGGTGTAAGGATACTTGCCCTTGGTGAGAATGACTTTTGGGTTCAACTTGAGGAGCTTCCTGAAAGAAACAAGGATAATTCTGACTGGCTGGGCACAGAACAAGCGTTCAACAAATACTGAGTGAACAAATGAATGGATGAGGCTGGCATTTTGTCAGTTGTTTCTTAACAAATTATTCAGCTGAGATCAGCTAATTTTGAGGTTTTTAGAAACATTCCACCATGTTTTTCAAACATTTTAATTATAATTATATTATTAACTATCATCCCTAGTTTATATTAGGGTTCATTTTTGTATTGTGCATTTCTATTCTGAAAATACAGACAACCTAAAATGAATCATTTTTAGGTACTTTCAAGTATACAATTCAGTCCCACCTTGCATCAGTAAGAGTCCTGTAATCCCCCAGAGTACAAAAGAAGTAGGTCTGCTTTGAGAGTTTATCTGTAAAGGAGTCAGCTCAAATGTCATCCCCTGAAGGCTTTTCCAAACCATCCCTCCCCACCACTAACAGGCAGATTTAGCCTCTTCTTTCTTTGTACTCCCTTCTAGAGACATCTGTCACAGCTCCTGAAGTTCTGTAGGACTTGCTTATTTACAAGTCTCTCTACTGCCCACCCTGTGAGCTCCTCAAGGGTAAGGACCATATATATATATTTTTTGTCTTCTTTTAAGATTTATTTTATTTATGTATCCCCCCCCCCCCCCGTTGTTTGCGCTTGCTGTCTGCTTTCTGTGTCCATTCCCTGTCTGCTCTCTGTGTCTCTTTAGGAGGCACTGGGAACCGAACCCGGGACCTCCCATGTGGGAGGGAGGTGCCCATTGGCTTGAGCCACCTCCGCTTCCCGCTTGTGTCTCTCATTGTGTTTTCCTCATTGTGTCTCTTCATTGTGTCATCTTGGTGCATCAGCTCATCACATCAGCTTGCTGTCTTGCTTGTCTTCTTTAGGAGGTACTGGAAACCAAACCCGGGACCTCTGATGTGGTAGGTGGGCGCCCATTTGCTTGAGCCACATCTGCTTCCCTATGTTTGTTTGTTTTTTTTTTTTTTTTCCTATGTTTGTTTTTTAGATGTACCTGAGCACAGCACCTGGCACACTAGAGGTCCTTAATATTTATTGAGTGAACTAATAAATTACATATATTTGTTCAAGAAATAACCTAGGGAAGCGGCTGTGGCTCAATCGGTGGGGCTCCCGTTTACCATATGGGAGGCCCCGGGTTTGGTTCCCGGGGCCTCCTGGTGAAGGCAAGCCCGCCCGTGCGGCGTGGTTAGCTGACCCAGCGAGCACAAGCAGCAAGGGGGGGATAAATGAATAAATAAATAAAATCTTAAAAAAAAAAAAAAAAAAAAAAAGAAATAACCTAGCATGGGAAAAATAGAGAAATTAATTTTAATTTGGACAAAAGTTCATTTTTCCAAAATCCTTGAAGGTGATTAAAAAAAAGAAACAAAAAGCAAAAACTTATGTTAGTGACAGTACACAAAACAAGACTGATTAGACAAGTGGAAAAAAAGATATTCTCTGTGAATCTGGGTTTGTTTTATTCTCAGCTCCTTTTCTGGAAATGAGGGCTTTCTGTATCTTTTTGACACAGTGAAGGACACTGAGTACAGAGAACATAATGACTTCCTTTGTTATATTCTAAGCCTGATTTTTCCTCCCAGTTCTTAGACTTTGCCTACTTTTCATAAACCGGCGAAAAATGACAACGTAGATTCTTTCAACATCTTGTAGCTCCATTCACAACAAGCATAGAAAACATGTAACAATAAAGTCAGCTGATAGATTTGTAGTTAATGCTTAGGTGACGTATACTTTTACATTTACTGTATAAAACATTCAATTAGTGAGTTATATATAGTACATTTTTATGTTCCCAAACATCAAAGTCATTTCAGATCTTTTAAAGGGCATTTATATATATAGTTTTTCCCATTTAACGTATTTCCCTTTCCCCCTAAATTTCTTTGTTTCTTTCTTCCCCCCAAGAAGTGGTTATTGCAATGTCTTCAACTTTGGTAACAACCTACAACTATACAACTCATAATTTCTTTAAATAATTAAAGGAAGATGAAAGGAGAAAGTTCTGGAAAATTAAAAAATATCTGTTTTAGTTTCCCAGCTGCTTAAACAAATATCATACAATGGGTTGCCTTAAAGAACAAAAATTTATTAGCTCACAGCTTTGAGGCTAAAAGTCCAAAATTGAGGCATCAGCAAAGTGATGCTTTCTCCCAGAAGACTCTGGCATTCTGGGGCTGGCAGCTGGAAATCCTTGGTCCTTGACTTTTCTGTCACATGCCATGCACATGGCTGTGTCTTTTCCTTTCTCTTCCAGGTTCACTGACTTCCAGCTTCTGGCTGCTCCTGTGGCTTCTCTCTGTCTGACTTTGATTCTGCTTTATAAAGTACTCCAGGAACTTGATTCAGTTGGGCCACACCTTAACTGAAGTAACATCTTAAAGAGATCTTATCTACAACGGGTATATACGTACCAGATTGTGGACCAAGACCAAGAACATGTCCAAACATGTACACAATTCAATCCACCACACCATTTATTGAGATTTACTAAGCACCAAAGACATTCTAAATACTTTAGTTTTACCTCATTCACTTGTCACATTAACCTCATGAGGGAGGTGCTTTTAAATTGAGCTCCACCCTACAGATGAAGATCTTGCCTGAGGTCACGTTGGTTTTAGGTGGTGGGACTGGGATGCAAATGCTTGTCTGACCCTCCAGAATTTGTGCTCTTAAATACCATAGCATCCTGCCTACCTTTGATGGGGGGGGGGATTCTTGGTTAAGCCCTGACAATGAGAACTGAGATCTTGTTACCATCTAAGATTTATAAGATTTTCTCCTGTGTTTGGTTGAGCCTATTTGATCTGAGGTTGCTTGGCTGCCTCCAGTCTCAAGACGCTGGTGTTCAGTGTTGGAGGATCTGGTGTCCTCTCTCTTTCTTCCTTTGTTTACCTGTATTTTGTTGTAACATATTTTTAGGCTTTTTATTGGCTTCTCATCAAAGGAAAATTTCTCCTACTTCTGCTTGGTAGGCACTTAAACTCTCCCTAACCATCTCACCCCACTACTCTGAGAGAGCCACCAAAATCAATTAAGAGGTTGAAGGTCAATGGCTGGAGTCAAAGGACACCAGCCTGTTCCCCTAAGCAATTGTTCAGGGTCAGACAATTGAAAACTAAAGAGGTGATAAAAACTTCTGCAACTGTGAACTAATTAATTGGATCCCTGTCACTGTAGAATGGAGCAAAACATCTCAGATCCAGTAGTGGGCAGAGCTGACAAAAATACTTTTCTAAAGTGAAACCATCATGAAGAGACAAAGCTTTCCAGAAAAAGATTTGGCTTCTCAGAGACCTTCTATTATATTATTCATATATTCCATTTACTGTTCCAAGAAATATTCATGGTCTGCCTGCTGTGAGCATGACACAAGGAGGGGGGAGTAAAGGACATTTTATCTATGAAGCCAGGAAACTCTAGGGATGGCCCTTTTTCCATCAAGTATGGTGAAGCATCATCTCAGCAAGGCTGGGCACCTGTGACCACTCGGACCTATTCCCTCCTTCCATCAGCAATTACAGACTGATCACTTGGCATGCAACCAGACACCCTCTCTACTTTCCTTTCCTGGATAGGGAATAAAGTTTGTTCTTAAAGGAGAGGCTTTGGGGCCTGCCACCCTAGGGCAACCCACACCCCAAAAGCTGATCAAGTTTGGGCTCTGTGTTCAGATGGTGGTTATCCAAACTTCTTAAGTAGCCTCCCAAAGAAGGGGCTTCCTTGCTAAGCAGCTACCCCTACCTTAAGCAGCTTTATGTTTCCCACTTATAAGTAAGAATAGTCCCTGAAAATTCATGTGTATGGTCCCTTATCTCCTTAGTATTAACAGATACTTTGAACAGGTATCTGTTCAAAAGTGATTTCTGAGTAAATAATAAAAATAATATTAAACACATATTCATAAATGTGTTCATAAAGAGAGGAATATATTCATAAAGAAGTGAAGCTTGTACAGTAAATGATGGTAGGTTACATGTGACTGTTTTTTTCTTCTTTGTACTTTTATGTAGTTAAAAAGTTTGATGAACAATGATTATTTTTAAAATCAGAAAAAATTACTATTTTAAAATACTATTAAAATATTATTGATCTTCATAACTTAATATAGAGATAGACTTCTGCTTCTGGCCATAATGGAGAAGCAGGGACTAGACTTGCCCTCCTACTTAAAACAATTAAAAGACCAGACAAAATATATGAAACAACGTTTTCAGACATTGTACAACAGGCTGTGCAGTGGCCACTGGAGGCTCTGGGGGCAGGGGAAGGGAAAGACATGTGTAATGCAGGGGATTTTCAGGACTTGGGAATCGTCCTGAATGGCATTGCGATAACAGATATATGTCATTGTATATCTTCCCATAGCCTCCAGAATTGTGTGGGAGAGAGTATAAACTACAATGTGAACTATGGTCCATGCTCAATGGCAATGCCCCAGGATGCGTTTATCAATTGCAATGAATGTGCCACACTAATGAAGGATGTTGTTTATGTGGGAGGGTGTGGGAGGTGTGGGGAACGGGGCATATGGGAATCCCTATATTTTTTGTGTAACATTTGTGTAATCTAAGTATCTTTAAAAAATGAAAAAAATGTATTTTAAAAAAATGACTGTGCAGGACAATGACACATGAAAGAATGAAAACAAATGAGGGGCACCATGCAATTGCCTCCAATGAGAAAGTTTCCAGTCTGCAATGCAGGGAGGAGGTACTCAAATGGAGCCTGGTGGTGCCCTTAAGTTGAGGAGAAAGACCTCAGATTTCAGGGAGCCTAAGGTGGCTGAAATTCGCAGGGCAGAATACTGGAGAGGAAGAGCTGCACAGAGATAGAGGTAGACGTAGAGGTAGAGATGAGAGATGAGAGATGAGAGGCAGAGGCAGAGGTAGAGTTGAGAGAGAGAAAGCCCTGAGATCTGCAGAGGGTCTCCCTTGAGTCTTCAGCTGAGTACTGGTTGGTACATGTGTGTGAGGAAACAACTGGAGGCTGGAAAAATAATCACTTGACAAGAACAGGAGGAACAATCACCGGAGACCACATAGGGTGGGGAATAGTGTCTGTTGTTGCCGGCCAGAGAGGAAATGCTTTCTTTTTTTTTTTTTTTTTTTTACCGGGAGGTCCCGGGGATCGAACCCGGGTCCCTCCATATGGGAGACGGACGCCCAACCAGTTGAGCCACATCCGACCCCCAA
>JAKSZT010000049.1:45735635-45807893 GCA_026826555.1 Tolypeutes matacus
ATCTTATTACTGGAGTTGTTTATAAATGGAATGAATACAGAGAAAAAGCCATGGAAGCAAGAAGCTGAAAACAACAAAACCCAGAAGAGAAGGGAGAGACCAGCAGATACTACTATGTGCCTTGCCATGTGGCAGAGGAACCAAGGATCACTGGCAGCCAGTTTTTGGGAAGAAAGCATCACCTTGATGATGCCTTGATTTGGACATTTTGACAGACTCAAACTGTAAGCTAATAAAGTCCCATTATTCAAGCCAATGCATTTTATGGTACCTGCTTTAAGCAGCCTAGGAAACTAAAACAGACCTTAAGGGATTTCAGTCAACAGAGATGAGGGTTTGGGTGGGCATTTCATATGGACAGACTCACATAAGCAAAGCACAGAAGGGATAAAATCTGGGTAGGTCAATTGGACTGAAGGGTCAAGTTCATGTGGGAGAGCAGGTTGAAAATAATGCTAGCTACCATTTATTGAGCAATCAGTTTGTCAGGCACTGCTCTAGCTGCTTTATATACATTACCTTGTTTATTTCTCAAAAACATTATTATTCAGTCAACTGGGGCCCAAAGAATTTAGACAACTTGCTCAAAAACTCACTACTAGAAGGAAGAAAAACTAAGTTAGGAGCTTCATTCCCCCCACCCCCATCCCCACTCCTTTGGTGCTGGTGGAGCATGAATATCAGGCTAAGGAAGGGAACCTTATTCATGGAATAATGGGGAGCCACTGAAGTTTCATAAGCAGAGGAGAATGGATCAGTGAGATGCTTTGGGAAGATGCCTTGAGCTGAATTGGAGGTGTGAGAGGCTAACGTTTGGGAAATAGTCTGGAAATGGGGGCTGCAAGAATCCAGGTGTCTGGTGGGAAGGGCCGGTGATAGAGAGGTAGCATGGGATGGGAAAACAATTTTCAAGAGAGAATTCACAGGACCTGGTAAAGACCATTTCTTATTCTTTTTTGGGTGTATGTGAGGCCTAAATAAAAGCCGAAGGAAATGGAGGTTGGTTCTTGCACAACTGGAAGAAAGGTGGTGACTGCAACAGGATAAGGAAGTGAAGGGGCTGAGGTAGGAAGCAAAGAAGATGGCTCGGAGGTTGGTGTGAGGAGTTTGAGATGCTGGGGCAAGGCCCTGGGCAGTGGAACCAGAGCTGGGGAGCTGGGGAGTTGGGGAGCTGGGTGTCAGCAGCACCAAGGTGAGAGGCTTGAAGGGCCTTGAGGGGGAGCTCTGTGAGGGGAGAGGAGGCCGGGGTGCTCAGCAAAGACAAGACAAAGAGAGGGTGGCGCAGTGAAAGGGCTGTGCGGCTGTTCGCTGGTGTCTTGGTTTCCAGGTTGCTATGACAAATGCATGCCCTGGGCTGGCCTAACAACGAGAGCGTGTTGGCTCACAGGTCAGAGGCTGGCAGGCTTGCTTCCCCCTGCGTTTGGTTAAGCCTTCTGGCTGGTTGCTGATCACTGACTTTCTCAGCTTTCCCTTCACTTGGTGACATCCTCTCCTTTCTCTTCCGGGTTCCATTCCAGCTTCTTCTCCTGCAATTTTCTCTTCATAAAGCCTCCAGTCATAGGATGAAAGGCCAGCCTCACTGACCTGGGCCGCACCTTAACTAAAAATTTCTTCAAAAGGTCCTCTTTACAGTGGGTTCACACTCTGGGGAATAGATTAAGATTAAGAACACATCCCCCCCCCACCCCCCGGGTGCACAATTCAACCTACTACAGTTGGATGATTATGAGGAAAAACTAGGGGTGTCACAGCAAAGAAGGATAATTCTTTAAGAGAGTGGGGCGTCACTGTTGACAAGTTCTGCAGAGATTGAGCAGAATGAGGATGAGGAAAAGGTCCTTAGGTCCTTAATTTACCAATCAGGAGGCCATTGATGACATTTGGGAGCCATTTCTATAGGGTCCTAGTAATGCAGAGCAGAGTATCAGGCAGTTGGTGGAGAGTGAGGAAGTAGACACACTTAAGTGCCTCCGGGAAGAATGGGGAAAGCTAGCTCCTTTAGGAGTGACAGGCTCCAGAACAGCTTATTTAGAATTCCTTTTGTTTTTGTTGTCATTCTCTCCAGGTCAAACATTACTTGAGCAGACATTGCTGGGCAATGCAGAGAGAAACTTGGGTGCATAGAAAGAGAGGGAAAGAAGTTAATGGAGAGCAGGAGCTGAAAGATGCCCAAACAAGGAAGGGGATTAAAGGATAGAACAAGGTTGGCAAGGAAGAGGAAGGGCAGGGACTATAAAATCACAGGTGGAAGGCTAGGCTGCTGCTTCTGAGAATAGAAAAAAGACTTAAGAAATTCTGGGGGCAGAAGGGATCTTAAGGGGTGGAGGCAGGCTGGCCTCCGCCTGCTGTGGGGATCGTGCAGTTTTTAGGAGGCTTTTCCCACCCCCTTTTCCCCAGGCTGCTTGGCCTTGACCCTGAGGACGGCTAATTAAGTCTTTTTTTTGTGTGTGTGATTTTATTTTATTTTATTTATTTATTTATTTATTTATCTATTTATTTATTTATTTATTTTTAAGATTATTTATTTATTTATTCATTTATCCCCCCCTTGCTGCTTGTGCTCACTGGGTCAGCTAACCACGCCATGCGGGTGGGCTTGCCTTCACCAGGAGGCCCTGGGAACCGAACCCGGGGCCTCCCATATGGTAAACAGGAGCCCTACTGATTGAGCCACAGCCATTTCCCGCTAATTAAGTCTTAATCACTGCTCCCTGGGCTAGTGGCTGTACTCTGCCTGAGTGAATGTTTGCCCATTCAGCGCAGCTTGGTCAGCAGGTGATATTTGTTGTTCTCTTGCAAGATGGGGATTTCCAACCCTAACGTACCTCAGGGTGCAAGGAAAGTTATGTCTAGAGCTGGAAAGAAGTTCCCACTGCAAAATTTTCCTTGGGACATGGAATTTAAACTTTTGTCACTGGCTTGGAGTTTGTTCCTAGTTTTTCTGAATGACTCAAATGTTTGCTTCAGACAATGACAGAGTGTATCTTGCTTGAATCATTGGATTTCTGTTATTTTTGTAAGATGTGGGTGGGCAATATGACTCAGTATTTTTCCAGGAGATGCGAAAATTATATTGCCTATTTTAGATCATTTCATGCTGAGATCTGGAACATTTTCTTGAATTTAAAATCATGGAACTTGGGGAATTTTTGTTTTTGTTTTGCCTTTCAATCATTTCAGATCTTTGTAAGATAACATTTTAAAGGAAAATTACTTAGTCTAAGTTATGAAGTCTATTTTGCATTATAATTTATTTCCACATTTTTAAAAATAAAAGGTTTGCTAAGTGGTGTGTTTGCCATCCCAATTCCGGAAAACAAATAAACTGGAGAACTTGGTGTTAGATAGGCAATTGAAGATTACCTAATTTCAAACCTTCTTTGAGGGGAGCAGATGTAGCTCAAGTGACTGAGCACCTGCTTCCCATGTATGAGGTTCTGGGTTCAATCCCCAGTACCTCCTTAAAAAAAACAAAACAAAAACAAAAAAAAACCCAAAACCTTACCTGAGGTAAACCTTAGCTCAGGCTAGTTTTCTGTTCCCCACCCCCCACCTACTTCTCTAACAACTGAGTTCTGTTTGAATGCCTCAGGTGATAGGGAGATCTTTTCTACAGGAGGCAGTACCTCTCCACATCAAACTAAAATCTGCCTCCCTGTAGCTTCCAAACATGGGTCTAAGTTCTGATCCCTATTCTGCATAAATCTCTAGAGAATAAATTTGCAGTGTGTGTGAAAGAGAGTCTATCCGAGTAAGCATGAGAGCAGATCACAGGAGAAGCAAGTTAGGTGCCAGTGCTCTCACTGCCCACCCACCCCACTTGCCATCCAGCTCTGGAGTCAGTCCTGGGGAGGAGCCATTGAGAACTCTGTATGTGGAATCATACAGAGAACTCTTGACCAGAGGTAGATTTACCATGAAACTAATGAAGCTCAAGTTTCAGGGCCCCTCACTTGCTGTGACTTCTTCCAATGCTCTAGGAGAGGCCCTAGCCGTGTGCCCACATAATTATGTTTGTTTTTTTTTAAATTGCAAAAGATATTTTACCTGCAATTGATTAGAGCCATTGTCCCTTTCCACTCTGATGTCTTCTCCATCACACTTATCCTCCTGTAAGGTGGTGTAGGGGTGGTCAAGGCACTTTTGGCACCCAGCTAGGGGCAATTTGAGTTTGGATTGCATTTTGTTTGGGTTTTGTGGGACAAATTTCTACAGGTTGCAGTCAGATCTGTGTATAGTTATGCTATGGCTAGCTGTCCTGGTGTGGGAATGGCTACCAGGCCAGCTTTGTAGTGCTTGCTGATTCCATGGTATAAATGCTCCCATCAGGGGTTATTTCAAGCTATCAATGTGACATCACTGAACGTGGAGTTGGGACAAGCTGTGCAGTAGCACATCATTATATAGTGTTTTTACCATACAGATACGATAGACATAAATAACCTCAAGAGCATAGTGAATGTAGTGGAATAATTAGGAAGTGATGAGTTTTGAATATTTATTGCCTTTGTTTTTAGTGTTATTTATATAATTGTAAGTTTATATAATTTAAGTTTTAAAAATGGCTGTGTTTAACGATGGACTCCCAAAATTCCTGAAAAGCTAACACTCAACTCTTGTGAGCTAGTATGAGTCAACTCTAGCATATCACTGTATACTAGGAATACTCCTACACCCATTTTGTTGATTCATCCTGTTTATGACATGAAGGTGCAGGGCCAGAATTAGTAATTTGATATGAAGTATGTGAATCATGGAGGAGAAATGAGGTTTTATAAGTATGGAGCTAGAAGCTAGTCTGTGGAAAATTCTTTCAGTCATCAGATATGTAAATTTGTACAGAGAGGATTTGGTTTTCATCAATACCTAGTCAAAATAAAAGTTCTCACTTGTCAAGAATATACTTGAGGGAAGCAGTTGTGGCTCAAGCTCCTGCCTACCACATGTGGAGGTCCCAGGTTTGGTTCCCAGTTCCTCCTAAAGAAGACAAGCAAGACAGGGAGCTGATGCAACGGGCAGGTGCAGCGATTGACTCAACAAGATGACGCAACAAGAGACACAAGGAAAACATAATGAAAGACACAACAAAGTAGGGAGCAGAGGTGGCTGAAGTGATTAGGTACCTCCCTCCCAAATGGAAGTTCGCAGATTTGGTTCCCAGTGCCTCCTACAAAAAAGAAGACCAGCACACAACAAACAGACACAGCAAATGCAAACAACAAGGGGGTGGGGAGAAATAAATAAAAATAAATCTTAAAAAAAAAAAAGAATGTGCTCGATAATTCAATGTATAGCATGATAAATGTCTGTATATGAAAAAATAGTGATGGTGTATCAGTTATCTTTATATACTGCTGCATAACAAATTACTCCAAAGTAGCAGCTTAAAACAATAAACATCTATTATCTCACAGTTTCTGTGGGTGAGGAATCTGGATATGGCTTATCTGGGTCTTCTGCTTGAGGGTCAATCTCAAGGCATGACTTGGAGAGAATTCTCTTCCAAGCTCATTCAAGTGAAGGTTGACAGGATCCAGTTTCACATGGGTTGTTGGGCTGAGGGCCTCAGTTCCTCACTGTCCCTTGGCTGGAGGCCTTCTGCAGTTCCTTGCCATATGTGCCTCTCCTTGGGGCAGCTCACACATGGCAGCAGCTTCTATTTTTTTTTTTTTTAAGATTTAAAAAAATTTTTATTTATCCCCCACCCCCATTGTTTTTGCGCTTGCTGTCTGCTCTCTGTGTGTTCTTCTGTGTCTGCTTGTCTTCTCTTTAGGCAGCACTGGGAACTGATCCTGGGACCTTCCGAAGTGGGAGAGAGGTGCTCAATCTCTTGCGCCACCTCAGGTCCCTGGTCTACTGTGTCTGTTATTGTCTCTCCTCTGTGTCTCTGTTTGTTGTATCATCTTGCTGCGCCAGATTTCCTGTGCAGGCCAGCACTCCGCATGGACCAGCACTCCACATGGGCCAGCTTGCCTTCCACCAGGAGGCCCCGGGAATCGAACCCTAGACCTCTTATATGGTAGATGGGAGTCCAATCACTTGAGCCACATCCATTTCCCAGCAGCTTCTATTTTTGTGAGCAAGTAGAGGAGGAAGAGGGGGCAAGCAAGACAGAAGCCACAGTCTTTTTGTAACCTACTCTTGGAAGTGGCATTCCATCACTTTCACTGCATCCTTTTAGTAGGATACATATACACAAAGGGAGGGCGATTGCACGAGGGCATGATCATCAGGCAGGAGGTATCACTGGGGACTGTTCTAAAGGCTGGCTACTACTGATGGAATGAAGTTTTGGATAAAATTTGCATATACTGTTTTAACTTCAATTTGGAAAATGTTTTGAACATTTCAATATAAAATGTGAGAAAATCACAGAATTCTGGTTTGGTATATGACATGTACCTTCTTTTGTTATCTTTAAATGTATTTATTAAAGACCTGAGAGAAAATTCATATAAGCATTAATGGAATATGAAATAAAAGCAATATAAATAGACAATGAAATTATTCTGACAGACATGAATTTGTAAGAAAAATATTTTCAGGTTGCACCAAAATCATTAACTCATTAAGGGGAAGAGATAAATTTCAGATAGAAGTAGTGAATAAACTTAGATTTTTAGATAACACAATTAAAGAAGAGGAGTTAATTATACAATGCATTGCAAAAAGATTTAAATTTGCTCCAAAGGAATGACATCAACAAAGATAATAAAAAACTGACAATATGTCATTACAATGGGCATATCAATAACAAACTGGTTATTGAGTGTTGCCAATTCAAAAAAATATTTAAGAATAGTCCCTGCACAAGAAATTTTAAATTGCCTTAAACTCTTACAGTATGTATACAAAAGAAGTGAAATGGAGGCATTTCCAAAATTTAACAACAATCCTAAGAATGTATATGACATTTCTACCATAGAGTTGTGGAACTGAAAGAAACTTTTCTAAACTATGAATAATTTTTTAAAATTTAATCAACCAGGCTAGAGGAAAGATTGAATTAGCTTTCGAGATTTACTATAGAAAGTGGTATTCCAAAATTTGTCACATGAAAATGTAATCAAAGGGTATGTAGCAAATGTAGAAAATATAGGAAAAGAAGTAGGAAAATATATTACAGAAGTATGTTAGGCAGTGAATTAATAACAATATTATGCTATTTTTCTGGATTTTGTGATGCTTGGGATTTTCGTCAGCTTTAAAAATATATAATTGGTTGAGATTTCTTTTCTCATTCTAAGCAGATACTCACTTTCATACTTAATTTTGTGTTCATTGTTTTATATTCCTTTCTTAAAGAGGGTTGACCTAATTGAACATGACTGAGACTTCACAAAACCTGGATCTGTCTCTTGTCTGGGGCATCGGAGCAGGGCAATGGCTCTTTGCCTCACAGAGCATTGCTGGAGAAAAGAGCAAGTCTGTTTAGAGAAGTCCTTTATTCAGGGTGGTATGGGGAAACATGGTGCCACCTTGCAGGTAGGCATCTCTCCGTGGACTCAAGAGGGCCCAGAGGCCACCTCACCCTCCATGACCTTCTCTTTTAGGGAGAAGAAGAGAAGAAGGCAGAGGGGGAACATCCAGAACTGACCGAACTGAAATCCTGAGCTACTGTGTAAATACTTGAAAGAGACTGTTTTAAACCAAAAGAGATAGAGTCATCTTTTTTTTTTTTTTTTTTTTTACCGGGAGGTCCTGGGGATTGAACCTGGGTCCCTCCATATGGGAGATGGACACCCAACCATTTGAGCCACATCCGTCCCCCTAGAGTCATCTTTAATCCCATCTCAAACCCAAGGTGAGAATAGTGGCTCAAGAGCATAATGAAAGAAGTTATAAAAAAAACTCGAGTTAAGATTTTTTTGCACATCCAAGCTGTGGTATGTAATTTTACTCCCTTGTCATATTCTAATCCTTTTTCTATATGACAACCCTTAAAATATTAGAAAACAATAATGTCCTCCCCAGGCCCCTCTCTTTTGCCTGGCTAAGTATCTCCAGGTCCTTTGCCCAGGTGGATTCCAGGCGTTTTGGCAGGCCGGTAGTTCTCTTGTAGATGGGTTCTAGTTTGTGAGTGTCTGTCTTCCAGTGTGGGAACCAGCTTACAGATCATGTGAAGTTTGGGGAATTCTTACACTGTTGATACAATTTTTATTAGAGAAGTAATGCATGCATGTAACATATTCAAACAATTTCCTCTAAGTTCTTTATCATGTATCCTGCTGTAGAATAGCTCCCAGCCCCTACTCTTCATCTTATCTTAAAATTGTGAAGTTGCTTTGGGGGAATTATGTATTGGACATATATTTATCCTAGTCAAATATTATTTTATTAGACTCTGTCCAGGTTCTAACCTTTCAACATCTTTTTGAGTCCTAACTCTGCCACCTAACATTAGCTTTCCTTTCCAACCTTAGACCCTATAAAGATTTTGATCAGCTTGCCATTAAAAGCCACACTGAAGTTATGGATAAACAAGGTAGTAAGGATGGGGTTAAGGACAGAGCCCTGTGACAGGCCACTGGAGATCACCCTCCAAGTAAGTCAATCAACCCTCTCTGAAGCATTGTCCAACTAATCATGAATTCACTGCACTGTACATCCCTTTTAATTCCACCTTGGTCATGGTGAATCTATGAGGTTTTATCAAATATCTTGCTGAAATTAAGCTGTTAATTCCAACAGATCTTTTTGTTGTCTCAATCAAGTCACAAACTAATGAATCTCTTCCTTTTTAAGGTATTATATGTTGTGTGCCACATAATACTGGGCATGGCATGAGTAAATAGAAATATCCTACTCTGCCACTCTTGAGTAAATGTCAACGATATCATAAAGAGAGGGCTGGAACTTTGTACAAATGGAGACCATTTAAAATTTTGAGTCTCAGCACGAGGAACTTGTCCCCACAAACAGAGAATTCAGCCTCCAGAGCACAAGAACGTAGTCTAATGGAGTCTGTGGACTCAGAGGTGAGAGGGGGGAATTACAGCTACTTGCAGAGTTAACAAAGTCTTGCACTCTAAAGCCACACTAGAGCACAAGTGTGAGCAAGGACCAAGAACTTTGAAGTAAAGGACCAAAACACTCAGGACAAGAAAAATTTAGAACACCCGAAAAAGGGGGCTCTTGAATGATCTAGACAGAAATTCGTTCCATAGCCCCACTGCTTAAAGGTTAGCACCAATTCCTTAATGAGGAGGAAATCAGGACTGAAATTAGAACTCACAGTATTGCTTTACAGTTTGTTGTGTAAACATTTATAGAGGAAATTGTGTATATTTGTCAAGGATAATTATGGACTAGTCAAATTCCAACAGTTCCTTTCGTTGTCTGCATGAAGTTGCAAATTAAAGAACCCTTCCTTCTTTAGCTAGTATACATCTTTATCTGGACCAGGTAACCTTTCCTGACCATAAAAGTAAAGTCTGTAGAACTTAGAACTTTTAAAAGCAGCTTGTCCCTCTCTATTGAAAACTGTCTTAAAGAGGCTTATTTCTGCTTGGGTGAGTTACCTTGCCACTCACAGCATGGCCCTCAGTTCAGCAGCTTTAGCATCGCCTGGAAGCTTGTTAGAAATAGGGCATTTCAGTGTACAGCTCAGGCCTACTGAATTAGAATCTGCATTTTGATATGGTCCCCAGGTGATTAGTGCTCATGTTAATGCTTGAGAAGCACTGTACTATACTATATCTCAGGGTATTCTCTTGCCATCATGTTCAGAGTAAAAGCCAAAATCCTTCAAAGAGTCACTATAGCCTGCGTGATCGGTCCCCATCCCCTTACCTCTCTGACATCATCCCCTGTTCACTCCCCTTGTTTACTCCACTCCAGCCTCTCTGGCCTCCTTGCAGTTCCTGGAACTTACTGGGTACACCCCTGCCCCAGGGCCCTTGCACTTGCTATTCCCTCTGGATGCTTTCCCCCTAGCTATCCGTGTGGCCACTCCCTCATCACTTTCATGCCTTAGTCATTTGGGTGGTACTTTCTCAGTGAGGCCTTCCCTAGTCACCCAATCTAAACTGCAACCTATGGACCCCCACCCCGAGGCTCTCCCCTGACCCTTTTAGAACAGATCACCTAGGATGTCAGTTTCCTCACACTAGGATATAAGTTCCTTTTTATTTTTTCTTTTAGAATTCACTGCTGCACCTCCAGCTCCTAGAGGAGGGTCTAGGATATGGTAGTAATGCGTTCTCTTAATATACCAGTCTAGTAACCAAGTCAGGAAACAATTGAAGTGAATGGAATCATACTGGCTCCTACTAATCCCTCTGTCTCTCATTTCCTTCCTTATTCAATGTATTTTTTTTTAAAGATTTATTTATTTATTTATCACCGCCCCCCACCCTCGCCCCCCATTATTTTTGTGCCCCCTGTCTGCTCTTTGTGTGTTCTTCTGTGTCTGCTTGTCTTCCCTTTAGTCGGTACCTGGGACCTTCCGGAGTGGAGACAGGCTGCTCAATCTCTTGTGCCACCTCAGCTCCCTGATATAGCTGCATCTCTCATTGTCTCTCTTCTGTATCTCTTTTGGTTGCACCATCTTGCTACGCCAGCTCTCCGCGTGGGCCAGCACTCCTGCATGGGCTAGCTTACTTTTCACCAGGAGGCCCCTGGTGAATCGAACCCTGGACCTCCTATATGGTAGAAAGGAGCCTAATCACTTGAGCCACATCCATTTACCCTTCAATGTACTTTTAATGATAGAAATAATGCATGCACATCACAAAATTAAAATGATACAGAAAAGTATAAAATGAAAAATAAATTTGATGTTCCCCTGCCCAAACTGCTGCCACAGTCCCACTCCTCAGAAGCTGCCATTGGTAAGATTTTGTTTTAAATTTCTATGGTGACTATTATAGATCCTGAAATAATACGCTTATACCTTTATTTCTTGGTGTATCAATTTAGACAATGTCTATTGAGTCCCTGAAAAATCAGTGCATTTATGAAGAAAATGAAGAATGTAGTTTGTTTATAATATTGCCTACTTTCCCTATCTAGTTTTTATTAGATATATTATTTAAGTTCTTCTTTAGTTCTCCTGTGGCATATTTTCCAACTTTTTTTTTTGAGAAAATGTTTTTATTTAAATGTAGAGAATGAGTCACATTTTGCCTTTAAAGGATTGGTTGTATTTACCTACATCCATCTCTATAGCCTTTTCCTCACGCTGAAACCACCATTCGGTTCGATTGAATTAACTGAATTACTGAATTAAACGCTCAGAGGCACACATGGGACTTGACTCCTAGCCAGAAGCTCTGTAGGGGTGGTCGGTCGCCTGGCTCAGCTCTGTTGAGTTGTCCTCTTTCCCTGAGTGACACGCCATGCTGCTGTTGCTTCGGCCTCTGCCTCCTCGTCCCCCTGGAAGGGGGCCATTGTGCAGAGCTGAGTGACCCCAGCCCAGTGGTCTCTGGGCCTTTTTCCTTCTAAGTAGGCCCTGCCTCCTGAAGCCAGGATGTTTTCAAGAGGCTTGCATTTAGAGATTTTTGTTTTATTTTATTTTTGAGGAGAGAACAGTGATGATAAGGACGAGCCCAAAAAACCCCAGTTGTCCCAAACCCTTACAGCCAACGGAAGGAGCAGGAGGCCAGAGTCAGTGGGGTCATCCAGAGTGAAAGCCTGTGTGCACATCCCTCAGGCTCTTCAGGAAAGAAGACAAGACTACTCTAGCGCAGAGCCCCGGAGGAGACTGGAGGCAAGTCCCTACGTGTTCACAGGGTCTCAAGGTTTCACAGAGCCCCCTGGATTAGTGGCCAAAGTGGCATGGATGGGGGTGTCTCTCCAGGCAAGTGAGATCCCCAAGGAGAGGCTTGGCTACCAAAGAAGCTCAAGACCAACTCACCATTATTTCCCAGGAGAGTTCGGGTAGAGGCAAACTCTAAATGGGCATCTCAAATTTCCAGGCATGAGCAGCCCCCAGAGGACATGGAGGGTTTGCCCAGCCAGGGGCCTCTGAAGGCAGTCCCTGAGCCCTTAGAGCCTGGTCATCCAGCCCCAGGGAGCCACTGACTTCCCCCTGCTGCCTCCTTCAGAAGACAAGGAGCACATGGCCCTCGCCTCCATCCAGGCCTTGCTTGTTTCCTTGCCTGGCTCTGTTCCCTTTGTCTGGTTCTGCCTCAGACCTGGGTTCAGCCACCCGGCAGTTGCCAGGGCTTCTCCTAGGGCAGGCTCTGCACTACTTCATCAGCATATCCCATGAAAATGCAGATTCCTGGGCTCCACCCCAAAACTACCAAAGGGGAAGCTTTGGGGGTGAACCTCAAGAATCTGCATCTTTAAAAAGCTCACCAGGTCAAGCTGATGCTCCCTAAAGTGTGGGAACTGCTGCTATCAGCGGTCGGTCATGATCACCCCAAACATATTTTCTAGGTGACCCAGGCAGATTTATTAAAATTTATTTTTTGATTAGTGAAGTGTTAGATTTATAGAACAACCATGCATAAAATACAGGATTCCCACATACCACCCTATTATTAACACCTTGGTACATTTGTTGCAATTGATGAAAGCACATTTTTATAATTATAATATTAACTATAGTCCACAATTTACCTTAAGTTTCACTGTTTGTGTTGTACAGTTCAACAGATGTTTTGGAAAAATTTTATTCTGGTAACATATATACAACCTGAAATTTCTCCTTTTAACCACATTAAAATACATAATTCAGTGCTGTTAATTATGTTCACATTATTGTGCTGCCATCACCACCATCCATCACCAAAACTTTTCCATCATCCCAAATAGAAACTCTGTACATGTTAAGCATTAGCTTCCTATTCCCTATGCCTACCCTGGTAACCTGTATTTTAGATTCTAACTCTATGAGTTTGCTTATTCTAATTATTTCATATCCGTGAGATCATGCAATATTAGTGTCTGGTTTATTTCACTCAACATGATGTCTTCAAGGTTCATATTGAAAGCAGGGACTCAAACAGATATTTTCACACTGATATTAATAGTGGCATTATTAACGATTGCCAAAAGATGGAAGTAACCCTAGTGTCCATCAACTGATGAATGGATAAAGATAATGTGGTATATATACACAATGGAATATTATTCAACTGTAAAAAGGAATGAAGTCCTGATACATCTTTTTTTTTTTTTTTTCTGGAATTACATGTAATTATTATTATTTATTTATTTATTTATTTATTTTATTATGGGTAAAAATCAAAATTCTCACAATACATACAAACATTTGCAATATGATATATAAATATATATGCATATATGTGTAAAAAATATGGAACGCTTCACGAATTTGCATGTCATCCTTGCGCAGGGGCCATGCTAATCTTCTCTGTATCGTTCCAATTTTAGTATATGTGCTGCCGAAGCGAGCACCCTGATACATCTTTGAACTCTTTTAGCCCCCTTTCTGTTATTTCATTCCATATTTCTAAATAAAATAGCTATATAGCTATTTCTCAATTTATCAATTTTGACTATTACCTATTAACTTCCAGTTACTGTTACTGAGGAGTTAACTCTCTTTCACTCCTTCTCTCCTTCTCCTTTTCCTATCTTGTAAAATGGTTATATTACAATTGTACTTTTGATTAAATCAATAGCTTGAGTTTAAATGGGAGCCAAGTTGTATACTTGTGATTGTTTCCTTTATCTTATACCTTTAGTATGTCCTGAGGTTATATACTCTTTTTTCCCCATCGGCTTATTTTTCTAAGTGCTTATTTATTAATATTCCCCAAATTCCCCAATATATGACACATTCTCACCTTTTTTTTCTAGTGTTAAAGACCATTTTAAACAATCTATGAACTTCACGTTTTTTTTTTTTTAATTAAAAAATTTTTTTTGAGCTTCTCTGTTTTTTAACCCCCACTGGCCTCCCACTTATATCCTCCTATTTTCCTTCCAGTGTGGCAGGTTGTTCTCCAGGCCTCTGCTCAACTGCAATCCTGGGGTTTCCCTTTACCATTCTCCCATGTTTCATGAACCTTTGCAGGAAGTACTTCAGCAACTCAGCCTCACATCACCCTTCCTTGAATTGTGCTTCTAATTCAGGGCCTTCTGTCCTAGTCCCTGTGATTGGGTCATTCTTTTGACATCTCCAAGGCCACTTAGGCCTAGTGTCTTACTTCATCCTTGCTAGTCTCCTTCCCTGACCCCTCAGCCAGCCCAGTGACAGAGACACTCACACCTGCTCACAGGCCTTCTTATTGCCAATGGATGCCTTGTATTCTTGCGTTTATTTTCTCTTGGATTCCATGTTATCATGCCCTCTTCAGCATATAGAAAAAAGAGACTATGAAATCATACAGCCCTGGGTTCAAATCTCACCTGCTCCTCTTGTTAGCTGTATAACCTTAGGCAAGTTAAACCTTATCTTCCATATTAGAAAAGCTCAAGGTTCACAAAACCACTCTTTTTTTTTTTTAAAGATCTATTTATTTATCCCTTCCCCCCATTATTTTGCGCTCGCTGCCTGCTCTCTGTGTGTTCTTCTGTGTTTGCTTGTCTTCTCCTTTGGTGGCACTGGGAACTGATTCTGGAACCTTCTGGAGTGGGAGAGAGACACTCAATCTCTTGTACCACCTCAGCTTCCTGGTCTGCTGCATCTCTTTGTCTCTCCTCTGTATCTCTTTTTATTGCGTCAGCTTTCCGTGTGGCCCAGCGCTCTGCACAGGCCAGCACTCCTGTGCGGGCCAGCTTTCCTGTGAGGGCCAGCTAGCCTTTCACCAGGAGGTCCTGGGAATTGAACCCTGGACCTCCTATATGGTAGATGGGAGCCCAATCGCTTGAGCCACATCTGTTTCCCACAAAACCACTCTTATTAAGGTTGTTATGGAATTAGGTATGCTAAGGATCTAGGATAGTTCTTGGCACATAAATATCTAGTTCCATGCTCCATTCTTTACTACCTTGTCTCTGGTCCCACTGCCAACCTTTTTATATTGCTATCTGGTTTTACTGTTTCCTTTGGACAATGGATCTTTTTTTTTTTTTTTTTTTTTTTTTTTAAAGATTTTATTTATTTATTCATTTATCCCCCCCCTTGCCGCTTGTGCTCACTGGGTCATCTAACCACGCCGTGCGGGCGGGCTTGCCTTCACCAGGAGGCCCTGGGAACCGAACCCGGGGCCTCCCATATGGTAAATGGGAGCCCTACTGATTGAGCCACAGCCGCTTCCCGACAATGGATCTTTTAAAAATGACAAACTGACCCTTCTCTATGCCTAGGTCTTTCTCTCTAGCACCACCTGTCTCTGCCTCTCCCATACTTTTATATTTCCCTTTGGTCCCGCTAAGAAGGTAAGTATAGTTTCAAATAGAGAACCTCTCTAGTCTGCCCAGTCCTGCTACAAACAAGTGGGTTAAACCAAGATTTAGTCTCGTGTGCCATCTTTTTGGTAGAGAGTATTTTCTAGCTTGAAGATATCTCTTGATAAGAGAGATGAAAACAAAATAGATATCGAGCCATTTTGCTTTATCATCTGTCAATATTACACCATCTGCCCTGAGTGTCATGCCTTCATCTTCCTTGTTCTTTTTCTCACTCTAAATATAGATTAAGGAGCCCTTTAGTTGTCTTTAACTTATTTTGACAAGGCCCAGTTCATCCTAGACTTTAATCTTCCTGACACCTATTATACAAGTCCATACTGCAGTATTATATTTGTTCTTGATTGAATGACCCTATCTCCAAGTTCTCTGAAACGCTTAGCTTTTCAGGGCTCAATATATATCATGATTAACCCCTTGCTCACTATTTTCATTCTTGTATATAGTAAGTTTCTTAAAAGCAGGAAAAATTTTTTATATTTCTTTCGTTTTCTCCATGACATTCATCATAGGGTCTTACATGAAACAGACCTTTGTAAAACTTTATTAACCCACCTTAAGTTTTGTTACCTGCATGCTAATGTAATTGTTTTTAGTGTGTTTCTTAAAAACATCTTTAAAGCTAATCCTCCCTAAATATATGGGAGTACAAATTTCTTTCCCATCACTGGCCCTGCATATTAAAACTATATGTTTTTTTTAAAGATTTATTTTATTTATTTCTCTTTCCCTCCACCCTCATTGTTTGCACTCACTGTGCCTGTTTGTTGTATGCTCGTCTTCCTTTTTTTTTTTTATTGGGAGGCACCGGGAACCAAATCTGGGACCTCCCATGTGGTAGGCAGGAGCTCAATTGCTTGAGCCACATCTGCTTCCCTGACTATATGTTTTTTTGTTTTTTTGTTTTTTTTTTTTACAGGGAGGTCCCAGGGATCGAACCCGGGTCCCTCCATATGGTAGACGGACGCCCAACCATTTGAGCCACATCCGCCCCCCCCGACTATATGTTAATTACTATTTTTTAATACTTAAGCAAAAGATAGCTGAGAATTCTGAATTCTCTCCTTTACTATGAAGAAATATATTCAGTGGTATTTTACAGGTTTTGTGTAATTAGAAAACAAAACTCAAACATGAAACCCCTTTCAGTTTAATGTTAATTTCTTAATTAGATCTAAAAGGAATAAATCTGTGAGTCAATAAAATTAAGAGGCAAGACTTACACTTTAATTAAATCTACAGATTTAATAGGCTGTAAATTAGTTATCCACAGGAAAAAAGGTAAGTACATGAGGATTTTAAAGACAATGCACAATATCTGAACTAATTAGATATATGTTTAATGCTGCACATTTCAGGTCACAAAAGAAGTACTTGTCATTTGGATTCAATTGGAAATAGATTCTTTGAGTTTTAAAAAGATTTGTTTACTAATCATTAGGAGCAAATGCTGACTGACATCAATCAGGAACAAGGATAAATCATCCCTGAAATAAGAATGGAAACAAAATTTATTAAGAACTTGTCTAGAATTTTCTATTACGGTATTGAATGACTTTTTCATATACCTATACTATTGCTAACACACAGCTTTAAATGGTTAATATTTGTGGTTGTCAATACACTAGGCATTTTGTCACTGTCTCTCATTCAGTCCCTTTTAAAGATACTTATCCCAACCTCGTTTGTTGGTAAGTACTAACTTAATTATTTGGTTTGCTTCTTATAAACTAAAAAACAAAACACCTAACATTAAAAAGAAAAATCAAGAGAAAAACCCTACTTAAGGTAGGAGTAAAACTTCCTTATGCTATTTGGAAAGTGAAAATTTTTCACATTTCATAAATGGGGATGATGGACATAGGATTTCTTTCAAACTTATTTGTCCTTTAGGAGTGAACATCCATGACCAACACCAGCTTGGGTCAGGTGTCCCTCCTACCAGCTGCCACATCTCTTTGTGTTTTTCTCCACCACAATATTCATATTCATAACATTGTGTTGCAATTTCATGTTTACTTGTCTATTTATTTTATAGACTGGAAGCCCATTGAAGACAAGGAGTGTGTCTTTTATCCCTGTAATCTTACCAACTATCATTTGTATGTAGTAGACACTCAATAATGAATGAATGAATGGATGGATGGATGGATGGATGGATGGATGGATGAAAAAAGTTTTCCTTTTTTCCCTCAGGCTAATGTCAAGTACACATGTGCATATGTGCACACACTCACACTCACACACATACAAACTTTTCCTGACTTAACTATTATTAACAACATTTTGAATCCACCAGAAACATCTTCCCAAACTACATCAAAGTACTACAGAACTCAGAATGGGAGATCCTGATCTATGCTGTGCATAACTATTTTTTAGTGACTAGGTTGGTATTTGAAACATGGAAACAATGCAGATGATGTAAACAACAGTGTTTTCATAGACCAAGGTAATGTTTGAATTCAAAGCATTTATGATTTATGGGATATCTCTAAGCTCTACGTCCTTTAAAGGTGAAACTTTTTTTTTTTTTTTTTTTTTGAGGTACTGGGGCCAGGAATTGAACCCGGGGCCTCTTAAGTGAGAAGCCAGAGCTCAATCACTGAGCCACATCGGCTCCCTGAGTTGGTTTTTCATTTGTTGTTGTTTTTGTTTTTAGGAGGCACCAGAAACTGAACCCAGGACCTCCCATGTGGGAAGCAGGCGCTTAACCACTTGAGCCACATTTGCTCCTGTACCTTTTTTTAAAAAATAGACTTTATTTTTTAGGACAGTTTTAGATTTACTGAAGAATTGAGAAGATAGTACAGAAAATTGCCATATACAGCACCCATGTTACCCCATCATTAACAACTTACATTAGTATGGTACATTTTTTACAATTGGGGAACCAATATTGACACATTATCACTAACTAAAGCCCATAGTTTATTCAGATTTCCTTAGTTTTAAGCTCATGTCCTTTCGCTGTTCCAAGATCCTACCCAGGCTACTACATTACATTTAAAGATTTTATTTATTTATTTATTTATTTATTTCCTCCCCCCAACCCCCTTGTTGTTTGTGCTTGCTGTCTGCTCTGTGTGTCTGTTCATTGTGTGCTCGTCTTCTTTTTAGGAGGCACTGAGAACCAAATCCGGGACCTCCCATGCGGGACCTCCCAATGGCTTGAGCCACCTCCGCTTCCACTAGTGTCTCTCATTGTGTTTCCTCATTGTGTTTCTTCTTGTTGCATCATCTCATTGTGTCATCTTGTTGCGTTAGCTCACCCCACCAGCCCGTCACATCAGCTCGCTGTCTTGCTTGTCTTCTTTAGGAGGCACCAGGAACCAAACCCGGGACCTCCCATGTGGTAGGTGGGCACCCAACTACTTGAGCCACATCTGCTTCCCCTACATTACATTTCCGTGTCATATCTCCTTAGGCTGCTCTTGGTTGTGACAGTTTCTCAGACTTTCCTTGTTTTTGATGACCTTGACAGTTTTGAGTAGTAATAGTCAAATATTTTGTAGATTACTCCTCTATTGAAATTTGTCTGATGTTTTTCTCATGATAAGAGGGGAGTAAACATAGAACTCATATTGTAAGGAGACATCATAGTCTAACACAGTGGTTCTCAACTTTCTTCTGTTTCCATACTGTTCACACATGCAATGCACTCCCATGAGTAACATCTCTCATTAGATAAGGCATAGAGGTATGGGGGCAAAGCCCTATGATGATTTAGGAGAATCTCTGGATGTGTGTATAAAGTCTAAAGCACTGCCCTCCTCTCCATTCCTGTTGAGAGGATTGCATTTTACCTCAACTTATTTCATACATATTCAGGTTGGAAAGCTTAAGAGAAGAATAGTCCCATATAACTTTGATCTCTAGAAGACAAGGGTGATTCTAGAAGGTCTTATAATAAGAAAATAACTTATAGAAATATTCAGAATCAGAAATTAGTAACTACACAAATACCATTTACTTAACTTCTGAACAGACTCAAGAAAAATAGGTTCTATTTTCAACTTTTTATTATGAAAAATTTCTAACATACAGGAAAGTTGAAAGACTAGCACAATGAGCACCATATACATATCATTACCTAGATTTAACAATTGTTAGTATTGCCTGTTTGCTTCTTTCACCCCCATCTCTCTGTTTTTTTGAATCTTTCAAAGCAAGTGCAGACATCATAATGCTTCACTTAAAAAACCCCAGCATGCACCTCCTAAAAATAATGATATTCTTCTACAAAACCACAATACTGTATCACACCAAAGAAAATGAATCTTTCCTAATATGATTTAAAATCCAGTCTATATTAAAATTTCCCCAATTATCTCCAAGACTTCTTTTTTTGTTTTTTTTTTGGCATGTTACTTTTTTTTTTTTTTTTTTTTTTAAAGCAGATTACAAAAGAGTATATACAATATGTCCAAGGCTCTCTTTTATAGCTGGTTTTTTAGAATTAGGATCCATCAAAGTTCATGAGTGTATTTGGTTATGTTTCTTAAGATTTTTATATAGAACATTATTCCTCTCCTCCTCTGTTCTGGGTCTTTTTTTTTTTTTTTTTTTAATGACAACTTTTTAAAGAAACTAAACCAGTTTTCTTGTACAATATTCACATTTAGGATTTGCCTGATTATTTCTGTGTGGTATCATGCAATTTTTTGCTCTAGCTCATGAATTTTCTGTAAACTGAAAGTTAAGTCTAAAGGCTTAATTACACTCAGGTTAAATATTTTTTACAAGAATGCTTCCTAAGTGATGCTGTGAATTTTATGTCAGGCTACATTTTGATTCACTTTTCCTTACTAATGTCACTCATCTACTTTGCCTTCATTTATACAACTTTCTCATCACTCTTTTTATTCTTAGATTTGCACTTGGAATACGTTCAACATGATGACAGTCCTCTTTTAATAACTTTTTAATCTTGGGCTATCAGTTCACGATTTTTCGCAGTTCCTGGGACAGAAGCAAAAACAATTAATCAGACTGTTGGACAAAGCTGCTGAATTTTATATGTTGGTGTCCTGCCTTCTCTTCCCTTCTGGGACTCTGCTCTCCTCCCTCCCAACACCAAAGATGTTCTCGTTTCCTAGACTTCTTAAAACAGATACCATGAAATATGTTGGCTTAAATAAGATTTATTTATTTATATCCATTTTAACCCCTCCTCTCACCCCCGCCCCGTTGGCTTAAATAATGAGAATTTATTAGCTTGATTATGATGCCTTCATTAAGGTGATGCTTTCTTCCCAAAGACTGGCTGTCAGCGATCCTTGGCTTTTCTGCAACATGGCAAGGCACTTGATGGCATCTGCTGGTTTCTCCCTTCTCTTCTGGGTTGTTGCTTTCAGCTTCTTGCTTATGTCTCTCTCTGTCTCTCTCTGTCTCTCTGTCTGTCTCTCTCTCTCTGTTCAACCCATTTATAAAGGACTTCCATAAGAGGATTAAGAGCCAACCTTGGTTACACCTTAACTGAAGTAGCCTCATCAAAAGGTCCTACTTACAATAGGTTTACACTCACAGGAGTGGATTAGCTTTAAGAACATGATTTTCAGAGGTAAAACGATTCCAAACCACCACATCCCTCTTCAAACTCTATTCTCTCTAGACAATATTTCCAATGTAGACATTATACTCAGCTCAGTAAAATTTCTCAGTCTTCTAACTACAGCTTTAGGCAAGCAGTTCCCTGCTTTCTATAGTTAATCTGGTGAATAGGCTATTGTGAGGATCAAGTAGTATAACGTGCTATAAAGAATAAGTTGTTACCATTTAATCCCTGTCAGCGGTTTAAAGCAGCATTCCCAAAGTATGTTTTCTCTGAGTCATTAATGGCTATTATGAAAAAACAACATCAACTTAATAAGTCAAATGACTTTGAGAGATACTGAGTGTGGCAGTTTGAGATTATTTATAAATCCCCCAAACAGAGATTATGTTTGATAACTAATTTATTCCTCTGGGTGTGATACCCTTTGAATGCATTAGATTCAGCTGACATGTCTTGATTAAATTACCTGTAGAGATTAGGGCTTTGATTCGACCAGGGCGTGACTCAGATTGAGTCCCTGTCCCCTTGATGGGCTGATATAAACCAATACTCACTCAAGAAGATACATGGAAGAGGAGAGAGCTCTGTCATGTTTGATCCTGAGACCCCAGGGAGAGATGAGCTATTGACCTGATAGTTTGCAGCTGAAGAGAACAGAGCAGCTGAGCAGCTGAGAAGGCCCAGAAAGAAAGGAGCCCTATGCCAGAGACTATATAGGAAGCCCTGGGAGACCAGGCAGAGATCAACAGCGACCATCTTGCTTCAACACGTGGCAGCTGACTTTGGTGAGAAAGCAACCTTGAGATGGACTCTTTAGGGCCTGGTAACTCTAAGCTTCTATCCCAAATAAACACCCTTTATAAAAGCCAACAGATTTCTGGTACTTTGCATCAGTACTCCTTTGGCTGACTAATACATTGAGGCAAAATTAAACAGTTTCCTGGTTCTTCATTACAGAAGCACAGTATGTAGCCTTGTCCAAACTTATTTGACAATGGAAACCCCTCAGGCTCCAGAATATTTCTCATTGTTACTATCTCACAGAAATCACTATCAAGGGTTGGTAGTGATTTCTGTGGGATGGTAACAATGAGAAATATTCTAGTGTATCTGTTCTTCTGGAATCTTTGGAGGATAGAGGACTCTACTTATCCATCCTTTTAAGGGATTCCTGTTAGTGGGAAGTTTGTGCATCCTGGCAGGCTGGGGAGGAAAAACACTTGGGACAGGTAATTTCTTTCAGTATCCCCAAATTGTACTGCACAGGACAAATGGTCTTTGTCACCAAAGAAAAAGTCAGAGCTCCAGCCAACATCCTATAATTTTCCTTTATTTGGTTAAAATGTATTCTAATTATTCATGTTTATCCTGCAAGTACGTACAACCTTTCCAAATAGGCTCTTTCAGTTTCTGAATTTGCAGAAGGAAAGTAAGGGGGGGTGGGGGGAGTGGGTTATAAGGACTGACTGTAAACATGAGTAAAATACAAGGAATATAAAAATCAGTAAGTATGTAAAGGAATATGGTATAATCGGGGGACTGGAAGATGTGTTTTGAATAGAGTCTTGAGGAACAAGGAAGGGGAGAAGGAATACTGAGGAAGAGAATAGCAGACCCAGTCACAGAGATAGACAAGTACTGGTAGTAGTAGCAAGCAGAATTACTAGGTCAGAGTAAACATTCTTTGTCAGAGAAATGAGGTTTCATGGCCAAGTGGTGTGTAAACAACAACAAGGAGCACAACAAAAAACAAAGCAGGTAAGATTTGAGGTGGAAAGCAAGAGCGCTCTAATGGTACTTATTGCAGTAGAAGAACCCACAAAGAAGCAGAGGGGTTCCCACAGTTATAGTCAACCCACCCAGACATGGAGCTGGATGTTCTTCTTCAAGATATTTTCTTTCTTGTTTCCCACATTAGTCCCTGTCCCCCACTTTTTAAAAATTACTATTTCATCATAAAGTTTAATCATGGTTCAGAAAAAGCTGAATGAGTAACTTTCTCTCAGAAAATATGTTCTGTGTAGGCTGCAGTTATTTGGGGGCGGGGCCTTGTAAGTTAAATTACCCCATTTTTCTATTTTGAAAATGACAAAAATAATTAACATTTGGTGGAAATACTTGGGCCACAATGTTAACTTTTAAAGTTTTTATTACCAAAAAATGTAAAAACCCAGTAAATATGAAAAATCTGAGAAGATTTGCCTTAAGCTTTCATAAGGCAAAGATCTTTCCCCCAATTCTATTTTACTTCAACTTAAAGGAAGTTTCATTTCCAGTCTGGATATTGAGATGCATATGTCTCCAAATGGCTGGGAATAAATAGAAGAAAGGCAAAAGCCATAAAGCTAAGGGGATGCAACAGACTCTAAGAGAAAGTATCAGAAATACCCAACATGGCAACAAAGAATTTGCAGTTCTTTCTGTCATCCGTGTCCTTTGCTCCATGTTTAAGGAACTCAGTGTAGTTGAAGTTCCCCTCAATGCACGTGAACTCAACGTAGCTGAAGTTCCCCTTTTGGTCAGTAGGTGATTCTCTGTACAGCTTGTCCACTTCCTCATCCGTAAACCGATCCTCCATGGTTGTAGCTCTTTCCGGTAATCCTCCTGGAAGGTGCCAGTTGCTTCTTTATCAAAGCAAGCAAAAGTATTTCTGGTGACATCTTCTGGGTCTGTTCCATTTAACTTTTCATCAAATATTGAGAAACATGGTAAAATTTATGGGATCTGGAGCCTCATTCATCATGGCATCCGTCATCAGCTGGATTTTTCCCCAGGGAGGCAAGCATATCCCACAAATCTTCCTCGTCGATGAACCTCTGTTCTGACTGATCATGTTGAAGGCCTCTTTGAACTCCTGAATCTGTGACTGGTCAAACGTGGCAAACATGTTGGATGTTGCATGCTGAGGGCACTTCTTGGTGGTCTTGATCTTTGCCCTTTTGCTCAACATGGTGGTGGTTAAATCCCTGTGCAGCCTGGAGAATCAGAGCACTTCGCTTCTGCTATCACCACTCTTCCACCCCAAAAGTCGCTACCCGCCTCCACTTGTTTTTGTTTTTGAGGCAATACTCTCCTAATCTTCTCTCCTAGCTCTCTAGCTACTGCTCAGTCCCCTCTATTATTTTTAATAAAAAGTAGCGGTCATTATTCACAATTATAGCCAATAGCTATTGAGGGCTTATGTGTTAAAAATTTGTGGCCAGCATTTTAACTCATTTAATGTACCCAAACCCGTGAGGTAGCTATTCTTATCATCCTTATTGAAATGGAAAAAATGATGTCAGTACTGTACTGAAGTCAGTAAGTTGCTCCCAGAGGTAGTAGTTGTGGAATTTAAGCCTACACTCTTAGTTACTATGCATGTGTTTGTCACTAAAATATTGGCACTTTTCAGAGTTCCAGCCTTTATCCCTTTCTTCTCAAGGCCAAATCTTTGTGTTGACAATTTCTTTAACCTTTCCTTATGGATTTTTTATGACTTATAGTGTTTTCATTATTTGCTCGTTTCTTCATGCACCTTTAAAACTAGCTGCATTTCAAAATTGGTGACTTGACTAAGTAGACCTAGTATTCTTCTTGCTGAATCCTATCAGGTGGCATATGGTTTTTATTTGTCCAGTTACTGATGGCATTTGATCACTTGATTAAGATGGTGTCTGTCAGGCTTCTCCACTGTAAAGTTACTCTAGCTCCTTTTGTAATGAATAAGAATTTTGTGGGGAGATAATTTAGAACTATGTAAATGTTCTCAGCCTTATCAAACTTTTAATTTATATAATTCTATATATCTGGATGGATTCCTAGGTTATACAATGAGTTATAATAAATTATCATTTTTTATTTTGTAGCTCAATTTGTCTCAGAACTGGCCAGTGGGACACAAGTTGCCTTGTATCTCTCTCTCTCTTTTTAAAGATTTATTTTATTTATTTATTTTTTCCCCACCCCCCACCATTGTTTGTGCTCGCTGTGTCTGTTCATTGTGTGCTTGTTTTCTTTTTTAGGAGGCACCAGGAACTGAACCTGGGACTTCCTATGTGGTAGATGGGAGCTCCACCGCTTGAGCCATGTCTGCTTCCTGGCTTGTATCTTCTGACATGCCACATTAGTCTTTGAGCATCTCCTTATTTTCTGGCACAATAATATGCTCCAGGCTCATCTTGTACTTTCCATTTTCCAGTCTTGGAATCAGCCATTTTGCCAAGATGAGAAATGAAGTGGATAATGGTATGTAGAAGCCAAGATCTGGGCTAGATGCACTCATTATTTTGTGGTGTCTTACTTCCAGTCTCCCTCCAGACCCTCTCAGTGGACAGAGTAGTATGTACTTATACACTTTATACTCTCACAAATAGAAATAGTTATAAATGTATATACATTTGGGTGTATATACATATAGATATAGGTGTAAAAGTACATACTGATACTTCCATTACCAGACCAACACCAAAGTGTTTATTCCAGTTTTCTTTCCATAATGGTAACTCTCTTCCTCAACAATGCAAAATCCATTATCCTTAATATATTTACTTATTTGATCAACCCTCTCATATACAACCAATCTCCCATTGCTTCTACCACTCCCTCCTCTGTTCAAATGCCCTCTTTACTCTTGCCCAAAGCCAAGTGGGCCCCCCAACATGGTTCTCCTTATCGAGCATGGTAATAATACCCCACACCCAGGTTGCTTTTCTATGTAGATGCCCTACTCATCCACCTCAGGCCCCAATACCAACTCCTTCTGTAGCAGTTTGGCATTATTTATGAATTCCAAAAATAGATATTGGATTATGTTTGTGAACTGGTCTTTTCCTCTGGGCATATTAGATTATATTGGATTGAAAGGTTTACTTGATTAAATAATGATTAAGGCTTTGATTGGGCCATGTCAGTAGGACGTTGGATGTAGATAAAACTATACGACAGAGCAGAGGAGTGAGTTGGAGTCTTGACTGAGTTTTCAGCTGGAGTCTGGGAAGTAAGCACACAGAGAAGCAAAGCAGCTGATCCCGGAGAGAATTGAGCCCCATGGGAGAGAGAAAGCTATTTGTCTGATAGTCTACAGCTGGACTTGTGGGGAAAGGCAAAGCCTAGAGAACCTCATAGTGTACAGCTGACCTTGTGGGGAAAACAGAGGAGCTGAGCCCATAGAGAAATAAGCCCCAGGAAGAGAGGAACCCAGGAAGCCTGAACCCTGGCAGATGTTGGCAGCCATCTTGCTCCAACACGTGGCAGTAGACTTTGGTGAGGGAAGTAACTTATGCTTTATGGTCTGGTAACTTTAAGCTTCTACCCAAAATAAATACCCTTTATAAAAACCAACTGATTTCTGGTATTTTGCATTAACACCCCTTTGGCTGACTAATATACCCTCCTTGCCTTATTCTGGCTGACACAACCTGCCAGCTGTCTCCCAACAAAGCACAACTCTCTACAAAGTACTTTTTATAATACATCATCTCCTTTGCTTCTTATAAAACTTCTACTTAATAGTTAAGGAAGTTATTATTATCCCTAATTTTTCTTTTAACAGATCCTCAAGGATCTAGTTCAGAAAAATTTAACATGCTCAAGGTCATACAGCTTATACAAAACAGGCTGAGAATGTGGAGCTCCTCCACTCCACCAATCCATGATGACCCTGAACATGTGCCAAAATTACAATAATTTTTCTTTTTCCTACAATAGAAATATGTTTCAAACTCATTCAGTTTATGGTCAACTATGATTTCCAGGTTTTTCTTTTCCTGCCATATATATACCAAGCAGTAATGTAGTAGAAAAAGGACTGTGTGCAGAATCAATAAAGGTTAACTTTAGTTCCAGCTCTGATTTGTGAGACTTTAGGAAGTCACTCACTTTCCTCAACTGTGAAAAGGAGGTTAGAATAAGTCAGTGAGATTGAAGATTGTGGGAAAATGACAGAGTAGGAAGCTCCAAGAATCAGTCCCTCTACCAGAACAACTGTTAAACAGGCAGAAACTGTCTGAATCAACTATTTTGAAACTCTAGAGTATAGTAGAACACTATTCATCCAGAGAAAAGCAGGAGGAAGAAGCTGGAAAATTGCAGTAAATCCTAGTGAATTGCATTCTCTGTATGGCGGTTACAGTCACCCATCCCCAAGACTAGCCGCAGGCAGCAGTGAGATACTCAACTCCAGCCCCTGGTGCAACTTGCTGGTGCCAGAGTGGGATACCTCCCCAAGATTGCAGGGTGTGTGGTCCAATCACTAATCACTGTTTTTTTTATTATCATTTTTTATTAGAGAAGTTGTGAATTTACAAAACACTCATGCATAATGTGCAGAATTCCCATACAACACCCCTCCATGAACATTGTTGTGGAAAATTTGTTACAGATTATAAGAGAACAGCATCAGACTATTACCACTGACTATGGTCTATAGCTTACATTTAGTATATTTTTTCCATACTCCGCCCCCCCTACTATTAGCACAGTAGCTTCTTTGACATTGATGCAAGAATATTACAATATTGCTGTTAACTATAGTCCATAAATTATATTAATTATATTTTCCCCATGCATCTTCATATTCTTACCACCACATAATAGTGATGTACATTTGTTCTAGTTCATAGAAGAACTTTACTTTTTTTAAAAATTATTTTATTTATTTATTTATTTTACCAGGAGGTCCCAGAGATCGAACCCGGGTCCTTCCATATGGGAGATGGATGCCCAACCATTTGAGCCACATCTGTCCCCCAGAAGAACATTCTTGTACTTGTACTATTAACCACAATCCACATCCACCTCCAGGTTCACTATTATTCAGTCCCTAGATTATTCTCTAGCTTTCTTTCAATTGACATTTACATCCCTAGACTACCCCTTTCAGCCACAAACCCATTTATAAACGAGTTGTGTTAGTTACACTCACAATAATGTGTTAACATCAACTCTATCCATTTTCACACTTCTATAGTCAGGCTAATTAAAAATTCTACATATATTAAGCCCTTTCTCAGCCCGCATCCTATCTCCTAGTAACCTATACTCTAGGTTTGAACTATTTATTTATTCTTCATATTTAGTTCATATTAGTGAGACCATACAATATTTGTCCTTTTGTGTCTGGCTTATTTCACTCAGCATAATGTCTTCAAGATTCATTCATGTTATCATATGTATCCAAATTTCATTTCTTCTTATAGCAGCTTAGTATTCCATCATATATATATACCACATTTTGTTTATCTATTCATCGGTTGATGGGCACTTGGGTTGTTTCCATCTTTTGGCAATTGTGAACAATGCCACTATGAACATCGGTGTGCAAATGTCCGTTTGTATCACTATTTTCAGTTCTGGATATAGTCCTCGTAGAGGGATTGCTGGATCATACGGCAGCACTATATTTAGTGTCCTAAGGAAGCACCAAACTGTCTTTCACAGAGGCTGTACCATTTTACATTCCCACCAAGAGTGACGGAGTGTTCCTATTTCTCCACATCTTTTTCAGTACTTATTGTTTTCTGTCTTTTTAAAAATTTTAATAATGGCCATTCTATGAGGTGTGAGATAATATCTCATTGTAGTTTGGATTTGTATTTCCCTAATAGCTAGTGATATTGAACATTTTTTCATGTGCTTTTTTTGCCATTTGTATTCCCTCTTTGGAGAAATGACTGCTTAAGTCTTTTGCCCATTTTTTAATAAGATTGATTGCTCTTTTATTGTTGAGGTATATGATCTCTTTATATAGCATGGAAATCAAACCCTTATTGGATATGTGGTTTCCAAATATATTCTCCTAATGAGTGAGCTGCCTTTTCACCTTCTTGACAAAGTCCTTTGAATAACAAAACTTTTTAAGTTTGAAAAGGTCCCATTTATCCATTTTTTTCCCATTGCTTGTAATTTCAGTTTAAGGATCCACCATCTACCACCAGGTCTTGAAGATATTTCCCTACATTTTCTTCTAGGAGATTTATGACCACTGCTTTTGATTGACAACTTCAGAGTGCTGGACGACTGGCTCTGAGGGTGGCCATTGTTTTAACCTGCCAAAGGCAAAAGTGGCAGAGGAGACTTAAAGACAGAACCTTTCCTCAAAACTATGGAAAAGAATTAATGAGCTGCATTTACTGGGTAAGTGCTGAATCAAGAAAACACAACCTCAGAGAGTCGTAGGAGAAATTAATGGGACTCTTGCTTGTTCCTTCCTCATTCCCTTTCCAGGGAAGTATGGAACCCATCCTCACTTCCTTTGTGGGTCCCTGGCCTTGTTCCATTGGAAAGACTGACCTGGGAAACTTCTCTCCTGCTCCCCGCCCCCCCCGCCCCCCCATCCCTCAGAATTTGTCATCCAGGCAAAAGCTTGAGACAGCAAAAGCAGAGTGAGAAACAGATGATTTGGGGGCAACCTGGGGCAAAAGTATACATCCCTTAAGTCCTGTGGAAGAGCACACTAGAGGGGAAGAACGTCTGTATACTGAGGAGTAGAGGAGGCATTCAAATTCCTGTAGACAGGGGAACTCCTAAGGCCACTAACAAGACAAGCCCAGGACAAGACACAGGCCCAGAGAAGACAGGGAAGATCTATACTTTTTTATTTTTTTTTTTAAAGATTTTATTTATTTATTCATTTATCCCCCCCCTGCTGCTTGTGCTCGCTGGGTCAGCCAACCACGCCGTGCAGGCGGGCCTGCCCTCACCAGGAGGCCCCGGGAACCGAACCGGGGCCTCCCATATGGTAAATGGGAGCCCCACTGATTGAGCCACAGCCGCTTCCCAAGACCTATACTTTATATTCACCTTTGGCTGACCTTCTTGATAGAGCAGTTGAATTCTGAAGGAGAGCACCAGCCAACACAAAGCCAATTTGCAAATACAGTGAAAGGTGTTTTTTTGCATTGGTTTGTTTGTTTAGTTCCTGGAACTCAAGAAAATCTCTGTCATGTCACTATCTGGGTACAAATTCATGAAACAGCTCAGGAACTAAATCCAAGAGTTAACATTTTACAGTACTTAAATTTATAGTGTGCAACAAAAGATTACAAGACATGAAACAGGAAATGATGGCCCATCCAAAGGAAGAGGATAAAAATTCAGAAAACATCAACAAAGAAGACCAAACTGTGGCCATACCTGACAAAGATTTTTAAAAAATGATCTTCAATAAAGTCAAGGAGATGAAGGAAAATAAAGAGAACTAAAGTTATATCAGGAAAACAATGAAGGAATAACATGAGAATCTCAATAAAGAGATTGAAATTTTAAAAAGGAACCTAAAAGAACTACTGGAGTTGAAGACCACAGTACTGAAATGAAAAATTCCCAGGAAGGTTTCAACAACAGATTGGAGCTGGTGGAAGAAAGAATCAGTGAACTTGAAGACAGGACAATTAAAATGAGTTAAGCGGCAGTCTGAGTAAGGACACTGAGCCTTTTAGCAGTAGGGAACATGTTTCTGATACATTTTTATATCCCTAGTTTCTCTACACAAGGGCTTCTGAACGTTGAAGGCATCCTGTGAATGTTGAATGAAGTTTAAGTGAGAGAATGGATGGGAGGAGAGATTGGAGTAGAAGAGGGCAGGGATGGGAGGTGTTGGTGTTTTTTGGGGTGGTAGCAATAGGGAACTTCGAGGCAGCCTGTTAGGACTCCCCTGGCAACAAGGGGCTTCTATTTGCATATTAGACATGTGAAACAAAAGGGTTGCGAATGAATTGTGGGGTGGACACTGGATTTTTTTTGGTTGCTTTCACTCCTCTGGGAGTTTGAGGTCTAGACGATTTCATCATTGTCTGAGAATAGATAGTGTGCTTCGTCAAGAAGTGAAAGATACAGATACCTCACTACAAATTTTAAGAGAAAAATCATTATACTGACCAACCCCATCCCATGCTTCAGTTCCTTATTGTGTGATCTTGCTACACTTTACACAGTTTGTACTCTCTCATCAAATTCAAGCTCTCTTTGAGCCTCAGAGGTATGAACACTGCTTCACAGAGGGCTTTACTAGAATGGGGCTAAATATACTTCTTGTAGCTGGGAAACTATTTTCAGATTATGTGACCTCTGGCCACCTTTCCAATTTTGAAAATCTGTGGTTCTTTTCTTTTCTTGAAGATATAATGGTTCATCATCAGGAATTGATTCTTTGTTTTGTTTTTGTGAATTTATGGCCATAGAAATTTAGACTTGGAGAGACTTTAGAGATTGTTTAGCTCCAGTGGTTTTACAGTTTTGGGGAAACTTTGGAATTATTTTCTTTGATTCCATCATTCAACAAATATTAGCACCTGTTGTGTACCTGTGATGGAGCACTAACAGACCTACCTGGTCTATGCCCTTTTAGAGGTACAGTCTAGTACAGGAGACAAATGTGCATCAGATTATTATACAAATAGAACTTAATATTGAAACTGGACGAATGCTCTGAAAAAGAGGTACTTGAATGGGTGTAGGAGGATTTAATTTAGGGAAATTGGGATAGACTTCTGAAGAGGGGCAGTCTTGACCCAATATCTGAAGATTAGGAGTCAGGGGGAAGAGCATTCAAGACAGGAAATAACATTTGCAAAGATCCAATGGTCTGAGGAATATGACTTTCAAGGAACTGAAAGAAAGCCAACATAGAGGCAAAAGAGCATGGAGAGTGGTGTGAAGTGAGGCTAAACAGAACAAGATGCTGGAACCACAGGAGAACAGCTTGATTGACCTACCAGATTATGAGCATGTAGAAGATGAAACTTTTCCTCCTTTCCACCTCCAGCCTCTCCAGAGAGAGAAAATGGTGAAGGTGGTGAACCTGATGAAGAGTCAGGGAGGGGAGCACCTGTTCCTGTACCTCCAAAGAGAACAGTTAAAAGGAATATACCCAAATTGGATGCTCAGAGATTAATTTCAGAGAGAGGGCTTCCAGCCTTAAGGCATGTGTTTGATAAGGCAAAGTTCAAAGGCTGAAGACGTAAAGACGCTGATCAGACACATGGAGCACTGGTCACATAGACTATTCCCTAAACTGCAATTTGAGGATTTTATTAACAGAGTTGAATACCTGGGAAATAAAAAGGAGGTTCATACCTGTTTAAAACGAATTCGACTTGATCTCCCTGTTTTACATGAAGATTTTATTAGCAATAATGATGAAGTTGGGGAAAATAATGGCCATGATGTAACGGCTACTGAATTTGATCCCTTTTTGACAAACTCATCTGAAAGTGACAAGTTTGTTTCTCAGTCAAGTAGAAGCCTGACAGAAGAGCAACAACAAAGAATTGAGAGAAATAAACAACTGGCCTTGGAAAGAAGGCAGGCAAAGCTACTGAGTAACAGTCAGTCCCAAGGAAATGACTCCTTAGTGAACACACCAACAGTACATACAATTGAAGAAGTTAATACAGGTGAAGATCAAAATGAGTCAAATGGATTAAATGAAGACATTGTAGACAATCCACATCATGCTGCTGCTGCTGCCAATACTATAAATGTAGAGGAGGAAATAAAATGAGAAAAAAACATAACTGGACTGATCCTTTAAAAATGTACAGTAGCAACTTTATGTTTCATCAATGATGTTACTGAAGACTCAACTAAGAGAAAATTTATCTATTAACTTAATATTCTCCAAGTTTGGGCTTACTATGTATTTTGTCTACTTTGAGTGAAAACCCTTTTGTAGTAAAGCTTTTGCAGATTTCCTGTTTAAAATCTGGTATTTATTTATAATTATGCTTTTAATTTATTAGGTCTAATTAAGTGTTCTCTTTAGCATTTATTTTTATATAGATGGATATGGCTTCATAAAATTAGTAGTTAATAAGCAATTTCTGCTGCTAGTGTGCTTTGGATGCCTTGTTTTCACTAAATTGTGTGATTTTAAGATGTAACTATATGTTGAATATTAATGTCCATTAAAAAAAATAAATGAAAATAATTTTTACAAACTGAAAAAAAAAAAAAAATGAGTTAAGCTGTGGACAAGAAAGAAAAAAAAAAGTTAGAGAAAGGGAAAACAGCTTAAAAGTCCCGTGAGACAAAATCAAATACACATTATGGGAGTGTTAGAGGGAGAAGAAGGAGAGAAAGGAGCAGAAGGAATATTCAGAGAAATAACAGACAACTTCCCAAACTTGGCAAAAGATGTGAATAGGCACATCCAAGAAGCCCAGAGAACATCAAATAGGATAAACTTGAAAAGAAATAAGCCCAGATATCGGTGGTCAAACTGTTGAATGCAAAGGGCAAGGAGAGAGTTTTGAAAGCTGCAAGAGAAAAGCAATATGTTATGTACAAGTGAGTCCCAATTAGATTAAGTGCCAATTTCTCACCAGAAACTGTGGAGGTAAGGAGGCAGTAGGTTAAAATACTTAAAGTGCTGAGAGAAATACAACTGCCAACACCAAATTTTATAACTGGCAAGACTTTCTTTCAAAATGAGGGAGAGATTAAGACATTTCCAGATAAGCAAGAGTCAACACTGGACCTGCCCTACAGCAATAAAGGGAGTTCTTCAGACTGAAAGGAAAGGACAGTAGTTCTTCAAATGGAAAGAAAAGGATCAAAATGGCATAAAGAAATAAATACCTTTGGTAAAGGTAACCATTTGGGTAATTATAAATGGCAGTTCTAGTGTATTGTATTTTTTTTATCTGTAACTCCACTTCTTACTTCTTATAGGGGCTAAAATGCAAATGCATAAAAACTAATGATAAATCTATGGTTTTGGATATACAATTTACAAATATATACTTTTTAACAAGTACTAAAAAAAACAAAGGTGAGGAGATGGGGGTATAGAAATAGTGTATGTGTATGCTATTGAAGTTAAGTTGGTGTTTTAGTTTGCCAAAGGGCTGCCGATGCAAAGTACCAGAAATCGCTGGCTTTTATAAAGGGATTTATTTAAGGTAAAGGCTTACAGTTCCAAGGCCATGAAAAGTTCAAACTGAGGCACCATCCGAGATGCTTTCTCACCAGTCAGCTACTGCTGATCCTGGCATATTGCCATGTGGTAAGGCAAGATGGCCACCAGTCTCTGCCCAGGTTTCAGCCTTCCCCTCTGGGCTCACCCTTTCTTCTTGAGCTATGTGGGCCCATCCTCTTGAGGCTTCATGCTTAAGTGATCCTATAGTCCTCTCTCTCCTGGCATAGGGCTTATTTCTTTTCAGGCCTCCTTTATCAGTCTCAGTTGTTCTGCTCTCTTCCCAATTTCAGCTGTAAGCTATCAGGCAAATGGCTCATCTTTCTTTGGGGCCTCAGCTGTTTGAGCCTCATCACATGGCAGAACAAAAAATGGCAGGGCTCTGTCTTCCTGTGTCTGTCTGATTGAGTGTCTGTTTATATCAGACCCAGCAAGGGGGTAGGGACTCAACCCAAGTCCCATCTCACTGACATAGTCTAATAAAAAATCCTACAGCAATCTTAACAGGTAATCTAATCAAAGACCCCTCAGCTGAATTTAATGCAATCAAAGGATATCATACCCAGAGGGCTAGATTAGTTTATAAACATAATCTTTCTCTTTTTGGGATTCATAAAATAATCTCAAATTGCCACAGTTGCTATCAAATCCAAAATAGTTGTTACATATTTAGGAAGTTAAATTTTAACTCCAGGGTAAGCACAAGAAAATATATGAAACACATATTCTGAAAGAATGAGAAGGGACTCAATATGGTACTAGACAAACAAACAAACAAACAAAAAAAAAACAATAACAAATAATTACAAAAGTAGGCATTAGTGGAAGCATTGAGGGACAGAAAAGGTATAAGACTTGAAAAGACTAAATAGCAAAATGGTAGAATAAAATCCTGCATTATCAGTAGGTACTTTACACGTAAATGGGTTAAACTGTCAAAAGGCAGAGCTTGGTAGAATGGATAAAAAGCATGACCCTACTATATCTGTTTACAAGAGACCCACCTTAAATTCAAAGACAAAATCAGGTTGAATATAAAATGATGGAAAAAATATATACCATGAAAATAGTAACCAAAAGAGAATTGCGATAGCTATATTATTATCAGATAAAACAGGTTTAAAAAAGTGTTACAAGGGACAACAAAAGACATTATATACTGATAAAAAAGAAAACATAACATTATAAATATTTATGCACCTAACAGCAGAGTCTCAAAATATATGACACAAAAAGGAAATAGTAGACTTCAATGATACTCTAAATCAGCTAGACCTAACAGACATATAAAACACTTCACCCAACAGTAGCAGAATACTAATTCTTCTCTAGTCAACATGGATCATTAACCAGGATAGAATGTACATTAGGTTACAAAACAAGCATCAATAAATTTAAAAATATTGAAATCATATAATGTATCTTCTCTGACAAAAATGGAATGAAACCAGAAATCAATAGCAATGTACTCTTAAACAACCAGTGGGTCAAAGAAGAAATCATGAGGGAAATTAAGAAATATTTTGAGGTGAATGGAAATGAAACTACAACATACCAAAACTTACGGGATGCAGCAAACACAGTGCTGAGAGGAAATTTTATAGTGCTAAATGCTTACATTAATAAAGAAGATCTCAAATCAGAGACATAATGTGGAAAGTAGAGAATCTGAAAAAGAACAAAATAAACACAAAGTGAGCAGAAGGAAGGAAATAACAAAGATTAGAGCAAAGATGAATGAAATGGGAAAAAAAACACACAAAACAATAGAGAGAACCAACAAAACCAAAAGTTGGTTCTTTGAAGAGATCAATAAAATGGACAAAACTTTAGAATGACAAAGAAAAAATTAGGACACAAATAGCTAAAATCAGAAATGAAAAGGGGGATAGTACTACCCACCCCACAGAAATAAAAAGGACGGTAAGAGGAAACTATGAACAACTGTATGCCAACAAACTATATAACCTAGATGAAATAGACAAATTCCTACAAACACATAAACTACCTAGAATGACTCAGCAAGAAAGAGAAGATCTCAGCAACCAATAATTAGTAAAGAGATCAAATCAGTAACCAAAAACCTAACAAAGAAAAGCATAGGGCTAGATGGCTTCATAGAGGAATTTTACCTAACATTCCAAGAAGAATTAACACCAGGTCTGCTCAAACTCTTCCAAAAAAATTGAAGGAGAGGGAACACTCCCAACTCATTTTATGAGGCTAACATCCTCCTCCTCTAAAACCAGATAAAGATACCACAAGAAAAGAAAATTACAGACCAATATCCCTTATGAACACAGATGCAAAAATCCTCAACAAAATACTAGCAAACTAAACCCAACAGCACATTGAAAAAATTATACACCATGACCAAATGGAATTTATTCCAGTTATGTAATGGTGGTTTAACATAAGAAAGTTAATTAATATAATATATGACATTAACAGAATGAAAGGGAAAACCCCCTCAAAATTATCTCAACTGATGCAGAAAAGGCATTTGATAAAAATCCAGCACCCCTTCTTGATAAAAACACTTAGAACACTAGAAATAGAAGGAAATGTCCTCAACCTGATAATGGGTATGTATGAAAAACCCACAGCTAACATCATATTTAATGGTGCTAGACTCAAAGCATTCCTTTTAAGATGAGGAACAAGGTAAGGATGCCAACTATCACCACTGTTATCCAACATGGTACTGGAAGTTCTAGCCAGAGCAAATAGACAAGAGGAAGAAATAAAAGGCATCCACATTGGAAATGAAGAAGTAAAATTTTCTCTATTTTTAGATATGATCCTATACACAGAAAATCCTAAAAAATACTCAACAAAGCTCCTAGAGTTAATAAATGAATTGAGCAAAGTGGTGGTGTGGCAGTTTGGGATTATTTTTGTGAACTCCAAAAAAGAGAAAGATTATGTTTGTAAACTGGTCTGTTCCTCTGAGTGTGATACTCTCTGATTGTATTAAAAGGTTTTAAGTTTACTTAATAAAATCAATTTAGGGCTTTTGATTTGACCACATCAGTAAGGTGTGACTTAGGTTGTATCCCTGTCCCTTTGGTGGGACTTAGATACTCACTCGAGAAGACACACATGGCAATCTGTCATTGTTCGATTGAGATCGAGAGCTCTGTCATGTTCGATTCTAAGGCCCCAGGGAGAGATAAGCCATTGACCTGATAGTTTGCAGCTGAAGAGAACAGAGCAGAGAGCACCTGAGAATGCCCAGAAAGAAAAGAGCCCTATGCCAGAGACTGATATAGGAAGTCCTGGGAGACCAGGCAGAGATCATCAGCGACCATCTTGCTTCAACACATGGCAACTGACTGGTTAGAAAGCAACCTTGAGTTGGATTCTTTAGGGCCTGGTAACTCTAAGCTTCTACCCCAAATAAATACTCTTTATAAAAACTAACAGATTTCTGGTACTTTGCATCAGCACCCCTTTGGCTGACTAATACAGGTGGGGTACAGAAAATCAGCAGTGTTTCCATATATTAATAATGAACAATCTGAAGAAATCAAGAAAATTTTACTTATAGTAGCAACTAAAAGAATCAAATATCTAGGAATAAATCTAATCAAGAATATAAAGGACTTATAGAAAACTACAAAACATTGCTAAAAAAAAAATAAAGACCTAAGTAAATGGAAGGACATTCTGTGTTCATGGATTGGGAGTCTAAGTATCATTAAGATGTCAATTCTATCCATACATAATCAACACAGTCACAATCAAACTTCCAACAACCTTCTTTAAAGAAATGAAAAAGGCAATCATCATATTTACATGGGAGGGTAAGGGGCTCTGAATAGCCAGAGCCATATTGAAAAGGAAGAATGAATTTGGAGGACTCACACTTCCTGATCTTAAAACTTATTAGAAAACCACAGTAATCAAAACAGCATGGGGGGCGGATGTGGCTCAAATGGTTGGGCGTCCATCTGCCATATGGAGGGACCTGGGTTCGATCCCCGGGACCTCCCGGTAAAATAAAAATAAATAAACAAAACAAAACAAAACAAAACAGCATGGTGCTGGCACAAGGACAGACATAGACTAATGGAATAGAATAAAGAGTTAAGAAATCTATCCTCATATTATGGCCAACTGATTTTTGACAATGATGCCTAGTCCACTTAATTGATAAAGAATAGTCTCTTCAACAAATGGTGTTGGGAAAACTGGATGTCCATATGCCAAAATGAAGGTGGACCCTGACCTCACATCATATTCAAAAACTAAGTCAAACTGAACCAAAGACCTAAACTTTAAAACTATAAAATTCCTAGAAGAAACTATAGAGAAGCATATCTTGGACCTTGTGTCAGGCAATGGTTTCTTAGACTTTATACCCAAAGCACAAGCAAAAAAAGAATAAATGGGACCACTTCAAAATTAAAAACTTTTGTGCATCAAAGGGACAACATACACAATGGGAGAAAATACTTGGAAACCACATATCCAATAAGGCTTTAATAACTGGAATATTAAAAAAAAAAAAAGAAAAAGAAATCCCGGGAACGAATGTAGCTCAAGTGGTTGAGTGACTGCTTCTCAAGTATGAAGTCCTGGGTTCAATCCCCAGTACTTTCTTTTTTTTTTTTTTTAAGATTTTATTTATTTATTCATTTATCCCCCCCTTGCTGCTTGTGCTCGCTGGGTCAGCTAACCATGCCATGCGGGCAGGTTTGCCTTCACCAGGAGGTCCTGGGAACCGAACCCGGGGCCTCCCATATGGTAAACGGGAGCCCTACTGACTGAGCCACAGCCGCTTCCCCCCAGTACTTTCTAAAAGGGAAAAAAAAAATCCCTTAACTGAACAACAAAACGACAAACAACCCAATTACAAAATGCACAAAAGATTAGAATAGATGTTTCTCCAAAGAAGATACACAAATGGCCAAAAAGCACATGAAAAGATGTTCAACATCATTAATCATTAGGAATATGCAAATGAAACCACAATATTACAATTTCACATCTATTAAAAAAATAGAAAATTACAAATGTTGGAGAGGATTGAGCCCAAGAGGAACACTCATTTATTGTTGGTGGAAATGTAAATGGTGCAGCCGCTGTGGAAGACAGTTTGGTGGTTCCTCAGCAAATTAGGTATAGAATTACCATATGACCCAGCAATCCCACTTCTAGGTATATACCTGAAAGAATTGAAGCAGGGACTCAAAGAGATATTTGCACATGATGTTCATAGCCAAAAGATGGAAGGAACCAAAGTGTCCATCAAGTGATGAATGAATAAACAAAATGCAGTATATACTCACAATGGATTATTCAGTTGTAAAAAGGAATGGCATTCTAATACATGCAACATCATGGATGAACCTTCAAGACGTCATGTTGAGTGAAATAAGGACAAAAGGACAAATAGTTTATGATCTCACTGATATAAAATAATTAGTATAAGCAAATTCATAGTCAGAAACTAGAATATAGGTTACCAGGGCCAGGATGGGGGTAGGGAATGGGGAGTTAATGCTTAAGTTGTACAGAGTTTCTATTTGGGATGGAAAAGTTTTCGTAATGGATGATGGTAATGGTAGCACAACATTGTGAATACATTTAATAGCACTGAAATATATATTTCAATGTGGTTAAAAGGGGCAATTTTAGGTTGAATATGTTACTAGAATAAATTTTTAAAAATTCATAGGACTGTACAACACAGTGAATCTTAAAGTAAATCATGGGCTATCCTTAATAGTACAATCATTAAAAACGTGCTTTCATCAATTGCAACAAATGTACAAGGTGTAAGTAATAATAAAAGATGGTATATAGGGGGAAAAAAAAAAGACTAGATTAGCAGTTCTCTGCCTGGTAGTGGGTGAGATAGACAACCCTCCAGCTTCCCTCCCCAAAATCACCCAGGGAGCTTTAGCGGTTTTTTTTGTTTGTTTTGTTTTTTGCCAATGATATGAATGCGTCCAGAAATTCAGCTAGAAATATCTGATCAAATAATCCTTAAAACCCCCTAATTGCGTAGTTAAAATTCCAAGCCAATCTTTCTCTATGAAATATTAGTTAGCTGTTTTTATTCTTCAGTTTATCATCTTATCTGTAGCTCAATATTTTATCCTTCATTTAAAAATATTGATGGCCTGTTATATACCAAGCATTGTGTTATCTGGTTTTTGCTATATCTCTTTTCCGAGTTGTCAGTCATTTAGAAATTTAGCCCTATCTTCCAACTTTGCAATCCAAAGTATTCGCATTGAAATCATGTTATTTACAGATATGTTGGATTATTCTCCATTCCATTTTTTTTTTATACCACCAAACATATTTCATATACCACCTCTAGGGTGAAAGACATTAATAAATTGCTCTTGGGAACAACCGTCATTCACTAACAGCGGCCCGATCGACACTATAATTTCCTAGCGGGTCTGTGGGAATTCGGGTGGGTCGTTTGAAAAGTTTGAATGAGTTCACAATAAATTCTTCCACCTTAGAAGGGCATCACTGGCTCGGCATGTTAGCTCAGATTCAGGTAGGTAGCTGTGCAGCATCTCATGTTCTCAGTGGGTGGCTGCTAAGTGATTTAAAACCACCACCACCCCGCCCCCCATGTCTTGATGTGAACCTGGCGGGGCTGTAATTTCCTTGGTTACCCTCCTGTGAATCACAGACACAACATTGCCCTTTATCACTCCACAGGAACTTTCCCAGGACCCCGCTTTAACTGAGAAACAACGATGTCGGCTCCTCACAGGCTCACGCACGCCGTCCGCTTCCTTTGGGAGTCGCGCTCCCAGCGCCGCCGCTCTTGTCCTCAAGGAGCCTCTGCGTCCCTCCGCCTCCCTGGCTCCGCGTGCCCTTCCGTCAGTCCCTCTGCCCCGCCGACGCGAAGGGAAGCGGGGAGCGCGCGCCGGCGACAGGGCGACGTGCGCGAGACGCACGTCCCCGCGCGGAGCGCCGGAAGGAGCCCGGGCCGGGACCTTGCGAGTCGCGGCGCGCTCCCCCAGCACCCGCCCGCGGCCCCGCGCGCGCGCACGGGGGAGCTGCCGCCACTGCCGCCGCCGCCGCCGCCGCCGCGGCTGCTGCTCCGGCTGCGGCAGGAGGCGGCGCTGGCTGGCGGCTGCGCTCGCTCCAGTCGGCGAGCGAACGAGCAAGCGAGTGAGCGAGCGTGTGTGTGTTTTTTAAAGATGGCCGGAGCGGCGGCGGCGGTGGCCGCGGGAGCAGCAGCTGGAGCCGCAGCGGCAGCTGTGTCGGTGTCGGCTCCCGGCCGGGCCTCGGCACCCCCGCCGCCCCCGCCAGTGTACTGCGTGTGCCGGCAGCCGTACGACGTGAACCGCTTCATGATCGAGTGCGATATCTGCAAGGACTGGTTCCACGGCAGGTAAATAAACCCCCCCTCCAGCCCTGCCGCCGCCGCCACCGGCCACCGACCAACCGCCGCCTCCGCGCTGGCGGCCCGCGCCTCTCTCCTGCCCCGGCCGCCGCGCGGAGGGGGCCTCGGCGCAGACACCGGCCCCGAGCCGGGGCCCGGGGCAGCGGGGCGCTCGGGGACCCCTGGTTCGCCGGGCGCCGGTCCGACTGAGGGGAGGTGGTGGGATCGCCCGGCCGGGGCCAAGAGTCGCCACAACAAACAGGAACAAAGGGGGCCGAGAGAGAAGTTGGCAGAGGGAGGCCGGGCGAGGGGACCGCGGGCCGGGGGAGGCGCTGGCGGGGGCGCGCGGCGCCGGCCCTGCGGGTCGCCCCTCGCTCCCCTCCAGCCGGGGCCGCCGCCCCGCCGGGGACTCCCGGCCGGGGAGCCTTGGCTGGCCCCGCCGCTCTGCCCACCTCCTCTCCGCTGCGCCTTCCTTCCGGGCGGCGACGGGCTTGCTCCACTTCAGTGTCTCAAGAAATTGCCCTCCTCCCCTCCCCCATCGCGGTTCCCTGTCGCGCCCCCTTCCCCTCTTCTTTCTAAAACTTCATCGGCTGGCCTGGTTTGGGGACAGGGGCCGTCGGCGGTGCCTCGTAATCGTCAGCGCCAGCCCGGCGGGGCTCCGCTGAAGTAAACAGAGCAACAGATGAGGCACTCTCGAGGACTTAAAAAGATGTTGATTCTAAGTTTGGGATCTGGGTCTTCTCGGAGGGGCGTCAGGTTGGAGTCGGATGCGCCCCCCCCCCCGCCCCACATCCCCTTCTCGCGGGGAGTGGAGCAGATGGACTTGGGCGTGGGGGCCCGAAGGTACAGTTTCTCTTCCCAGACCCCCTGTGCTGCCCTCCCTCCGCAGCTCAAACTTTACAAAGAGTGAAATTTCACGTCATCCGCGGGGCCGCCGAGACCTGGCACTGCCCCCCAGGGCTCTGGCTCCCCGCGCTTTGTGGGAGCGAACTTTAGTGCATCGGGTGCGCACTTTGGCTTCGGGGTGAGGGAGGCGGCGGTGAGCGTTGCCCTCTGATTCAGCCGCCGCCTGCGTTTCTGGTTTGACGTTTGTGAGAGATCGGGCCGCCTCCGCAGCCAGGCCGCCGACTCGTGTGTTTTGTAATCAAAGTGTGAGGCTAATAAAGGGCGGCGCCACAGCCTCTTGACTCCGGCGTGGGAGGGATTCACAGGCATTTAAACAAAGAACTATTTGGGGTTGGGCTCCCAAAGTCCTTATTTGGGTGCTCTGGTAAAGCTCCTGGTCACCTTTAGGTGAAGCAGATTTCCTGAGCACCGTTTGGTGGTGTATCTTGGCGAGGGTACGCTCACGGGTAATAGCAGATATGGTGACTGTGATTGTAGGAAGTGTCCTTTGATTGACAGCAGGACATTTAAATACAGCCTCCGCTTTCCCCCTCCCCAATTTTACGGAAACACAGCCAGACCAGGCCAGATGTCTTAGTCTCCCTCTACTGGCCTGGGAAGGAAAAAAACGTTTAAATTACTATATTCTTTTCAGTGCTTAGTGTTGGTGGACCTAAAATTTCAGGTACAGTTCGTTTTACTTAATCAGTTTTCAGGTAGGACGATTCTGAAAAACAAATCCCAAAAACCTGTAACAAAGTATCACTTTAAATGGAGGGCGCTGTCCTCATTTAGTACTTCTTTAGTACTCTAAACTGATGTTTTTCTATATTTTGATTATATATAAAATGAAATTTGAAGATACAAAATCTTGCCAATTCTTTTTCTACATCCTCTGTTCCCATAGCATACTCTAGGCAACCATAATAGAGATTATCAAAACATTTAAGTTACACATAAAATAAACTATTTTATGAGATAGACATTTTAAGTCACATAAGAAGTGTGTCCCATTGTGCAACATAGAGATTTGATAAGTTAATAAATTTTAGACTAGAATTTTATTTATCTTAACTTGTACAACTGACACCAAAGCTATGAAAATATTATATTTTATGGAGAATTCTGTGTGGATAATTTAATATAAATTTATAAGCAGAAATTGAAGAGGAAATAAAGAGGGCATATGTAAAGCAGGGAGAGCAAGAGCAAAACAGGTATGCTCTGCTTTGTTGTATAAATGACTTCATACTGTGGAAATGCGTCTGAAATATTTGTTTAAATTGTGGTCATGTATAAATAATAAAATTTATCATTTTAACCATTTTAAATGTACAGTTCAGTGGCATTAATTAGATACACATTATTTTGTGGCTATCTACAACATCCATGACAACATTTTCATCACCCCAATCAGATGCACTATACCCATTAAGCATTAACTTCCCATTCCCTCTACCTCCAGCCTCATAACCTCTAATCTGTTTTCTGTCTATGAATTTGCTTGTTCTAGATATTTCATATAAATGGAATCATACAATTTTTCCCTTTTGTATATGGCTTATTTCACTCAGTATAATGTTTTCAAGGTTCATCCATGTTGTAGCATGTATAAACTTTATTCCTTTTTATGGCTGAATAATATTTTATTGTATATGTATACCACATTGTGTTTATCCATTATCTTTTTTTTTTTTTTTTTAAGATTTGTTTATTTACTTTATCCATTTTAAACCCCCCCTTCCTTCCTTTTGTGTCCACTCGCTGGGCAATTCTCTGTGTCTGTTTCCTGCCATCTCTTCTCATCCTCCTCCTCCAGTCTTCACCAGGACTGGATCCCAGAGACCTCTGATGTAGGAGAGAGGTATTCTGCCGCCTGCGCCACCTGGGCTCCTAACTTCTGGAGCTTTTGGAGCATCTCGTCTTGTCTCTCCCCTGTTACGTCATCATCCTGCTGCATGGCTCCCGGGGCCCAAGGCTCAGCGGCACACAGAGCCTGGCAGCCCATGCGCCTTCTATATATATATTTTTTATTTTACCGGGAGGTCCTGGGGATTGAACCCAGGTCCCTCCATATGGTAGACGGACGCCCAACCATTTAAGCCACATCCGCCCTCTATCCATTATCTCTTTATGGACTCTTGGATTGTTTTCACTTTTTGACTTTTGTGAATAATCTGCTGTGAACATTGGTGCACAACTATCTGTTTGAGTTCCTGCTTTCAATCTTTTTTTTTTTTTTTTTTTAATCGGGAGGTCCCGGGGATCGAACCCGGGCCCCTCCATATGGGAGACGGATGCCCAACCAGTTGAGCCACATCTGACCCCGTGCTTTCAATCTTTAACATGTTCTTTTTGACTAACAAAATTAACATTTTATTGTAAAAATTGGAAAGTACAGAAAATTATAAAGAATATGGAAGTACCCATATCTTCTGGAGCTTACTATTATTTTAACATTTGAGGTATGTGTGTATGTGTATCTTTTTAAAAAAAAAATTGGAATTCATTTCATGCATTTGAAAATTAATTTTTTTACATTAATATGTACTTTTTCCTGTAGCTTTATTATTCTTTGAAAGCCATTTTAATGGCTGCATAGTATTTAATTTCACTGAAGTACAATGCATTTTAAAATCATTTCCCTGCTATATTGCTTGTTTATACATTTTTAGTACTTGATGGTGATGTGATTGACATCTTTCTAAGCAAATTATTGTGGACATCTCTGTTTCCATAAGTTAATACTTGTAAAAGTTAGAAGAAGACACTGCACATATAAGTACTCAATAAGAAATTTCCTGGAAATAGAATTACTGGTCAAAGAGTACAGGTGTTTTTAGGCTTTTTATGCCTGTTATCCTCCAAAAAGGTTATTCAAGTTATGCTGTTGCTTGTTATTCCAAGCAATGCCCATTTTTCTAGTTCTCTGCATTTGACCAATCCAAGGTATTTTTATCCCCCCCCCAACAAACAAACAAATTAAAATTTTTTTATTATTCTGCAAATAAGTGAACATTTCCACCAAAAGATGCACCCAAGAATGTTTATGGTATTGTTATTTGTAGTATCCCCAAACTGAAACAATGTAAATGCCATCAGTAATAGATTAAATTATGGTATAACCATAAAATGGAATATTGCTCAGTAATTAAAAAGAATGAACTGCTGCTGCATGCAACAACGTGACTAAATCTCACAGATGTAAGTTGAACAAAAGAAGCAAGATACAAAAGAATATATATTGTTTAATTCCATTTGTATTGAGTTCAAGTGCAGGCACAGTTGGATGAAAGAAGTCAGAATAGTGTTTACCTTTGTGGGGGTCATTGACTAAGAGGGGGCTCAAGAGATGTTTGCAAGAAATGTTCTATGTCTTCATCTTGGATGGTGGATACATGGGTATATACAATGTAAAATTTCACAGAATTGTATGTACACTGAACATTTTTTAAAACTTCAAACCTACTTCAAAAAGTTAAAAAAAATAAAAAATTTCCCAATTTGGTGGTTGACATATAGTAGTATTTTGTAATTTTTAAAATAATAATAAACTTTATTATTAATTTGGTGGCTGACATATAGTAGTATTTTGTGATTTTAAAAATAATAATAAACTTTATTTTTAGATGACAGAAATGTTCCACCAAAAGTATAGGGGATTCCCATATAACCCACCCTTACTCCTGCCACATTTTACTCTATTAATAATATCTTACGTTAGTGTGGTACGTTTGTTACAATTATTGAACCATTATTGAAGCATTGCTACTAACCAAGGTCTATAGTTTACATTATGGTTTACACTTTGCACTGTACAGTTTTATAGGTTTTGACAAAATGTATAATGGCCTGTATCCATCATTGCAGTATCATATATTTTGTAATTTTATTTAAATTTATTTAAAGAGTTTATGATTTTAATGGGATTGCTTCTTGTGTTTTATCATTATTTATGATGGCTTTGGTTAAGAAAGGTATTTTTTGACCTGTTAAAAATATTCTTCTCGGAAAGCGGCTGTGGCTCAATCAGTGGGGCTCCCGTTTGCCATGTGGGGGGCCCCGGGTTCGGTTCCCGGGGTCTCCTGGTGGGGGCGGGCCCGCCCGCACGGCGTGGTTGGCTGACCCGGCGAGCGCAAGCAGCAAGGGGGTGATGAATGAATGAATAAATAAAATCTTTAAAAAAAAAAAAAATATTCTTCTCATCATAGTTTTTTTTTTTTAAGATTTATTTATTTTATTTATTTATTTCTCCCCACCCCCTTATTGTTTTCACTTGCTGTGTCTGTCTGTTGTGTGCTCATCTACCTCTTAGGAGGCACCGGGCACCAAACCCGGGACCTCCCATGTGGGAGGGAGGCCCCTAATCACTTTAGCCACCTCTGCTTCCTGCTTTGTTGTGTCTCTCATTATGTTTTCCTCCTTGTGTCTCTTGTTGAATCATCTTGTTGCATCATCTTGTTACATCAGCTTGTCGCGTCAGCTCATCTTCTTTTAAGAGGCACCGGGAACCGAGCCTGGGACCTCCTGTGTGGTAGGCAGGAGCTCAATTGCTTGAGCCACAACTGCTTCCCTTATCATAGTGTGCTTTTTAAAAGATTTATTTATTGATTTACTTTTATTTACTTCTCATCCTTCTATCCTCCTGCCTTCACTGGGATTTGATTCTGGGGACCTCTGATGTAGGAGAGAGGCATTCTGCCACCTATGCCACCTCAGTTCCTGGTTTTTTGGCGCATCTTGTCTTGGTTCTCCCTTGTGTCTCTCTCCTGTTACATCATCATCTTGCTGTGTGGCTCCGTGGGGCCTGGCACGCCCGCGCATGGGGCCTGGTGACGTACCCACATGCGGGACCTGGGGGCTCGCCCTCATCATAGTGTTTTAAGAATTTAAGAACTGATGTTGTGTTTTGTTGACCTCTGTCAAGACAGTCATATAGCTGGATGTGATATATCATTTGAGCTCTTGATGTGATGTATCATTCATTTATTCAGCACATATTTGAGAATTTGCAGTCTGCCAGGCACTGTTCTTGGTGCTTGGAATATAGCAGTGAACAGAACAAAGTCCTTGTTCTCTTGTAACTTATATTCTAGTGGGGGGATATAAAGAAATAGATATGAAAAGAGAGTGTTGTGAAGAAAAATTGAATTAGTGGAATAGAAAGGGATAGGTGGTGATGGTAATGCTGTTTTTATATGGTGTGATTAGGAAAGTCCTTGAGGAAATAATTGAGCACAATCAAAATGAAGCCAAGGTATTTTGATGTCCAGGAAGAAGAGTGCAAGGCCAAAAGAAAAAGAAATACAGAGTCCTGAGGCTAAATCATGCTTGTCCTGTTCTAGGAAGAGCATGGGTGATGTGAGACAGATCATTATAGGATCTTATAGGCAGTGGTCAATATTTTGGATTTTGCTGTGAGCAAATTGCATATTTTGAGTGGAGGATAAATGATTTGACCTGGGCTCTTAATAAGGTGTTATATAGAGAATAGATTGTAGGGAGGCAAAGTTGAGATTAGACAAACCAGTAAGAGGCTAATGTAATAATTCAGTGAGAGATGATTTAAAATTTTTGGTTTTGGTAATTTATAAGTGCCTTATATTAATCCTTATTTCTGAAACTTGAGTGAATGAAGAGCTTAGTTTGTAGGGATAGAAGAAATTTTTCTAGAATAGTAACATTGGGCAGGGATTTCTCAAGTACTCACTCTACAGTGTCCCAGGAATTCACTAGAACATTTATTGAATGCTTTGCCAAGTGCTTGGTACCATTCTAATTGCTTGACATGTATAAATTAACTCATTTATTTCTCACAGTCATCTTGTGGAATAAGTATTATTATTACCCCATTTGTCAGATGAAGAATCTGAGGGTTAAAGGGTTCAGTAACTTTTTCTCAGGGTCTTCATGACCTAGAAGGTGAGAGACTCAGGCAGACTGACTCCAAAGCTCATGGTTTCTACCTAAAGGCTAGGTCTCTTCTTCCTCCTTCATCAGGAAGAATATTATGTTGTCTTGTCTCTCCATGAAGGTGCATGGGTGGAACAGATATGATAGGTTCCAGAGATATATTATTATTACAATGGATTTCTTATTGTACTGTATTTTGCTTTTTTCTCCTTTTCTTTTATTATTATTATTATTTTTAAAGAAACTTTAGATTACATAAATGTTACATTGAAAATATATGGGATTCCTGTACACCTAACCCCTGCCCCTCCCACACTTTTCCCCACTAACAACATCTTTCATTAGTGTGGTACAAAGAGGTTTGTTTTTTTGTTTTTTGTTTTTAATTTTTAGGCGGTACCAGGGATTGAACCTGGAACCTTGTATGTGTGAAGTGTGCACTCTGCCACTGAGCTATACCTGCTCCACATGTTTTGCTTTTTTAATTACTTTGGGATTGGAATTATTTTTTAAACTTGCTTTATATACATATCCCCTATTATGAAGTCTTTTATCTTTTAGTGTTATAACATAAATTTACTAGGTGGATATGTAGCTCCCCATAAGAGAACAAAAAAACCATTTATTGAATGTTTATTTCTCGGCCCCCCCCCCATTGTTTTGCACTCTCTGTCTGCTGCTTTCTGTGTGTTCTGCGTCTGCTTGTCTTCTCTTTAGGTGGCACTGGGAACCGATCCTGGGACCTTCCGGAGTGGGAGAGAAATGCTCAATCTCTTGCGCCATCTCAGCTCCCTGGTCTGCTGCGTCTCTAATTGTCTTTCTTGTGTCACTTTTTGTTGTGTCATCTTGCTGCGCCAAATCTCCGTGCGGGCCAGCATTCCTCCGTGGGCCAGCACCCCGAGTGGGCCAGCATTCCACGTGGGCCAGCTCGCCATGCAGGCCAGCTTGCCTTTCACCAGGAGGCCCTGGAAATTGAACCCTGGACCTATATGGTAGACAGGAGCCCAATTGCTTAAGCCACATCTGTTTCCCTCAAAATTTTTTTATATGACAATCTAATCCTAGACGAATAGGACAGTTCTCTTTGTGTGTTCCACTTGTTGAGTTTTATGCATATATAATGATTTTCGCTTTTTAAACTAAATGTGTTGTGATATAGGAATTTTAGGCTGCTTGTAGGTATGATACATATAGTTCTCTCAGTAAGCTTTTCTTTCTTTTTTAAACCATCAATATGGTGCTTGGTATGCTATGATATACTATTTCTTTTTTTTTTTTTTTTTTTTTTTTTTCATATCCTATGTTCTTAGGTATGAAATTGAATTTTCTGATCATCCAAAGGGAGGAATATCTTTCTTTTGAAGATCAGAAGTGGGAGGCTCAAGAATAAAGTGTGGAGGAATTTGATTATAAAGCAAGTTTAGGTTGGTTTTGGTTTGGTTTAAATGCTAAGATAATTTGGACAGTTTTTGAACAGCTGGCCAGAGCTGATCTTGTAGCTGCTACCAAGTTTTTGATTAGTTTTGGAAGTACATTTTATTATTGTAGTGATTGTTTGCAGGTATACCTCGGACATTTTGGAGATATCGCAGGTTGGATTCCAGAGGACCACCAAGGGAATATTGCAGTAAAACAAGTCACATGAATACTTTGGTTTCCCAGTGTATATAAAAGTTATGTTTATACTATACTGCAAACTATACTATACTGTAGTCTATTAATTGTGTAATAGCATAATGTCTTAAAAAACAATGTACATACCTTAATTTAAAAGTACTTTATTGGGGCAGGTGTGGCTCAAATGGTTGGGTGTCCATCTCCCATATGGAGGGACCTAGGTTTGATCCCTGGGACCTTCCGGTAAAATAAAGAAAAATATAAAATGCACCACCAGGCTGTGCCAGGCCCTGCCAAGCCACGCAGCAAGATGATGATGTAACAGGAGAGAGACACAAGAGAGAGCCAAAGCAAGATGTGCCGAAAAACCAGGAACTGAGGTGGCGTAGATGGCAGAATGCCTCTCTCCCACATTGGAGGTTCCCAGGATCAAATCCCGGTGAAGGCAGGAGGAGAGAAGGATGAGAAGAGAGGGCAGAAAACAGACACAGAGAATTGCCCAGTGAATGGGCACATAAACAGCAAATGGGGGTGGGTGGTGGGTTAAAATGGATAAAGTAAATAAATAAATCTTTAAAAAAAAAAAAAGGTACTTTATTGCAAAAAGTGCTAACCATCATCTGAGCCTTCAGTGAGTTGTAATCTTTTGGCTGATGGAAGGATCTTGCCTTGATGTTGATGGCTGCTGACTCATCAGGATGGTTGATGAAGGCTCGGGTGGGTGTGGCAATGTCTTAAAATAAGTCAATAAAGTTTGCTGCATTGACTGACTCTTCCTTTCATGAAAGATCACTCTGTATCATGTGATGCTGTTTGATAGCATTTTATGCACAGTAGAATTTCTTTCAAAATTGTAGTCAATACTCTCAAACCTCGCTGCTGAACTAAGTTTATGGAATATTGTAAATTCTTTGTTGTCATTTCAACAATATTCACAGCATCTTCATCAGGAAGAGAGTCCATCTCTGTTCATCTAAAAGAAGCAATTCTTCATCTGTTCAAATTTTATCATGAGATTCCAACAATTTGGTCACATCTTCAGGTTCCACTTCTAATTCCAGTTCTCTTGCTATTTCTACCACATCTGCATTTAATTCCTCCACTGAAGTCTTGAACCCCTCAAAATCATCCATAAGGATTGGAATCAACTTCTTCCAAACCCCTGTTAATATTGGTATTTTGACCTCTTCCCATGAATCATGAATGTTCTTAATGGCATCTAGAATGGTGAATACTTTCCAGAAGATTTTCAATTTACTTTGCCCTGATCCATCAGATGAATCACTATCTATGGCAGCTATATAGCCTTAAGAAATGTATTTCTTCAATAAGACTTGACAGTTGAAATGTCTCCTTGATCCATGGACTGCAGAACGGATGTCGTGTCAGCAGGCATGAAAACAACATTAATCTTGTACATCTCCATCAGAGCTCTTGGGTGACCAGGTGCATTGTCAATGAGCAGTCGTATTTTGAAAGGAATCTTTTTTTTTTCTGAGCAGTAGGTCTCAACAGTGGGCTTAAAATATTCAGTAAACCATGCTTTAAACCAGGGGTTCTTAACCATTTTTGTTCCACAGACTCCTTTGCCAGTCAGGTAAAAACCACGGACCCTTTTCTAAGTCCACACTATACTGTGTATTATTTAATAAATATGTCACACCTGCACCAACACATCCCCACAAGAACAATGTTTTTTTTTTCTTTTTAATTCAAGCTCATGGACCCCTTGTTAAGAACCCCTGTTTTAAACAGATGTGCTGTCATCCAGGCTTTGTTGTTCCATTTATAGAGCACAGGGAGAGTAGATTTAGCCTAATTCTTAAGGGAATTCCTAATTCTTAGGAATTTGGGGATGGTAAATGAGTATTGGCTTCAACATAAAGTCACAAGCTGCATTAGCAAGAGAGGCAGCCTGTCTTTTGAAGCTTTGAAACCATGCACTGACTTCTCTTCTCTATGGACTTATGAAAGAAATACATGGCATCTTCTTCCAATAGAAGGTGGTTTTGTCTACATTCCTTTATTGGAGAATGGTTTTTAGAAACCAAAATCTGGGTGCCAGGTGTGCTCATTTCTTCTAGGTTTTCTCAGTGGAGAGCTAGGAAATATATTAACCCACGTATCTCTCTATATTTCTGTATCTATCTGTATATATTTAAAAGCATAAGTTTTAATAATCACTCTAATTCTAATCCAATACTACAGGGTTCATTTTAGCCTTCCTCCTTTTCTTACTTGTAACATTTTTGTTTAACAGAAATCCAGCTTTCCTTATCTACAATATATTTATTTGTTCAATCCTAGTATATACATAAAATAGCTTCAGAACTGCTAGTCCATACCCTTGTGGGAAACAAATTTCCTAACTAAAGTATTTATGTGCAGTTCTTTTTGTATTTAGCCTTGCAGTATCTAATCAATATACTGTTTTCCAAAGTTACCTAGGTTAGTTCTTTTTTCCCCGCCCCCTTTAGTGAATTATGTCTTTTATTTGTAATACAGTTTGGCATTTTTTTTTTTTTTTTTTTTTTTTTTTTACTGTTTGCATATCATTTTGGATTCCTCTCATGTCCTAGTTGGTTTTAACTGTTTATTTCTTTGGTATGTAAATCATTACTATGGTTCTAAGAGTTGGAGCTATACAAAAAGGTATACTTAAAATTGTCACTCCCTCTTCATCCCTCCTTCACCTTTCCCATTCTCCTTCTTTATATCTCTTTCCCATCCACCAGTGGATTAAATAATTAATCTCTTTAGTTTTTTATTTATTTTTTCTGTGTGTGGGTTTTTTCCCCCCACAAATGAACAGATGCCTATGTATTTTCTTATATCTACTTTCTTTACATGGAAGGTAGCATACTGTAAATAATTGTTTGTACTTTAGTTTTTTTACTTAACAGCATATACTGGAAATCATTCCATTTCATTTAATAGAGATCTTCCTCATCTTTTTTTGTTTGTTTATTTTTACAGTTGCATAGTCCTCTTTTGTGTGAATGAACTGTTTTTTTTCAGCCACTCTCCTAGTATAGATGTTTAGGTTGTTTACAATATTTTGCAATTACAGACAGTGCTGCAGTGAAAAACCTTGTACATATGTATTTTCATGTTGTCACATGTCTGTCTTCCAGGTAGATGGTTAGAAGTGGAATTACTTGGTCAAAAGATAAGTCCGTATGCTTTGTTAGGATCACCCAATTTCCCTCCAGAATGGTTGGACCAGTTTGCATTCTTACCAATAGTATATGAGAGTGCCTCTTTACCCACATTCTTGCCAACGGGATATGTTGTCATATTTTTAATCTTTGACAATCTGCTATGTGAAAAATGGTATATGTGTTTTAATTTGCATTTTTCTAGTTACAGATGAGTTTGAACAATTTTTCATATATTTGAGCGCCGTTTTCTTTTTTTCTTTTGTGAATCATCTGTTCATATCTATTTTTTCTGATTCGATTAGGTTTTTGATCTTTTGTCTTTCAGTTTTTAAGAGCTTTTTACATATGAGGGTTTTAGCCCTTTGTTTGCGGTTTATGTTTTAAAATTCTCTCCCAGTTTGTCAGTCATCTTTTGGCTTTATATTGGCTTTTAGTTTTTTTTTGTTTTTTTAAGATTTTATTTATTTATTCATTTATTTCCACCCCCCCCCCCCCCCCCCCGGGGGGGCCTAACCACGCCGCGCGGGCGGGCTTGCCTTCACCAGGAGGCCCCGGGAACCGAACCCGGGGCCTCCCATATGGTAAACGGGAGCCCTACTGATTGAGCCACAGCCGCTTCCCTGGCTTTTGGTTTTATAGTAAGACTTTTTATTATGCCAGAAAAAATTTTTTTAATATTTATATAATCTCCCAATATTTTCTTCTGTTGGCTGTGAATTTTGAATTGTAGTTAACAACTTTCTCTACCACAAGATTAAAGAGGGTTTTACCTGTGTTTTTTTTTTTCCTAGTACTTTGTAGAGTTTTATTTTTAAACATTTAGATCCTTAATCCATTTAGAATTTATTTTCATATATTGTATGAAATAGGGATCTGATTTTATTTTTTTCTAAATGGCTACCCAGTTGTCCAAACACTATTTATTAAAAAGTCCCTTTAGTTATTGTTTGTGTATATAAAGACTACTGATTTTTGTATATTATTTTTTTTTTTTTTTTTTTTTTTTACCGGGAGGTCCCGGGTTTCGAACCCGGGTCCCTCCATATGGGAGACGGACGCCCAACCATTTGAGCCACATCCGTCCCCTGTATATTAATTTTAATCCTGCTACCTTACTGAAATAATTGAGTCAGTTTTATTACCATTTCCCTGGGAGTTTCCAGCTATACTGTTACAGCATATGCAAATAGAGATAGTTTTACTTCTTTACTGATTCTTATAACTCTAATTGATTTGTCTAATTGTACAGGCTAGCACAATGTTGAATAGTTTCCTTGCTTTGTTCCTTATCTTAGTGGAAATGCCTCTAGTGTTTCCCCATTAAATAAGATACTAGCTTTAGGACTAACTTATCATTTAAAAAATCATCCCTCAATTCCTATTTTTCAGCGTTTTTATATTGAGTGGATATTGAATTTTTGTCAAAGACTTCTTCAGTATCTATGGAGAGAATCCTCTCATTTTTTTTTTTTTTTTTTTTTGGCTTAGATATAGTAATATGCATATAACATTCCCCCTCCCCGACCCCATGGCTCCCTCATCTGTTTGCTTGTTGTTTTTGCTCATTGTCTGTTCGTTGTCTTGCTCGATGTCTTTGCTCAGTGTCTGCTCATTGTTTGTTTGTCTTCTTTAGGAGGCACCGGAAACCAAATCCAGGACCTCCCATGTGGGAGGTGGGCACTCAACTGCTTGAGCCACATCTGCTCCTGCATATAACATTTTTAAAAAAAGATTTATTTTATTTATCTATTTCTACTCTCTACCCCCATTGTTTGCACTTGCTGTCTGCTTTCTGTGCCTGTTCATTGTGTGCTCGTCTTCTTTTTAGGAGGCACCAGGAAATGAACCCAGCACCTCCCATGTGGGAGGGAGGTGCCCAATGGCTTGAGCCACCTCTGCTCCCTGCTTGTTGTGTCCCTCATTGTGTTTCCTTGTTGTGTCTCTTCATTGCATCATCTCACTGCATCAGCTCGCTGTCTTGCTCGTCTTCTTTTAGGAGGCACCGGAAACTGAACCTGGGACTTACCATGTGGGAGGCAGGCACTCAACTACTTGAGCCACATCTGCTCCCGCATATAAAATTTTTTTAAAAGACTTATTTTATTTATCTATTTCTGCCCTCATCCTCGTTTTTTGCACTTACTGTCTGCTTTCTGTGTCTGTCTGCTGTGTGCTCGTCTTCTTTTTAGGAGGCATCAGAAACTGAACCAGGACCTCCCATGTGGGAGAGAGGCACCCAGTCGCTTGAGCCACCTCCACTACCTGCTTCTTGTCTCTCTTTGTTGCATCATCTCTCCATGTCAGCTCACTGTCTTGCTCGTCTTCTTTTAAGAGGCACCAGGAACCAAACCTGGGACCTCTGATGTGGTAGGCGGGCATCCAACTGCTTGAGCTACATCTGCTTCCTCGCATATAACATTTTTAAGTGTAGCTTATCATTAGTTGCTATGAATGGCCTCATTTGAAAACGGTCTTAACTACTTGGTTCACTATTGGATGTTTAAGTTATATTCTGGTGATGCTTTGTATCTAAGTTGAAAATACTACTGCCTTTGGTAGTTTTCAGTGTGAAACAAAATTGATAAATATAAGTGCCATAGAGGAACCAGTAAACTGAGCAAGTAAATAAATTTAATAGGAGTCTCTAAAACATTAATGACCCAGGAATTTTTCTAAAGTAACATTTTCCAGCCTGTGTTTTATGAATCCCAGGGGTTTAAGGTGTTCTCATTTCTTTTAATTGTCTTAAAAAAAGACAGTGATTTTTTTTTTTTTTCCTTTTAAAATGGATTAGTTTGAGGGTCTCTGAGGGTATATGAACAAGTGTACATGGTATTGGTGAAAATCAGTTGAATTACTCAAGATTCAGTTAACTGAGTTGGTTCATCATTCAGTTGAATGTTGCTTGGCCACTATGACTACTGGCATCTAGTGGGTAGAGCCCAGGGATGCTGTTAAACATCCCATACAGGATAGCCCTCTACAACAGAGACTTAGCCAGTGTCCACACATCCAATATGTGAATAGTGCTGCTGTTGAAAAACCCTCATCTATGTAAGTTTCTCTTTCATCTCTCTTTTTTCCCCTCGCAGTTTATTTGTTGCAGAAATTGGTTGTTTATTCTGTAAAGTTTTCCACTGTATAAATTTTGCTGATTAAGTGTTGCCTAATATGTTCCTCGTTTTCCTGCAAATTGAGGGATAGTAGGGTATAGAGAAGCTTGATCAAATTCAAGTTTTTCTCCCAAGACTATTTAATAGGTCAGTAATGTATTCTTCTGCCAGGAGGCCAATCAGGAAGTCGGGAGACATTAAATGTCTGGTTGTTTTTATGTCATGTTTGTAGCCATTGGTCAATACCAATATCCATTCATTTATAAGTGGTTGCAAAATGATGATATTTTAATTTATAGAAATTCTTTCTCCATTTATTAGCTGGAATACTTTATAAAGAGAAATTTTCCTTCATCTACTCTTTGGTTACTTAATGGTACAATTTGTATAGGAAAGGCAGAATAAATGCTTGATTCTTTTCCTTTGTTACCAGATTTGAAAGTAATTTGGTTTATTGACATCATCTGTTGTTTATTATTTAAAGGAAAAAATTAATGTATAATATTTATTCACTTTTAAAAATGCAGAGAAGTAAAAAGACAAATACAAAAAATGCCCATGTCTCCTTTGACAACATGTATAACCTTTGATATAAACAAAAAATCTGGTGACCTTTTTTCAGTGGTAAACACTATTAACATCCAATTTCTATCCAGGAGGAACAGATATACTGTATACCATACGGTATATATGGTTTTGTACCTTGCTTTTTTTTTTTTTTTTTTTTTTTTTCATTTATTAAAATATCCTGGCACTCGAGAGAGTTTTTCAAACCAGGATGTATAGATATTTCATTCTTTTTCATGGATGCATAGAATTCTGCTCTATGGATTTACTATAATTTAACTGGTCCTCTGTTGATGGATTCTTTGGCTGATTTCTTTCTCTCCCATTTTTTTTCTTGCTAATTGACAGTTCTGCAGTGAACATCTATTTTTGTGTGTGTATATTTTTGTGTGTCTGTCTTTATTCTTGGTGAACATTTGGAACTATATCCTTAGGGTAAGTTCCTAGCAATGTGCATTTTGAAATGGTTTTTATCTGTAGTCATATTTTAAATTTTATGTTCTAAATTTCAAACTATTGACCAAAGACAGAAAGCATAAGGAGCACTAATACTGAAAAATAAGTTTGACTAGCTTAAACATACTAACTATACAAAATTATGTTAAGATATTTTTTTACCAGAGCTGTAAGTTGCATTTTTCTGATAATTCTAATACATCAAGAAAATCTATGTTAGAGAAAATACAGTGACGTATCCAATTTGTATTTTATTATGGGGGGTTAGCGATAAAACATTTGCAGAATGTTTTGTGGAAAAGCGCTGAACTTCTCTTCTTTTTTTTTTTTTTTTTTACCGGGAGGTACCGGGGATCGAACCCCGGTCTCTCCATATGGTAGACGGACGCCGAACCTCTTGAGCCACATCCGTTTCCCTCTCTTCTTTTATAATTTGGAAATAAAATGGTTTTTTTTTTTTCCCCTTGAGTACAAAATACATACATTTCAAGCATCTATTATTGACTCCCATTTATCAGTTAGTAATCATAACAGTCTGACATGTGAGTAAATTATGAAACTATGAAAGCTTGAGGAACCTATATGACTGTAGGTAATTTGGTGGTTTGGTTTTATTTTATTTTTTTTTTAAGGTGCAAAAGCTGTTGTCAGATGAATGGTCATTATTTGACAAAGAAATTGGAATGTTGTCTAATGTGGTCCTTTTGATTTCTGTAGTGTCCCATGGTTATATTACTATTAATATATATAAAAAAGAAAATAAAGTGGTCTAGAGATCTGCCTAGATATTGTGGAGATATTCCCACTGCCCAGTAACCACCGACTATTGGAAAAAAAAAATCATGAACAAGGTTAGAAAAGCAAAACAATGTGGAAAGCATTCTAATTGATCTAGTAAGTGACAGCATGGACACAAGGCAACCTGGAAGCAGAGGTTTCATGGCCATTTTCCATCAATGGCTTCAGTAACTTTCTGTGGTGACCATAGGAGCTTTCTCCCTGAAGACTGAGTTTCTGGATTCGTGTTTTTTTCTCTTCTTTGTAAACTCCCATGGTACCTCTCCTGTTGCATATGCTACAATGTAGAGTTCAGTCCTCTTCTCTTTACCACTATATGAAGGAATCTTGGGGTGGTGGTAATAAGTTATATGCAAATCATAGAAATTTTAGTCTATTTTACTTAACTTGATACATTCCTCTCTTCCATTCTCCCTATTTCAGTACTGTTTTAGGCTAGCATTCTTTTAATCTCTTTCCCCTTTTTTGGTAGCCTATCCTTATTTTCTGTATATCAAATAATTATCATTTTCTTTAGACCTCATGGTTTCTGGGAGAGAAGGGTCCCCTCTGTTTGGCTCAGGATCATCTTTCCTCAAACCTTCTTTCCCAACCATCCAGATGTCAAATGGTCAGCTTTGGATTCTGTTAACATAATTTTCCTGTTCTTACCTCATCCTTCTTGGGCATCAGATCCCCTTATCTGAACTTGCTTTCTCAGTTTTCTTATTCTTTGAACTCTGTTGGAATTTATTGTCCTCTGAAAACTCCAAAGTCTTTCACACCTCTTTCCCTCAGGATCACCTTGTTGGGGTTGCCACATGGACCCCACGAATCTTTACACTTATCTCCTGCCAATCCACAGGATTTTGCTTTGTTTTTCAGCCTCACCTCTGGCGCCAGAGCTGCATGAATCATTCACTCAGTTCCAACCAACAGTCTAACAGGTTTTTTAGTTTCTTCAGACAGAACAGAGGAAAACTGTCGTACAACCTTCTTATGACTTAAACATCAAATGATGTTAGGATATGGGTGATTTTTCTTCCTTTTTCGTTCCTTCTTCTCTACCATATCACAGAGTTTTGAACTTCAAGCTTTCATTTACCACCATCACAATATCTGCCATATCTGTGTCACTTGTAATATTTATTTAATATCTTTCTTTTTTTTTTTTTTTTTTTACCTGGAGGTACTGGGGATCGAACTCCGGTCTCTCCATATGGTAGACGGACGCCGAACCTCTTGAGCCACATCCGTTTCCCTTTAATATCTTTCTTTAAAACAACTTTAAATGGACCTTTCTTTTTTAGAATTTGGTTTTGTTCTAAACAGATGTTAAATCACATTTGCAATGTTGACTACATATTTTAATATGCATAAAAAGATAAAATTATTTAAATAAAGAATATCATCTAAAATGTGTACCTGCAAGGTTGTGTTCAGAAGGGTGGGGATTGTTGATGGACAGATAATAACAGACACAGGGAAAGGACCCAGGTTTCTTTAATGCAAGTAAAGGATTGAAGAATTTATTCAATTGAGAATGACTCTACAAAGCAGGAGGCCCAGCAGAGTTTGTTCCATTGGCATGGCAAGCTTCTCTGGCCTTCAAGGCCCTGTAAAGATGCCCTGTTGCCAGTGAGAATGCTGACTGGGATCTGGATTGCATTACATCCAGCAATTCTCATGTGGCAACTGTGTTGGGGTCCTTTTGCTTCCTTTCTCTTTTAATGGTGACCTTGCCTGCCCAACCTCAGCATAGATCTTAGTATCTGTAACAAGATTGGGTGAATTGAGATCAGCTTCTTAGGTGGACCATCGACCTGGCAGGCTTCAAACCTGCCTGAAGTCTCTTCCTCTAGATACGCATAACTATACTTTGGTAGACCTTGAACTAGATCACCAAAAAGTAACTAGAAGGCTTGTTCACACCAACAGAAAGAAGGGGTCCTTAAACGGTTAAAAATAGTATATCTATTTTGTCACAATAGCATATATTCTTGGAATATAAATAACATTTCCCCCCTTAGAATTTTTTGTACTAGTGTTTGCTTTTGAAGTGTCAGTTGACTGTAAGATGTGTGGCACTTACATACATTTGCCAGGTTTGCCTTAGTTATGGAGAGCTCTATTTTCAGATTCAGGAAATTTCTGGAGATGTAATTTCAAAAGAAAAGAAAATTGCTAAGTCATATAGATTGTGATCTTTAATGGTAGTTGGAAATTATCTTTAAGTGTATTAAATCCCAGCCCTTCTCATTTATTCAAGGACATGGTTACAACAGTTGTGCTCTCTCTATGCAATATCATTTTTTTCTCATTAGTGTGCAAATAAGTATAAATCCTCCATTAAAAAAAAAACAACAACAAAAAAGCATCCTTGACTTCACATCTCCCTTCAGCTGCATCCACATTTCTTTGCTGTCTTTATAGTAAAATTCATCAAAAGAGTTATCTATATCTGCTATCTCCAGTTCTTTTCTCTCTCTCTCTCTTTTATTTTTATTTTTTTAAAAGATTTTATTTATTCATTCATTTATCCCCCCCTTGCTGCTTGTGCTCACTGGGTCAGCTAACCATGCCATCCGGGCAGGCTTGCCTTCACCAGGAGGCCCCGGGAACCGAACCCAGGGCCTCCCATATGGTAAACGGGAGCCCTACTGATTGAGCCACAGCCGCTTCCCTCTCTCTCTCTCTTTTAAATTGAGGTCCTGTTCTTTCTTTAACCCAATCCAGTCAGACTTTCATCTTTACCCCTCCATTGAGACAGCTCTTGTCAGTCACCAGTGAGCTTCACATTGTTAAATCGAGTGGTCAAGTCTCAAACTTGTCTAATTTAATCATTTTACATGGTTGACCATGCAAAATGTCTTTCTTTTTTGAAACATCTTCTTAACTTGGTTTCTAGGAAATCCCTGTACTAGATTTTCTCCTGCATCACCACTCTTCCTTTTCAGTCCTTATTACAGTGTTCCTTCATATCTCTCTGAGCTTTTATTTATTTATTTATTTTTTACCGGGAGGTCCCGGGGCTCGAACCCAGGTCCCTCCATATGGGAGACGGATGCCCAACCATTTGAGCTACATCCGCCCCCTCTCTCTGAGCTTTTAACAGTAGAGTACCACAGGGTTCAGTCCTCTTCTGTTGTTTTTTTTTTTCCCTAGGACTTATCTAATTTCATAACTTCATATTCATGTATACACAGTTGACTCTCAAATTTTTGTCTCCTTTGTAGAGCTCTCCCTTGACCTCTAGTCTTGAATATATAATTGCTGACTATGCTTGTTATAAGAAATTTGCACGTTATATTTATTTTATGCATATACATTCAGTGTTTATTCAAGAGAGGATGATGGAGTAATGGAAGAAGGGTAGAGAACACAGCAAGTTTTAAGATGAGCAAATGTGTACAGAAAATGAACAAGTTAACTGTGTATGGATATTGGTTTGTCTAGACTAGAATTTTATATATGTGGTAGGTAGGCGGTGTAGGTGCGCCACCCATTTCCCCTGGCTTTCACTGCTGGCATGCTTGTATTTATATGTATATACTATATAAAGAATACTTTTTGCTGAAAGTATCTGAGATTTGGCTTAGGGGTTCTCTCTGGCACTAAGAACCCTCAGCAGCTTGCACTGGAAGCAGGCTGGAAATGCTGGGGAGTTAATGCCTCTGGGATAGGCCCTCAACCATTGACAAATGGGAGATAGTGGATAAATACTAGCTTGGTGGATAAATAACTAGATTCCTTGTCCTTTGGGTGGGACTACTTTGAAGGCCATTCTCCAGTAGTCTTCTAGATGTCCCTAGAGGGAATGAGTCCCAGTTGCCCACTGGGCTCATTGGCTTTCTTCCCTTCCTGTTTTACTTTTCTACTCCCCTACCAGTGCTTCCAGGGATCACCTCCTATATGAATGCTTGGTTCAGATTCTTGTCTCAAGATCTGCATCTGGGGGACTCCAACCTAAACCAACAGATAGATTATTAATAAGAAGAAAGGTCACAAGCAAGAGATGTTGGATTTGAAGGTAGAGTTTGGATTTCATTATTTAAATACCAGATTTTTTTTTTTAAGATTTTATTTATTTATTCATTTATCCCCCCCTTGCTGCTTGTGCTCGCTGGGTCAGCTAACCACGCCGTGCGGGCGGGCTTGCCTTCACCAGGAGGCCCCGGGAACCGAACCCGGGGCCTCCCATATGGTAAACGGGAGCCCTACTGATTGAGCCACAGCCGCTTCCCCCAGATACCAGATTTTGACATGATGGTCATTTTGTGGATTAATGCATATGTAAGTGTGATTCATTCTTATCTCTATATGCAAATGCATCGTGAACATGGCTCTCAAAAAGAAATATGAGTGAAAGCTGCTTCAGTATCTCACTGCATACTCTTTCATTTTCTGGTCCTGCTACCTTGAAAAAAGATGGCTTGCTTTTGTGTGTTTTGGTATGATTTTATTTTGAAGCCGTTGGTTGCTGTTTTAGTTTATTTCTTCCCTTCCTCTCTCCCTCCCTCTTTTCCTCCCTCCTTTCCTTCCTTCCTTCTCCCCTTCTTTTTCAAAATGCTGGAAACATCTTATAGTAGTTAGCATGGGAACAATTGCAAGAAAGTGTTAACATTTCACAGATTAATTAGCATATAAGAAAACGAGCAAACACTTTGCCATCTAAGATTTTTCTATAGCTGTAGGTTATACTTGTGAAATGTTGCTGAGTGTCCTTAGAAAAGTTACTCAGGAGATAAAAGTCTATATATCAACTATTTTTAGAAGGATTTTGACAAATATATATTATGCTTTTCTTAATTAATTGAATACTCTGCTCTTTAATTTTGATGACTAAGCATCTTGGATCTTAATTCATTATCTTCTATGCTATGTGGGCTATTGGCTTGTGTTGGACTGTTTATGCACCAAATTGCCCTGGACCAGTGGGCATTTATTGATAGTGTTTCATTTCCTTCCTTGCTGTCCCTTTCTCCTCCCTTCTTGGTTTGCTTTGACCAGACCCCACTGCTAGTTCTAATCTTCACTGTTTTCTTAACTAAGGCAAAACTTAAGATTTCTGTGAGGAATCAGACCAGAGGTCTGCAAAAGGGATTTGCAAATATTATTTAAATAGGTCTAGACAGGCAAGGTTAGAAATCTAGAAGTCAGAAAGTGCTTGTGGTACTAGATGGTAGCTTTGAATTGTTACCCTAGGATGGAAGCTCTGCCTGGTGAGTAAGGGTAGTTCGGGCTTGTAGATATTTTACCCAGAAGAAAATCATGGCTGATGAGATAGACATAGAGGTATGGTATATTTTGCTTCTTGTGTAGGTCTGATCTTTCAACAAAATTGTCACCTTTATTTATTTACTTATTTACTTATTTATTTTTAGGAGGTACTGGGATTGAACCCAGGACCTTGTACATGGGAAGCAGTTGCTCAACCACTGAGCTATATCCACTCCCCAGTGAGAGTTGGTTTTTTTGTTTGCTTGTTTGTTTTTTTAGGAGGTACGGGAGATTGAACCTGGAACCTCATATGTGGGAAACAGATGCTTAGCCACTTGAGCCACATTCACTCCCCAAAAATCTCACTTTTAAGGTAAGGGTTCTCAGCCTTGAGCCTAGGAAGTGCCCTGTAAATACTTGTAATTATATTGTGATAGAGAAATCTGAGCTAAACATCTTCTTTTGAGGTTAAAAAGATAGTTTTTAAAAGTTTTAGTGTTTGATTAGTTATTGACTTCTTTTGCTTATATGCGTTCCATTAATGTGTGCTTTGTTGGTGTTCAGCAAATGCTTAGTAATGCTATCACTATTTTAATTGCCTGTGTTCTTAAGGGGGTGGTTTTACAATATACTTGATTTATTGGTACTTTAATTGTAAAAACTTAAATTTATAATAAACTCTTCACAGCTGGTGAGTCTGAAAATTAACTTCTAAAGCATTTCTGAAGGTGGAAAATAATAGCCCTACAAAGTGTTTCATGAAAAAAAAAAAAGAGAGAGTGAGAGAACTGAAGTTGATTGCAATATTTGTCACTTGTGCTAGATCCCCAGCTTGGAAATTCAGAGTACACATTTAACTTGTCGAATGCTCTGAGAAATCTTAGTGGTAAATAAAAGTGATTTGATCTCAGCTCAGCATCTCCCAATCTTATTTGACTATGGAATCTTTCTGTGAGTAGCACTGACTCCTGTGGGACACAATTAAATAAATGCTTTTTTAGGGAATGCTATATAGAAATCCTCACTTTCCATGGTTCTCCAATGCACAGATTTCACTTACCATGGTTTACTTAAATAACACCAGATCCTCAGCAACACAATTCAAATTTCAGTCACCATGGTGTATTAACTGTGAGTAATTACATAAAATACAAACTTCACTGCTAGCACTTCAGTCTACAAATCAACAAATCACTCCGTAAAAACAGATGTACACCTGTTATTCAGTTCATGCACAGACAGGAAAGTGTGTAGTTGTGCTGGCTTCATGTCTTCCAGCAATAAATCCATGTGACATTTTACAAAAATGGATAACTGAAAGAGGGAATTGGGCAACAAAGATGAAAGTACAGGGAAGCGGCTGTGGCTCAATCAGTGGGGTTCCCGTTTACCATATGGGAGGCCCCGGGTTCGGTTCCCGGGGCCTCCTGGTGGGGGCGGGCCCGCCCGCACGGTGTGGTTGGCTGACCCGGCGAGCGCAGGCAGCAAGGGGGGGATAGATGAATAAATAAATAAAATCTTTAGGGAAAGGAAAAAAAAAAAAAGATGAAAGTACAGCAAAGAAATGAAAATAATAATGCTGGAAGTGAAATTTTAATTGAATTAAGTGGAGTAATTAAAGAAATAACTGACTGTGGAAATATTGACACTGCTGCTGTTTGAGACACTAGATAATCATCCAGAAGCACTTGAAGGTGAACTTGACATGTGTTTTAAATTACAGTGTACTAAATTAATATGTTTTACTATTTTTTCTTTTCCCTATATATTATAACTGACAGGGTTTCATGCTTTAATGAAAAATATTAAAGGCCACACGACAATTTAAAATTTTCCGTTAATTATTAAGATCACTTTGCACATTTCAGCTTAAATGGTCATTTTTATGGTCTTGTGCTACCATTCAAAGCAAGGACTTGCCTGTATTTTTCTTACATTTGCCAATAATCTATCATCTGACCTCTGGTGGAAATTAAGAAGAATTACAAAATGGACTTTGAGGGACCTATCGTGATAAATTACCTTTTGGATGGCTCTATCGTGTAAATAGGTAAAAGTACTCTTACATATAATACACTTATAATATATTGCCCTTTTTTGTATATTTTGAAATAGAATGGTCCAGTGTTCGCTGCTGACCTTTTCTGGACAATTCAGTATAACTCATTTTGTTATTGATGAATACTTCTGATTTGTAATTGTAATGAAATTCTTTTGAGCTCTTCTGGTCACATATGAAATCCATGTAGGAATATTTGGTAGGAATTATACCAAGATTTCCATGGTTCAAACCTTCATTGAGAATAAAGAAGCATGCTAATGATACCAAGTCCCCCTGAGAACATACCTTATTTGCTGTCCCAGCCATTCTTCTAATGATCAGAAAGTTTTCTAATATGTATCCTTTCTCTTGGCTTGACTTGAAATGCGGTCTTTTCCTTTAGTTGCAGGCACTGAAGACTGTTTACAAGATGAGAAGGTCATTAGGAAAACTAGATCTGCTTGGTCTGCTTTAGTTGACTCCTGTCTTTTGTAAAAGATCCAGAATGTTCTCTTAGGAAGTAGCTGACTCATTACTAAGTGTCCTAGATATAAAAAATTCTTGACTTGCTATTATGTTTTATCCCAGAGTGTCATCTTTTAGCCCTGCATATATTGAACCTCCTGTAGGTGTTATTAAGGCCTATAAAACACAATTTTCCTTCCACAGTGGGAAATAAAACTGTCAACTGGGTTAAAATGTTTCTGATAGCCTTTGGCTCATTCTTTCTATATCTATTTATTTCTGTTTATAATATATTCTATCTATTCTTATAATAGATATCCTAATCTTTTTAATAGATATCCTATTCTTAACTTGGAAAACCAAGTGAAGATATGGGGCACATGAAAGTAAAACAAACTAAAGGGGCTTAATATAGGAATCTGTAAAGAATTAGGAATCCCTGTTTAATAGGATTATATTTTTAATTGACCTTAAACAGTTAAGAATATTGCATCCTTTTTTTTAGACAAAGAATATGGAAATTTCTAAATAAGATCTTGAATAAAAAATTCATCAGTTTTTGTATTTTCCCCCTCACACCCATTTTCTACCTCTTTATATTTGCAAAATTCATATTTAAACAGGCTTCAGGAAGTAGCCCAAGCTAATGTTTCCCCAGTGTGCTTGCCATTCCTACTTTGTGTCAATCAGTAAATATTTTGTGAGGATCTATTATGTATTTAGCTTTGGGTAGATCTGTGGGGAATAGGAAATTCTAAATTATTGAATATCACCCATTTCTTTAAGGAACTTAAAGTCTAATTGAAATAAAGTTTTCATATGAAGCAACCATGAGTAAGGTATCATTGTAACCTCCATGCTAGGATTTTAGATCAGTATTTCTCCAGTGCCATTTTCTGCGGAGCTGGCTGCAAAAGAATCATCTGGGGAAATTGTTAAAAGTAAAGATTATTGGGTCCCACCCATTAATTTTTCCCAGTAGGTCAGTAGGTTTAGGGGTTCAGAAATTTGTTTTCCTTTTTCTTTTTTCCTTCTTTTTTAAACTAGGCAATACCCAGTACAAATTTCTAAAGGTATAAAAAGGTTATATAGTAAAAAAACAATTCCCTCTCCTCCATTCTGCATCCAGTTTTCTCTTCCAGAAGCAACCACTTTTACCAGTTTCTTGCATATCCTTCCAGACATACGTTCTATATTTACAAACACATATGTGCATGTGTGGCTTTTTTTTTTTTTTAACCGGGAGGTCCCGGGGATCGAACCCGGGTCTCTCCATATGGGAGACGGACGCCCAACCAGTTGAGCCACATCCGACCCCTATGTGTGGCTTGAGAGGGGCATATTATACAAACTCTTCTGCACCTCCCTTTTGTTCCTTTTTAGCATATCTTGGAGATCTTTCCATATCTCTTATAGAGCTGTCTCACTTTTTTTCTTTTTTAACGCTGCATAATAGCAGCTTATGAAAGCTCTACAAAGGATTCTAATACACAGCTAGGTTTGGGATTCACTGACTGCCTATTAAAGGGGTTTACAAGAAGTTCTCTTGAAATGTTAATTCCCTAACTCTTACATTTTACAAGGAAGTAACCTGGTTCACAAGGAACCAGACTCAGACATTTCATGTATTTCTAGATTTGGGTTACTTTAGAACAAATTTTTGCATAACGTTTCTTCCTTATTGCAGGTGGAACTAGGTGGAACTCATAAAAAAATATATGAAGGCAGTAGTGTACATGTATTTATTTATTTACTTGAGGGGGCACTACATGATGGCCAAGTCAGCTAGAAACAGGAGGGATTTCCCATTTTCCACCTTTGGGTTAGAAGTGCTCACTGTTTTGCATTTTTGCAAATGCAAAATTGATGTTGGGGGAGGTAGGGGTGGACAGAGAAGAAGGGAGAAAACAGGTAGCAAATTACAGTATAAAACTTTTGCTACAGAAGGAGTCATTTTCTTCTACATGTCTTTAATATCTATATGCAAGAGATACATATAAATATTCCCATCTATACATGCTGTTATACATAACTTCAGATATACATACTGATAACATACTTTTTCATTCTTTATTAACTTAAAGCCATCACCAAGTAAACCTTTATGAAATTGATACTGTTTATCCTATATTGGCATGGCAAGTTTTTTCTCTCCCAAGATGATTTACAAAGTTCTTATCAAATTCTTATATGATAGTCATTTGGGGATGGCATTTATTTTCTATGTCACAGGTTATATATAGAAATTTAGTCTGTATCCCCCTGAATGAGCAGATCCACTAGGCATTGATTGCATTATAGCTCCCTCTTGTCTCTGTAGACATACCCCATTCATGGCTGGATAAGCAGAAAGTGGATTGGTGAAAGGGAGTGAGAATAATAGCTTAAGAGGTTGAATGGCTAGTAGAATGACCACAAGATGGTTAAAAACAAATACATTTATCTTTTTTGGCTATTATAGAAATTTAAAATACCCTTTCCTTTTTAAAATCAATGTTATAATAGAAATTATTGCCTTCATGAGAGAATGGGTTATTCATAAGGATCCATTAATCGATATTAGATACCTTCTTTGTGTACTAGGTGTTAGACAGTTGTGAGCAAAACAGCATGCTTTCTGCACTCAAGAAACAAATAATCTAATTCTTCAGCATGTAAATTATATGTGAGATATATACATATATCTCACATATTTATCTCTGAAGAAGTTTTACTAGAAACTAGTCAACAGTATTTTCACCTTTTGGAGGGGTGTATTTTGTACCACTGAGTACACTGATTGGTTCTTTTTTTTTTTTTTATTATGAGTAAAAATCAAAATTCTCACAATACATACAAACATTTGTAAAATGATATATAAATATATATGCATATATGTGTATTTGCTTACAAAAATGTTATTTATATATATATATATACACATATATTTTAAGAGGTGCTTAGATTACCTAAAATATTACACGGAACCCACTGGGATTCCCATCACTGATTGGTTCTTTAAGCCTTCTTATTTTCTTCTGTTCTTGGTTCAGTTCCTTTTTATATCGTCTTTTTCCCTTCATGCTTATTAACATAGATTTCTTAGTCAACTGTTTGGAAAAACTTGGGAAGCCCTAGGACATTTGGAAGCCTAAACCAGCTTTTGGAGGTAGGAAGAGTGTCTCATTTTCTGAGATTATTATGAACCAAAGAATTTTGGTTCTGAGATTGCACTTGTTCAAACCCCTTGTTATATATAGTTAAGCACATAGAAAATATTAACAAACAGTTTTAATGTGTCAGAAATGTAGTCTTCATGAAATTGAAATGTGCTATACTCAATTTATAAAGAAAAGCATTTAATTTTGTGAAAATAATTTTATGTCAGCAAGAAAATAACTTAAGTTGGCTTTTTCTAAACCACAGATTTAATTATAGATTACCAATGTGATTTTCACTGAAAATATTTCATGTGTACAAATCTTTAATTTTTACCATAGCACATACGTGGTAAAAAAGTGATATGTCTCAGAGTTAAAACACAGCATAAAACTATTAACAGTTTAAAATTGAAAATACTTCTTGGCCTCCTAGTAGGTTTTTGTGTGTGTGTGTGTGTGTGTGTGTTTGTTTGTTTGTTTGTTTGTTTTTTTAATCTTTATTTCCTAGTAGTTTTAATAAGAATGTCGACCTATTAAGCCAATACTGGTAAGTAAAATCAGGTGTGTCAGACCAGAAAACCCAATGTGTTATAGTTTCATTCTAAACATTTTATGTATATTAACTTAATTTTCTTATCCCTTTCCAAGAGATATTATTAATCCTCATTCTTTTTTTCTTTTCTTTTACTTTTTTTCTTTTATTACTATTTTTCAAGAAACTTTAGATTACATAAATGTTACATCAAAAATATAGGGGATTCCAATATACTTCACCCCTTCCCCCTCCCACACTTTTCCCCATTAACAACATCTTTTATTATTGTGGTACATTTGTTAAAATTGATGAACACATTGAAGCATTGCTACTAAACATGGTCTGTAGTTTACATTATAGTGTACACTTTGCACCGCACAATTTTTTAGGTTCTGACAAAATGTGTAATGGCCAGTATCCATCATTGCAGTGTCATGCAGAACAATTCCAATGTTAATCCTCATCTTTGCAGATGAGTAAACTGAAAAAAAAAACAGGTAAAATAAATTGCCCAAAGTCACATACCTGCTCAGTGCAGTAACTAGTCAGACTGCCTCCTGAACTTACAGTTTTATGAACCTAATCATCAAAAATTAATTAAAAATAGAAAACAAATTCTCTTTTTTCTTGGGAAAAAAAATGGCCATTTGAATACTTACTGTGTGCTCTGAAGAGATGCCGTTGAAGAAAAAATATTAAGCCTAATCATAAAGCCTAATTCCCTGCTTAGGCCCAAATCTTAAATGCGAATAAGCTATAGACCAGAGTTATATGGACTGACTGGCACCTAACAGATCCAAAATATTAATGGTTACCATTTATTACTATATTTACTATGTTATTGCTATATGTTAAGCCTTATGCTTTGTATACACTATCACGTTTAATCCTAGGGGAACTTTGGCTCAGAGAGGTTAAGAAATTTGCTCAGCATCAAACCCAGTAGATCTAGAAATCAAACCAAGTCTAATTTCAAAATCTGTGTTCTCACTGAAGCCAGTTGACTCTTGTTTGTCTGGTGACATGGCACTAGACTGGATAGGTCTTGCCTGGCCTATAGCTATCCAGAGACCTAAACTGACCCTAGTTAATATATGAAAGGAAATATGAAGAGCAAGTTATAAACTATGCTCTATATTCCTAAAGTTAACTTACCTCGAAGGCCAATTCGCCAGCTCACGTTGTTGACATTAGTGTGGGGCTTTAGGGATTGCATAATGTCTCAGGCCTGTGATTATATTAAATTCTTGACAGTGAAAAAAATCAAGAAGTAGGCGCTTTGGGTGAGAAGGTGAATTTGTGATACACAGGTGGAAGTTCCCATGTACTACTCTCCTACAGTTTTTCCTATTAACATTTTACATTAGTGTGGTAACTTTTTTACAATTGTTGAAACAATATTATTATAATTATGTTATTAACTATAGTCCGTAGTTTATATTAGGGTTCAATCTTTGCATTATATGGTTCTATTCTGTTAACATATATATAGCCTAATCATTTAACCACTTTCAAGTATATGATTCAGCGGTGTTAATTACATTTCACAATGTTGTGTTACCATCACCCCCATTCATTCCAAAACTTTGCATCACTCCAAACCGAAACTCTGTACTAATTAAGCATTAACTCCCCATTTTCCACCTTTACCCTTGCCCCCTGGTCACCTGTATTCTAATTTCTGACTATGAATTTGCATATTCTAATTATTTCTTAGCGAGATCATACAATAGTTGTCCTTTTGTATCTGGCTTACTTCACTCAACATGATGCCTTCTAGTTCATCCATGTTCTAGTATATATCAGAACTTCATGTCTTTTTACAGCTGAATAATATTCCTTTAAATGTATCTACCACATTTTGCTAAAACAAATTTTTAAAATGTATAAATTTCATTACCACAACCTATCATCTAAGGAAAATTGAAAAATCTAATTTCCTTTTCAAAGGAAATCAGAGCTTTCCTTTTTTACCACCTGTTTAGTTCCTGTATCAAATTCTTCTAGGTTAAAATTTTCAAGCTGGGAAGCGGCTGTGGCTCAGTCAGTGGGGCTCCCGTTTGCCATATGGGAGGCCCCGGGTTCGGTTCCCGGGGCCTCCTGGTGAGGGCGGGCCCGCCCGCACGGCGTGGTTGGCTGACCCAGCGAGCGCGAGCAGCAGGGGGGGGATAAATGAATAAATAAATAAAATCTTTAAAAAGGGAAAAAAAAAAAAAAAAAATCAAGCTGAAGAGATTTTTTTTTTTTAAAGTTACTTATAGGTTTACTACAATGTGTATCAATTTTCAAATATGGGAATCAACAGAAATTTAGTGGAATTTGGTGACGAATGGTGAGAGCATTTGAAGCAAGAGGAATATCTATGAATCCACTCACAGTAAGATCTTAAAAGAGTTTGGCCACTCTAACACCAATAATAGAGAATATAAATGGGAGTATTCTCTAGAGAGGGAAAAAAAGAATGTTTGGCAGATCCCAGGGAATTCTGGTTAGTCATTAATTCAATTCTGTTCTTGTCAAGTGTCAAAAAAAAAAAAAAAAAGCCAGCTAAGCAACAATTTCAGAAGATTAAAACAATAGAAATTGCTAAAGTTGTCACTGTCCCACTCATCAAATGGCAGTGGCTGTTCTTCTATAGATGGAACTATTCAACAAAGGTCAGGTTGTCACTCCTATAGGGAAATACACGCCGCCTCCCCCCAACAGTGGTCTAATAAACATTGAACATTTTGCTTGCTGAAAAGTGTGGTGATTTGTATATGAGGACAGTTTTTGAAAGAGAAATAAATGGAATGGAGGGACTGAAGAAGGTATGTGCCAGATTTGAAAGTGAGTCTTATAAAATTTGCTTTTAGAGTTCTGCATTTTATGTGACATGCTACTTTTGCTCTTAACATATCTTTTAGTATTGTAGTGATTCTAGAATTCTTTTTTTTTAAACAATTTATTGAAGTATATCATTCATACACATACATACATAAACAATAAATGTTCAGTAAACATTGTGAACTTACAAAACAAACATGTATAACATCATACAAGGCTCCCACACATCACCCCACCACAAATACTTTGCATTGTTGTGAAACATTTGTAAACAAATTACTAAAGAGCATCATCAAAGTGTTACTACTAACTATAGTCCGTATCTTACTCCCCTATACATTTTTTTTAAGGATGTATTTATTTATTTATTTACTTCTATCCATTCCACCCCCCCCCCCCC
>JAKSZT010000049.1:45807993-45883105 GCA_026826555.1 Tolypeutes matacus
TGTCACTCTCCTGTTAACGTCATCATCTTGCTGTGTGGCTCGTGGAGCCTAATGGTGCACCCCTGCATGGGGCCTGGCGGTACACCTGTGCACGGGGCCTCGGGGGCTCACCTGCGCATGGGGTGTAGTGGCCCACGCACCTTCTATATTTTTCTTTTTTTCCCGGGAATTGGACCCAGGTCCCTCCATATGGGAGACAGACGCCCAACCATTTGAGCCACATCCATCCCCCTGCTATATCTCTTAAGACTGACCAAAGATACCTAGAGTTACAGTCTTTTCCCATACAGGATGGTCATATAATAAATCAGGCTTAGTTTATCACCAGCATTCTAAAAACCAGACCTAGGGAGAAAAACTAGGGACACATGCATGGTTTCTAATATAGCGAATGTTTAGCCTACCCTGATTATCACAAAATCAGGACAGCGAGAATATTCACATAGAATTCTTTTAATGGGGGTTGGGTGAGGAGTGGAATAGGTAGACTGGATAAAGAGTGGAGAGAAATTATCCCTCTCTCTGACAGAAAAACTGAAATGTATTTAGTAGTTCCTTTTAGTGCCCTTCAAAGATCTGAAGTAACCGTATTAGTTTAGGAACATTTAATTTTTCACGTTTAATTTTACTCTAAAAATTATATTTGGTATTATTGATTTAAATGAATTTCTCTTTCAGATTTACTAATTTACCAGATTTGCTGTTAAATTTTGATTTTTTTTTTAAACAAATGTAGCTTATAGGTGTTTTTGCCGGTTGATGAAAATTGGTCAAACGCTGAAGGCATCACTGGCATCATAATATGAGACTGTTGGTGAGGATGGGGTAAATAGTAGGAGCTGGAGAAAGAAACCCATGGATCTTTTGAGGATTAATAGTCAAACTTTGCCCAAAGTGTCCTTAATTTTAAATTAATGTAATGTTCCTGACATTCCATGTTCTTCCCTAAGCCTTATCTCTTATCTGAACTTTATGGGAGTCACTTTTATTTATGATACTCATAGGTGAGTTTATGATATATGATGGTTTAGGTATTTCAGGACTTAATTCTTTTGTTGTAGCCATCACTTTTTAAGAGTAAGGAATGTGACATAGCCAAAGTATGGAAGATAAACCATGAATTTCTAGAACAAGTGTTAAATTGGTTTCTGTTCTGGTTGGGGTATAGCACAGATTATTGACAACTAGTGACTTTCACTGAATGTAGAGATACCTCTCACACATCTTCTCACTTATCCTAGCTGTAGTGACCTTTTTCTTTGTTCCACCTTAGCCACCTGCTGTTATCACACTTGGACCTTATCACAGTTACAAACTGTAACACTTCTGAAATTTCAAATTCTAAATATTTCACTCATTGATTGTAATCTCTCCTTACAGATCACTTGCTCAAGGCCTTCCTCTGAGACAATGAGATACTTCAGACTATCTCACTGTTCTCTCACTACTTCCTTCTGTCTTCATGTCCTTTTGTCCAGCTTAGATTTCACAGTCCATCATTATATTAACTCCCTTGTAGATATACTCAGCTCCCTTTATTTTACTTGCCTATAAAAATCACAACTCTGGGTAGCCCCAGCCTCCTTCTCTGGGTCTGAATCCATGTGACTGAACCCTCTCCTCCCTCGCCCCCCAAATCACTTAACTGCAGAAATGGTTTCGCTTGGAAATCATTATCACAAATCTCAGGTCGGCTCAATACTGCCTAGCAATCTAACTGTGTTTCTCCAATAAACTTGTTTTTTCATTTTCCAGAACAACTATTTTATACTTTCTTTCCTTACACTTCTCTATTCCTTTCCATATTCAGCTGGTTACCTCATACCAAAGTAAGCTGAGAAAACAGAAGCCTTCAGATTGTAACTTTATCATCTTTTTTCCCATTGTTTCTAAGCCTTGCTACATTTGCATGTACCCTTTCCTTCCATTCTCTTCTAATGAAAGAAATGTATTGCCTTGTAGATTCTTGTTCTCTTCCTCTAAATTTAAATTGGTGTTATTGTATTTCACTTCTGCCAGACTGTTGGCTCCAGGAAGGCAAGAACCATGTCTGTTTGGTTTACTACTCTAACCCTCAGCATCAGCATGGGTGATGAGCACTCAATAAATGTTTGGGGATATGGAAATTAGCATTCCATCAATAAAGATTTGGGAGCAAAACTAATAAAACCATAGAATTCTGTATATTAAAATGGGTTATAAAATTGCATTTTATGACTTTGGAAAAGACATTTGACCACTATTATAGTATCTCCTTGTCCATATTGTGAAATTTAATGCCATTTTGTTTGTAAAAGACTATCAGTTAAACCTGTGTTGAAAATCAATTGATCATAAATGTTAGAGTTTATTTCTGGACTTTCACGTCTATTCCATTGGTCTATGTATTTATCCTTATGCCAATAGCACACTGTCTTGATTCCTGTAGCTTTGTAAGGTTTGACATTGGGAAATATGAGTCCTCCATCTAATGTTTCTTAACCTTGTTCTGTTCTTTAGGTTACAGAAACCCTTTTGAGGAAACTGGGAGACTTTTTTTTTTCCAGTAACAACAACTTCATTGAGATATAATTAACATAACCATAAAATCCACACTTATAAAGTATACAGCTCAGTAGTTTTAAGTATACTAACAAAGTTTGTGCAACCATCACCATGGTCTAATTTTAGAACATTTTTTTGTCATTCCAAAAAGAAATCCTGTACCCTTTAGCAGTCACTTTGCATTCTTCCCTCCCCCTAGACCCTGGCAACCACTACTGTCTTACAAACAGAATTATACAGTATGTGGCATTTTGTGTGTGGCTTCCTTCACTTAGCATAATGTTTTAAGGTTCAACCATGTTGTAGTATTTCATCAGTACTTCATTCCTTCTTATGAATATTTCATTCCATTGTATAGATATATATTTTGTTTTTCAGTGTATGAGCTGATAAACATTTGGGTTGTTTTCACTCTTTGGCTATTATGAATATTTGTGTACAAGTTTTTGCGTAGACATATGTTTTCATTTCTTTCGGATATATACCGAGAAGTAGAATTGCTGGATCATATGATAGTTCTATGTTTAACGTTTTTTGGAGCTGCCAAACTGTTTTCCTCAGCAGCTGCACCATTTTACATTCCCACCAGAAGTGTGTGAGGGTTTCAGTTTTTCCACATGCTCGTCAACATTATTGTCTGTCCTTTTTATTTTTTTCCACCCTAGTGGGTGTAAATTGGTATCTCATTGTGGTTTTGATTTGTATTTCCCTAATGACTAATGATGCTGAGCATCTTTTCATGTGCTTATTGGCAATTGTATATGTTCTTTGGAGAAATGTCTATTCAAATCCTTTGCCAATTTTTAAAATTGGGTTGTCTCTTTATTGTTGAGTAGTAAGAATTCTTTATATATTGTGGAAACAAATCCCTATCAGACATATGATCTGCAAAATTTTTCTGCCATTCTGTGGGTTGTCTTCACACTTTTTGATGGTGTTCTTTGAAGCACCAAAGTTTTAAATTTTGATGAAGTCCAATTTATCTATTTTTTCTTTTGTTCCTTGTCCATTTGGTGTCATCTATAAGAAATCATTGTCTGATCCAAGGTCATGAAGATTTGCTCCCATGTTTTATTTTAAGGAGTTTTAGCTCTTACATTTAGGTCTATGATCCATTAGTTAATTTTTGCACATGGTGTGAGGTAGGGGTCTAAATTCATTCTTTGCATGTGTATTGTCTTATCAGCATTTATTGAAAAGACTATTCTTTCCCCTACTGAATGGGCTTAGCACCTTTGTTGAAAATCAGCTGATCATAAATGTTAGAGTTTTTTTCTGGACTTTCACTTCTATTCCATTGGTCTATATATCTGCCCTTATGCCAATAGCTCACTGTCTTGATTCCTGTAGCTTTGTAAGGTTTGACATTGGGAAATATGAGTCTTACATCCAGTTTTTCTTAACCTTGTTCTTTGAGTTACAGAAACCCTTTTGAAAATCTTATAAAAACCATGGACCCAGGAAATGGCATATAAATATATAGAAAATTTTGCATAAGGTTTATTTTATTGCATTATAAATTGATATCCTTTCAATTATAGTTTCTAAAGAATTAGCATGTTACCTTTTGTATTCTGGGAAAAAAACACAACAAAGTAAATTCGAAAAGGACAAATAAAGTGGATTTCAATTCTGCTCAAAGTAAATTTCAATTTTTTGTTAAATACTCAAATGGCAATATCATGTTATTTTTGACATCTAATTGGTTTTTGGTATTTTTTGTCTTGAATGGAGTAAGCTCTACTCAGACTTTCAAAGATCTTATTGTAACAAATGGCATTGGAGTTCTAGGGTGAGAGTAGGCTTGTGTTTGGGTACCCAGAGAGCTCTAGCATACATTATTTTTGATGTTTGGTTATAGCTACTGAGTTAATATATTTCAAGATTTTTGTTTGCTCAAATTTTTAACATGGTAATAGATAGAATGTTTACCTTTAATAATCTTTTTATTATGAAATAACATTACAGAGAAGTCTTGCATGATTTTTGTTAAATTTATTCCAGTGTACTTGACATTTTTTAATGCTGTTGTACATGGTGTTTTAGTTCATTTTTTAGCTTTATATGGCTAGTATATGATGATTACCTTTTTATTTTAAAATTTTTCATTAAAAATTTATTGAAGTATATCATTCATACATGAACATACATAAACAATAAGTGTATAGTAAAAGTTGTAAACTTACAAACCAAACATGTATAACATTATATAGGGCTCCCATACCTCTTACCACCACCAACACCCTGCATTGCTTTGAAACATTGGTAACAAATTATCAAATTATCACTACTAACTACAGTCCATATCTTACACTTGGTGCATCTTTCCCCCAGATCACCCCACTGTTTTTGTTTTGTTTTGTTTTTTTCATAAACCATACAGTTTATCTAAAATGTCCACTCAGTGGCATTTGATATAATCAGCGTTAAATTTTTTTTTTTTAATATTAACCTTGCATTTCTGGGATAAATCCAACTTGATATTTGCATCCTTGTTCATAAATGAGATTGGTCTATTTTTTCCTGTCTTTTATCTCCTTTCCAAGTTTTAGTAAACAAGATTATGTAGTCCTCATAAAATGAGTCAGAGAGTAAGCTCTTTTTTCCTACTCTCTTGAGCAAATTTTATGTAAGATTAGAACTATTTATTCTATGAATATTTTTTAGAGCTTGATCCTGAGGCCATCTGAGTCTGGAGTTTTTGTTATAGGAAGATTTAAAAAATTACTTATTTAGCAGTAAGTTATAGGACTATTCAGAGATCTATTTCTTTGTGATTCAGGTTTGCCCCTTTTATCTATATCGTCTATATGTTTACTTGAATGTGTGTTCTAAAGATGTTGGATATAGTATTCTGTAAACATCCAGTAGGCCCCATTTTTTAATCCTGTACAAATCTTGTATAGATTTTTTTTTTGCCTGCTTGCTCTATCAGTTACTTGAGAAAGTTGTCAGATTGTTTTTGTTTTATCTTCCTGTGCATTGAAACTTTTATCATTCCCAAGCAAACATAATTATCTATTTTTTTTTTTCCTACCTTTAAATTCTGTGTTGCTCAATGTTAATATCGCTATTCTTTCTTTGGATGACTCTTTGCAGGGTGTTTGCTAATCTTCTCTAGGAGGCACCGGGAACCGAACCTGGGACCTCCCACATGTTAGGCGAGTGCCCAATGGCCTGAGCCACATCTGCTCGTCATGGGCTGCAGCATCTGCTGGCTTGTGGCATCTGCTCATTGTGGCGTAGTGCGGCAGGTACAGGCATCTGCTTGTCTTCTTTAGGAGGCACCAGGACCTGAACCTGGGACCTCCCATGTGGTAGGCAGGCACCCAACTGGTTGAGCCACATCCGCTTCCCAAATTGTATTTTTTAAGTCCGGCAGATAATGTGTCTTTTAACTGGAGCACTTAGTCTATTTGCATATAATATAATTTTTGGTATATTTGAAATTATACCTCCATTTTAGTTAGTTCTTTAATTTCTCTTTCTTTTGGTTCTCCCCTTCAATTTACCAAAGTTTAATATTAACCATTACTTTTCCTCTCCTTCCAATGTAAGTACCTTAGAACCATGTAATTTCATTTGTCCTCTCCTGACTGAAATGCTACTTTTGTCACATTTTTAGTTCTTTATATATTTTTAAGTCACACTTAACATTATTTTGTTTTATTTAGTCAGTGTTCATGTAAATTACCCACTTATTGCTTTCTTGGGCTTTTCATTCTTTTCATACCTCTCTGTGAGCATTTTACTCTGCCAGAAGTACAACTTTGGGATTTCCTTTAAAGTGGGTTTAAAGAGGTGAACTTGCTCAATTTTTGGTTGTCTACAAATACTTTTTTGCCCTTTTTCTTGATTCATTTTCACAGGATATTGAACTCTAGGCCAACAAATAATTTCTTTAAGCACATATTCTTATGTGTTCCAGCTTCCATTGTTGTTTTAAGAAATCTCTTTTTTTTTTTTTTTTTACCGGGAGGTACTGGGGATCGAACCCTGGTCTCTCCATATGGTAGACGGATGCCGAACCTCTTGAGCCACATCCGTTTCCCAAAAAATCTCTTGTCTTTGAAAGTGATCTGTGTTTTTTTTCTCTCTTGCTGCTTTGAAGATTTTTTTGTTTTGTTTTCTGCAGTTTCACTATGATGTGATTAAGTGTAGGTTTATTTTTATTTATCCTTCTTGGAATTTGTTGTGTTTCTTGAATCTGGATCAGAGTCTTTCATTATTTCTGCAGTTTCTCAACCATTGTCTCCTCCTTATTTTGTCTTTGCCCTGTTCTCTCCTCACCTTCTGAGACTCTGATTAAATGTATGTTATAGTTCTTATTTTATCCTTTATGTCTCTTACTTTCTTATCTATATTTTCTACCACCTTTTTTCCCCTTGCTACATTCTGGATAATTTGATTCATCTTCCAGTTCACTAATTTTCTCTTCCACTGTTATATCTGTCAACTGAGTTATTGTTATTACACCCTAGAAATTCTGTGTTCGTTCTGTTTTGGTTCTTTTTTAAGTACTAGTTGTGGTTTTGTTTTTGTCCTATCACTTTTTGGGAATACAAACACTTTTTTAAATTTACCTTTATAAGTTACTTGGGAAGTAACAAAGCTGCTGTGGTCTTGCTTTGATAAATTACTACTGTGTTCAAGATGTCACTAGTATAGGTTTTTCAGTCCCTAGTTTGTTCCCTTAAATATTCTATTTTTTGCTGTTGTACATTTTAAATTTTGTGTAATTATCTTGAGTTGTTTTTGAGTGTCTATGTACATATTATTCAATGGTTAAGAAATTATAATCTAACTTAAATTGTTAATGAGTTATTGCTTTTTCTGATGATATTATGCTAGTAAACAGACGAATGGAAATCTTATGGTTGATGCTAAGGGAGCTAAAGTTTAGCACCAGTTACTGGTAGTGATGGGGAGCTGGTTTGGACATCTACATGATTTCTGGGCAAGTAAGTCTGTGATGATTACCCTACACAAAGGTGTCTTGCCTTAATTATACAGAGTCAGAGGACTTCGCCTTTATATTGGATTCCATGGGATGGAGTATTCTAGGTACAGTGCCTCAAACTAGCTAGTTAATTGGGGATGTGAAACCTAAAGTAGAACTGTGAGGACTCAGTGTTCTCACCATGTTAGAGATATTACCCAAACTTACTAACTACCTCTAACTGATAAAAGCCCACATTTTAAAGTCAAATGACATTTACATAATGATTTAGGGTCTTGCTTCTAATTATATTACTTCTGTCTTTACTACTTTCAACGGTAAATCACTTCCCATGTATTTGGGTCTATTTACCCCATATTTGCTCAGCATCTGTGCAGGGAGGAAGTCTTGCATATTATCTGTATTCTATGAAATTTGTTGGCGAGATTATTGTATATTTCTTAGCTAAATTCCAACTAATCTATTATAGTTAAGTAAATATTTTCAACTTATTTCCATATTAATCTTTTTTCTTCATCCTAGCTGTGTTGGAGTAGAGGAACATCATGCTGTTGACATTGACCTGTATCACTGTCCCAACTGTGCAGTTCTACATGGTTCATCCTTAAGTAAGTACTAGGAGTTTAATTAAAATTTTAAGTTTAAAACTTAATGTGTGGGAAGCGGCTGTGGCTCAATCAGTAGGGCTCCCGTTTACCATATGGGAGGACCTGGGTTCGGTCCCCGGGGCCTCCTGGTGAAGGCAAGCCCGCCCACAGGGCGTGGTTAGCTGACCCAGTGAGCACAAGCAGCAAGGGGGGGATAAATGAATAAATAAATTTAAAAAATCTTTAAAAATAAATAAATAAATAAATAAAACTTAATGTGTACATGATAATACTTTAATGATACTCTAAATAGTTATATTACATTCACCAAAAACTATAAAGGATTTTTTCCTGAAGATATTTAGAGTACATTTTTTTGAATTATTAAATAATATGCCAAAAGATTAAAGGGAATAATACTGTCACTCTTAATTGCCAGCAGAAAGCCCCCAAACTCTAATACGTATTTTCAAAACTGTGAATTTAAGAAATGGGTTAAAGTAAGAATTTTTCTGATTCTGGAAACTCATTTCAACTATTTCACTTTTTCATAAATACTATTTCATTCTTTCACAAATGAACAAAAGATCTTTCAGTAGTATTTTGAAACTGTGTACAGAGTAGGACTTTAATGTACACATATACACTGTAATTTTAGGAGAAAATTAAGTCATTGATAGATTAAAATATTACTTATATTTTCTTAATTTGGTAGTCATATGGCCAGGAATCTTGCCCCACCATCCACTCTACTTAAAACCGTTCTTATAAGGTCCCTCAGAAAATACAGGCACAGAGGACAAGGCTAGATCAAATCCATACTCTGTACTTTTCTTCTTGAGAGGGTAAAAGCAAAGACTGGGAGCCTCAAGCATCCTTTGTTGTATACAGTAACACTCGCTAGCAATATATCCATATAAATTTGGAGCTAGAACATCATATATAAAATGATATTTATTTTTAGCCTTTTTTTTAAAAGAAGCTTTAGATTACATAAATGTTACATCAAAAATATAGGGGGATTCCCATATACCCCATCCTCTCTCCCTCCCACATTTTCCCCCATTAACACCATCTTTCATTAGTGTAATACATTTGTTAAAATTGATGAACACAGATTGAAGTATAATCATGGACTATAGTTTGCATTTTAGTTTACACTTTGTCCTGCACAATTTTATAGCTTTTGACAAAATGTATAATGGCCTGTATCTGTCATTGCAATTTCATGCAGGACGATTTCAATATCCCAGAAATGCCCCGTGTTACACCTATTCTTCCCTCTCCCTCTCCACAGAACCTCTGGTAGCCACTGCCTTTATATCAGTGATGCAACTTCTTCCATTGCTAGAATAATAATGTCTACTTTAGTCCATAGTTGACCTCCCCCCTTATGTTTGTTCATTCCTCAATCTTGAGGATTTTGGGATGGTGATGCCTACTCTGTTTCTGATTGAGAGGAGGCTTAGATCCCATGGGGCAAATGGATGAAACAGTCTTAATTGTAGTTGTAGATACTCTGTTTTTTGGATGGTCATTGTCCATCATCATCCTTTGGTTAGTTGTTCTGGGTGAATCCAGTGAACTGGAGAGTAGATGTTGCAACTCTATTGAGATTCAGGGCTCAGCCGGGATATGAACAGCCAGAAGATTTAAGTCTCTGTGACATATAATTATAATTAACAAGTTTAGTGCTAACTATAGGTTCAAATAAAAGGAGCAGAAGAGCCAAGCGTAGGGAAATTATAAATGAGTATAATTCTGTTATATTAGGGAGCATATATTCCAGAGTAAGGCTCACTGACAGGGTGCCAAATTCCTGAGATTGTCTGCCCTGTCTATAGTGTCTAGATGTCTCTAGTTTATTGTTGTAAATGTTTTTAAAGTATCTTTTTGTGCAGCAATGAAGTGTGTAGTAAATAATTGAAGTAATTGTTGAACTCTTGGAAGAAGTAAATAGTATTGAGTTGTTATCTCAAAGGATACAGAACTAAAATTTATTACAGTTTTAGTTTAGAATTTAAGTATATAATTCCAAAATGAAATGAAATGAATTGAATTTCTATGAAATGTTTTATGGGTTATTATGAGGCGAATAATGTATGTTCAGTATGTGATACAATCTATTTTCTCTTTTTCCTATATGATTTAATTTAATAAAAACTTATGCTTCCTAAATTGATTTTTCATAAGGGATCATGACCTGCACTTTGAAAAATGATGCTTCCAAAAGAAGGTTGCCCATTACCTGGTCCTTTATATGCTGCTCATCCTTGAATAACATAAGATCAGGCATTGGCTCTCTTCTGGACAAAGTCCAACTCTGAGTACTCATAGAGAAAATGCCCAAGACCCAGTTATCTGTATTATCTTGATTGAGGCTCACCTTCTCTACCCCTTACCCTCCACCTCTAATTTAGGTAATCCTTTGGATTCCTTATTAAACCTCTCTTGCTTGCTATCTAGGGTTTCCTATTTTCAGAATTCCCCTAGGAATCCTTATTTTATATACCATTTAGACAATGTAATACCCATTTCTATGGCAAATTTAAGTAAGTTTACCCTCTTAATGGGACTTAAGAACTCTATTTGAGTTCAGGTGTCAAACAGCCCAACACTTAAACGTGTTTTTTTCTGTCCACTTCAAGCACATACAGTTCAAACACAGAATTTTCTCTTTTCTCTGTGACCACTACTAAATATTACTTCCAAAGGGATTAACTCTTTGCCTTAAGAAATTCAGTCAGCTGTTGCAGTGACTGATTTATGTTTTAAGCAGGTTGGCCAGACAAGACTATTGTATCCTTCTGTTTACCTTCTGCAAGTCAGCACATTTAAAAAGAAATAATAGTATTTGGCAGCTTATTACAAGCCAGGCACTGAGTAAGTGCTTGACCTATGTTATCTCCTTTGATATTTATAACAACTCATTGTGAGAAACCAGAAAAATTATCTAACTAGCTCAGTCATATAGCTATTTGGCAGAGCTGAAGTTTGAACCAGCACCAGTGCTTTTCACTGATTAAGCTATTCTGTAAAAATGTACATTAAAACAGTATAATAGTTCATACTACTCAATATCAAATAGGTGGATTCTCTTTTTTTTTTTTTAATGATGCTGCTCATTGTTGACCCCAGGGCCTTAAAATTGGCATCATATATAATATTGGTGAGAGAGTGAGTTACTTTCACATTTTTGGAGGCAGTTTTGTAATATGTAGCAAGAATCTGAAAAATGTTTAGTCTTTCTTCTAGCATTTTTAGGAATTTATCCTGAGGAATTAATCATAAAAATAGATTTATGTATATGAATATTAATCTCAACATTATTTGAATAAAGATTCTGAATTAACTAAGGGCCCAGGAATCAAAAGATGATTATAATATGGTACACCTACATCTTAAAATATTAGGCTGCCTTTAAATTGCTTTGGAATATTTAATAAGGGGGATGCTCATGATATAATAAGAAAAGTAAACAGGATAAACATTGTGATCCCAGATGAAGATAAAGTAGGGTTATGCATTTATATATGGATTTCAGTGTAAATTATTGGCTGAAATAGGAATTCCAGGGAAAAAAAGCCTTGAATGAAATAAATCTTGAATTTTTAAATTGGTTTTAAATGAGAGAAAATAACACAAGGGATACCTTAATGGAATCTCCACACTCATCACCTAGTTTAGAATAATTTTGTATAGATTTCTTCTTTTATAAGATCTGAAAAACTCCAGCAAGATGGCTTTGTGATTTCTCAATTTTCTAGTGAGTTTAAAAAAAAATTTTTTTTAATGGAATTTATTCTTCCATATTGAGGATCTGGCTGCGATAAGTTACTTGGGAATCTTGTTTTAGATTCTTAGATACGAATAAGCCTGATTTCCATCTCTGTTGATTATTAATGTGACCTCTCCTTATCCATATGGGGATTTAGTATGATGTTATGATTTTTGTAAGTTGAAGATTTGAAATAACTTAGAATCATAGAGTTGCCCACCCCCAACATTTTGTTATGGAAATGTTCAAATATACAGGAAAAGTTGAGAGACTTTCACAACGAACTCCTATAAACCCACCAACTGTATTCTATTCTTAACATTTTGTGTTACTTCTTTTAGCAGTATCTATCCATGAAAGTATTCCTTTTTTTATTCCTGTGTTGCAGACATCAGTACATTTCCCAAAATCGTGGACGTTTTTGGCTTAAGAAAAGAGATGCAAGTGGTGTCACTCTGGTAGAAAGAGGGATGGGGTCACAATTTGAAAAACAGCACTCTAGTTGATCCCGTTCATTTCTGCAATTAGGAAACAGGATCCAGAGGTGTTAGGCGACTTGCCCACAGTTGCAGAATAAATTAATGGCTGAAATAGGAATCAAATCCAAGTCTTCTGATTTTGATTGCCATGACTGTTCAGGATTATAGCCTCCAAGAGCTGTAAAATCATAGGTCTTAGTGTTAGAACCAGCCACAGAGTTATTTATTGCTTTATCCCACTCATCTTCTTCCAATTATGATATAGTCACCTGCTTTAATTTGTGTTTTTATAATCGTGCTTATGTTGGAAGTAAATCTTCCCATAAGAGAAGGGAACTGTGCTGTTAAAAGAGATTTCTGATGTGGGATCAAAGGTTCTGTCTTGAGGATGATTTGGATGATCAGTAAAAAAATCATATTATGACTTAATGTTCCAGTGAAAACAATTATTTTTAAATAATTATGAAATTTTATAGTATACTTTAATGTTTTAAAAGGCTCTAGCTGCTGATTTGACTTCCTTGATTTAATTTTTAAATTATTTTGAAATTTAAAAAAAGGTAGGTTAAAAAAAACCCACAGTTAATTACCTGTAATTGCAGCATTACATTAAGTAGAATTAATTTTTTTAGCCTGGAAATGCATTAAAAACTTGAGTGTTTTTTATTGTCCTTAAAATTATTTCTGATTGTATAGAATATGATGACTAGAAAGTACATATCACCAGTTACCAAAACCTTTTTCTTTTTTTAATCTTATAAAAATCTAGTGAAAAAAAGGAGGAACTGGCACAGGCATGACTATACTGAAATTGATGATGGCTCCAAACCAGTACAAGCTGGAACTAGAACTTTTGTTAAGGAATTACGTTCTCGAGTCTTTCCAAGGTATGGAAACTTCTTTTAACCAAACAAAATTTAAGGTTGTTGGCTGATAAAGTAACATTATCTAAAACAATGTTTTTCTAACTTCAGGTAGCAACCCATTATTGGTCTCAACCAATATTTATATATATATGTATATATAAACTATTATATATATAGAATAGAATAGAAGATATCAGTTTATTGCAAGGAAGAGGGTTAAGCATAGTTTCAAGGAACTTTTATAATATACATATGTATCACCACATAAAAATATATTTCTTATGTGGCTCAAAGCCCAAAAAGTTTGAAATATACCGATTTAAGGTAGTTGTTCTCGTATGATATGTATGATATGTAGCTGTTTCTTCTCTTTTCCTTTCATCTCACCTTCTTCTGTTCTTCTGTTTTCCAGCTCCGTTATTTTTTCCTATGTTGTTTCCATATCTATTTATCCCTAGATCCCCCAGAAATATCCCCCACCATTTGTCAGGCCCTCTGGTGGCATCAGGACTGAGCTTTTGGATTTTTCAAAGATAATGAAATGTATTTGAGTTATATAAGCCTCAGAGAGAGTCAAAAGCATTATAAAGTCATTTAATCATGCTAATTTAGATCATTTCCTACTCACTGCCTGGCATCTATTTAAAGTGGTAATGTTAATAGGCATTTATACAAGATCATATCCAGGCTTGTTAAAGTTTAAATTTAAATCACAATATCACATGTAGCCTATTATGGAATTATTTTAGATTCTGTAACTATAAAACCTCTGCTGTTTTTTGACAATCTTTAGGATTCTTGCCTATCCACTGCCCCCTTCCTTAATCCATACACTGAAAAATATAAATGGTAAGCATCTACTATACTATCCCTGAGATTTACTAGGAGAAAGAAAACATACATGAAGCAGTGTTTTCGCATAATTTTTGCATTGTTAAAGGTCTTATTCCCAAATAGCCTTCTTTTTCGGTTTCAAATTGTAGGAAAAATGTTTGCTTGTTTCCTTTTTATTGGATAGCACTTGATTGTTTTGGAGTTTTAGGGCCAGAGTTTTCAGCCTGGGTCTATGGGTGGGCTTCAGGGAGGTTTGTGAGCTCCCTGTAGATACAATTTAGTATCTTAGTGTGAATGTGTGTTTTTCAGGGGATGAGCCATAGCTTTCATTGGAATTTTTTTTTCCAGATAGGTTTGTGATCCAAAAAAGTAGTGTTAAAACTACTGGGTTGGGTAATGCACATGGCTTTTCTGCCAAAGCAAACTTAACTGAGAGGAGGTTATAGAGATGATCACAAATGTCCAAACTGTAATTACCATTAATTAGAGGTCTTTTGGTTTTATTTTAACACCATAAACCTTCACATCACTTTAAAATGTGTAATTAGTAAATTACACATACTTGATGTGATTAACACAGAAGTGTACAGTATAAAACAAAGCAAATGAATGGGTCATCTTCCCCTTCCTCCATTTTGTCTAGTGTAAATCTTTTGAGACTTTTTGTATATAAATAACATTTTAAAAATATATGTATCTAGGTGTGTGGATATATATACATATGCATATAATTTTTAAAAATAAAATGGGTTATTTTATGTATAATGTGCAACTTGCTTTTTTTTTACTCTTATGTTTCATAGATATCCTTTACTATGTAAACAGATTTACCTCATTCCTGAACAGCTGTGTAGTATGCAATAGTATATATACCATAATTTACTTAACCATTCCCCTATGATGTATCTTTAGTTTGTCTCCAATTTCTTGCTCTTGTAAATAATGTACCTACATTTTCAAGCACTTGTATGTTTTTTATTAACAAGGGAAATAATACACCAAACATTTGAGATCAGGGAGTGGTTTAAAATTCTCCCTTAAGTTGGAATACAAGGAATTGTTCGATTCTCAGAAGTTGGAGGAAAGAGGGATAATTGTGGATGCTTATTGGCAAAACTAATAGGTAGTATGAAACTCAAATCAGATGAAGAAGATCTAAGCCCTCCATTTATAAGACTATCCAGGAAAAGATTGTCTTGATTTTTTAGGCTGTAAACTGACCTTGCGTTATAGAAATGATATAGAGATCAAAACCCAATAATTATTTCAATTGACATTTACATTCCTGGACTATCCCTTTCAATCACAATCCCATTTATATACCAGCCATATTGGTTATATTCATTATAACTTAATACCATTAACACTATCCATTTCCACACTTTTAAGTCAAGCTGAGTGTACACTTTGGATAGATAGTACATGTAAGAGACTATATAACACAGTGATCCATGTGGTGGAAGATGGACTGTGGTTAACAGTACAAATATGCAAGTGTTCTCTCATGAACTGTAACAAATGTACAATATTGATACGTGGTGTTAATAATAGAGGATATGGAAAAAAATCTTCTAAATATATTCTAGGGACTATAGTTAGTGGTAATACTCTGATGTTCTTTCATAATCTGTAACAAATGTTCCACAACCATGTAAGATGTTGGTGGAGGAGTGTTGTTTGGGAATTCTGCACATTATGATGATTGTTTTGTAAGCTCAAAACTTCTCTAATAAAAAAAATATATACCCAGTAATTCAGAGAACAAGGTTCTCCTTTCCTCCCCTTGCCACCATAGGCTACAGATGACATTAAGATAGTAAAGATCTGATGGTATGAAAGGAAATCTATTGCGTTTTAACCTACATATAATGAAAGTGTTGCACTTAATTTCGAATGTGTGGCAGCTACATTCTCTTAGCAGTTGAGAGGTAAAACCTAGAATATCCCCATTTAAAGAGATGTGGAGTTCTTTAGATTTATAATTAGGTGGAGGACAGTGATAAGGGACATAACACATTTGAGTGCAGTGTCTATAATGAGTTGTCAGAGATGGCAGCTGGAGGTTTAGCAATTCTTTTCAGTGGATTAAAGTACTACCTAGTATTAAAACTCATTAGAGGGGACGGATGTGGCTCAAATGGTTGGGCGTCCGTCTCCCATATGGAGGGACCTGGGTTCGATCCCCGGGACCTCCCGGTAAAAAAACAAAACAAAAAAAAAAAAAACCTCATTAGATACTGGTTATGATCGATCATTTAAAACAGTGATTCTCAATTTGGGTATTTTGGAAATTTGTTTCAAAGGGCAGGAGCCATAGATGCTACTCATCCTCCAGAGTGCCAAACCAATTCAGAACAAGTTGTCCTGTGTCCTGGTAGACTTTGAAATGTCTAACTACATATTCCTGTAGAATTTTCTAATCAGATAAAATCTGGTCTGGTTTTACTTATCCTAACACTAGTTTTTATTCTAATGTTTATCTTACCTTTTGCTCGTTGAATTTGAATCTCCTGTATTGCCTCTATTGTGTAGCTTCTGACCTTTTTTTAACCTCTTTTAAATCCAACTATTCCTTACTACTAGTTATAAGCATCTCATACTTTATTATTTCTTTTAGCCTAGTTTACCTGAACATTTAAATACATATTTTGTTAGAACTACTTTGGTTTTTCTCTTGTTACCACTCAAGCATTTTATATTTTATATATTTCCAATTATGTATATTGGAGCAAATAGGTTATATTATCTATGAGTTTTACTTTAGGATGGTAAAGGGACTTTACAAAATACTTGTTATAAAAAGGGGAATTAGGTATGATAGGTTGAGAACCACTGATAGTAGTCACAATACAATATATAAATTCATTTATTTCCACAATTTTCTTTTTTTTTTTTTTTTTAACTAAATGTATTAATGAAGATATTTCACTCTTATGTTTTCCTTAGTGCTGATGAAGTCATTGTAAAGATGCATGGCAGCCAGCTGACCCAGAGATACCTGGAGAAACATGGATTTGATGTCCCTATTATGGTCCCTAAATTAGACGATCTAGGACTCAGGCTCCCTCCACCTACTTTTTCTGTTATGGATGTGGAACGTTATGTAGGTACGAACATGATTCATTTAAAACTGAAAAAATCACAGTAAAAGAAAAATGATGAGTGTCCTAATATTAAAAGTTGAATGAAAAGAGGTTAATTTAGTTCAGTTTCTTGAGTAAGAGAAAGTGAAACTCAATGTCACCTATGTTGAAAACTATTTTTTTCTCAGTAGTCCTATAATTGTCAGAAAAATACAATGAAACATTTCCCATTCTTATTTACTCAGCCTCATCCATCTGTTTTTTTGGTTTCAATAAATTTTCTGATACTTGCTTGGGAAAAAACCATTACTGATGCGTAGTTACAGATACTGGGAAGAAGAGAACATTTGGAAATTGAACTGGCTCTAGGCATCTGTAGAATACAGATGTCATATCCTTTACAGATGTCAGATCCTTTGAGCCCAGTAAACCAACCTCCTTTTTAACATAATTAGTACTCTGGATCTTGCTTTAGTGATCTTCTGCTGGCTAGAGAAAGGACCATAAAAAAGAGAAGATCATTTAAAAACCTTTTTTTTTTTTATTAATGACTTGATGAATATTGCCATGTAATATTCTTCTGGACTTAATTTGTGATTTAATTAATTTGTGATTTCAAGCCCCAAAGAGTATTTAAAAAAACACAAGTGGAAAAACCCTTCATCTGTTGTGATATTGTTACATTTCATTAATTCTCTTCATGGTATTTATAGCTAAAACTAATTGTGACTTATACATTGTCAGTAATAGAGATTATTTGAAGATCAGATAGCAAATATAGCTAGACTCAAAATTATATGTACATTACTTCTCCACCAGGAAATATCTGAGAACTTGTCCTTTATTGAGCCATTGGTTGACAGTTCTCTTTGATAAGTTTCAAAGAGGAAAGTCAATTAAGTATCATGACTTCGCATTCAACTGCTTTTGACTATTGGGATGAGGTTGAGGTTTAACCTGAACTCATTTGCATAGCACTGTAAAATACATGGCTTTTGTAATATAAATATAGGAAACAAAATGTTGAAACTGCTTGATAACTAACTTTTCAATATTCCAAAGCACTTTTACCTTCAGTTAAATATCAGTAACAGAATCGTCTTGCCTTGTAAAAGTAAAATAAAGAAGCCTATTAGACAGTACTTTTTAAATCTGTATCAAGTTACATTAATGTAAGAAAATAGCATTTATTTTTTCCTATTTCATATTGGTTAACTATTGCCATATTTTGAATTCTGCCTTATTCTGTAAAACTGAAGATGCCTCTTAGCTAAGGTGGTAGTACAGTAGTGTGCAAACAATAACTTGTGGTTTTATAGGAAAATTGCAGATTAATCACAATTCTCAATTCATTTCACAGGCACTAATATGAATTGATTTTTGCTTCCTAACCACTTAGTTTCTCTTGAAGCAGAATATTAAAAGAGAAGGTACTACCAGGCAAGCAGAAATTGTTTGTCCTGGTTAACTTGCTTTCTAATTCATTGTTGACTAATCTTGTTTGAAAATGATAGACTTAGAATTTTAGGTGTCATAGAAGTGAAATGGAAACATTAATCCCTTCATTTTATTGAATGAGGAAATTGAAGCCCAGAGAATGTTGCACAGTTTCTACATACCAATGTAATAATGCATTTTGTCATGAGCTACACACAAGAAATCATTGGTATGGAGAAAGTTTTCTAAGCCATGTAAGTTTTTCTTATTCTGTGTTAATTATATAGCACTGTTTCACTGTTTTATTCTTCCCCCTACCCCAAAATGGCCATTCTTTCAACAGTTCCAGTGAGACTTAAAAAGTAAGAATATAGGAAGATTCTTTGTCTCTGCTATGTAATAATTTATTTATTTTTATTTTATTTTTTTTTTGAGATACCAGGGCCAGGGATTGAACCCTGGACCTCATATGTGGGAAGCTGATACTTAACCACTGAGCCACATCAGCGCCCCTGAGTTGGTTTTTTTGTTTGTTTGCTTGTTGTTTTGTTTTTGTTTAGGAGGCACCCGGGACCTCCCATGTGGGAAGAAGCCAGGTGTCCAACTGCTTGAGCCACACCTGCTCCCCTATGTAGTTTTATAGTTTGCTTAATTATCCTACCAAGTAAATATGGACTTTAAATATTTTTGTTTAGGGCATCTATTGATTTAACTCTTAAGCCCAGTAATAAGACTTTAATTTCTCTCTGCAGGTGGTGACAAAGTGATAGATGTCATTGATGTGGCAAGACAGGCAGACAGCAAAATGGCACTTCAAAATTATGTTAAATACTTCATGAATCCTAACAGACCAAAAGTGCTAAATGTAATCAGTCTTGAATTTTCAGATACGAAGTGAGTAGCTCTGGATGTTTGGGTTTTAGCATTGTGGGTGTTAGCTAAGCTAAATATGGTTTAGTGATAAATTAATTTTAATAAGAAACTTAATTATGTTTTCTAAAGTGGTCCAGTGGTAGCAATGTTATAAATTTTGCTTTGGAATAATCAGACAATATTTAGAAATAAGATGTGTTTTAAACTTTAAGTATTGTTGTTAACCTTGGGTTCCATTTAATTACTTGGTTGGGGTTGAGATGGGTAATACTGTTTTAAGATGTTTTAATTTGCATCATGTGCATATGTGTATGTGTATGTGTGTGTTTGTTTTTTTAAAGGATGTCTGAATTGGTGGAGGTCCCTGATATAGCCAAAAAACTTTCCTGGGTGGAAAATTATTGGCCAGATGATTCAGTTTTTCCTAAGCCATTTGTTCAGAAATACTGCTTAATGGGAGTGCAAGACAGCTACACAGATTTCCACATTGACTTTGGTGGAACTTCAGTTTGGTACCATGTCCTCTGGGTAAGATTGGGGTTTCTTTGTTCTTTTATTGACCAAAAATATAGTCATGTTTTTCCAGTGGTATGTTTTTTTTGTTGTAAATGACATTTATAAAGGGGGAAGTTTTTGTACTTTTTAAGTAGACTCTATAACTTTGCCTTTAAATATTCTGGTTGTTTTTATTTTGTTTTGTTGTTTTTGAATGTTTTTGTTTTTTTGAACCACTAAGACTTTTGAGTAAATGGTTTATTAGTTGTTTGAGATGAAAGAAGTTTTTGGGAATGACTTATTGGAATGAAAAAATGTTCTTCTCCATTGAGATTTCTTTTATCTCTTTGTACCTTACATTTTTCTGTCTCAAGTAATGAGAGAGACAGGAGTTCTTAACTTAGATTCCTTTTTAGCCCCCATTTTTTAAGTTTGTTTCTCTTAGCCTTTTGTCTCTTTTTATTTCCTCTTCCCCTTTGTCAATTATTAGTTAATCCTGGAATCAAATACTGAGAAGGAGCCAAATTGCAGTATATATTGTTTCTGGCCTTAAGTTTGGGCTAGAACAACTAGTTGGATAAGGCAAGAATGCCCATAAATATACCCCCTTCTTCCCAGCTTTTAATTCATCTTGCTTTATCTAGATCTGTGCTGTTCAATATAGGAGCCATATGTAGCTATTTAAATTTAAATGATTAAAACTAAATATAATTAAAACTTCAGTTTCTTATTTGTGCTAGCCTCATTTCAAGTGTTTAGTAGCCACATCTGTCTAGTTACTAGTGTACTGGATAGCACAGATATTAAACATTTCCTTCATCACAGAAAGTTCTATTGGATAGCACTGATCTAGAACCATATCTTATTCTATATAAAATGCCCGTGCCTCAGTAATGCTCTGGATTATATTTGCCCTTGTGTCCTTCAGTTCCTGTTCCTTTTCTCCATCAGGAAGCAAAGGGTTAGTTCATTAAAGAAGTTTGCTAATGGTCTTTAAAAATAATCAGTATGTTATAGATCTTAGAAGAAAGAGCAAAGTTTGCAGAGATGACTCTCTGTAACTTGAAGACTTTCTGTAACTTGGAGACTATTAACATGTATTTACCTCCATACCTTAAAAATGAGTGGAGACCAGTGGGATGTTTGTGGTTCTTTTCCCTCCTCTTTAACTATTTCTTCAATACTACTTTATTGATGCCTTGTCATATTTGGGAAACTGTGAAGAGGTTTAAGGGCAATAGTTACTGATCAGGTATATGAAATTCATCTTTCTGAGCCTAAAAAATCTGATAATAATCTGAATTTAATTAAATTGTCATGTTGGAAAATGTAGGCCATCCTAAAATCGGTGCTTTTCCTTTTTAAAAAATAGTTCACTTCCTTCTAGGGTGAGAAGATTTTTTATTTGATAAAGCCAACAGATGAAAATTTGGCACTCTATGAATCTTGGAGTTCATCTGTGACCCAGAGTGAGGTGTTCTTTGGAGATAAGGTGGATAAATGCTACAAATGTGTGGTAAAGCAGGGACATACCTTATTTGTTCCTACAGGTAAGATTTTAATCCCATCCCTACCTCCATAATTATACTCAGTCACATGGGGTCAGTTCTTAATTAGAAACTCTGGCTTTAACATGTTTGCAACTCTCTTTATAGTTATGACTTATTTTGCTTTGAGTTTTCTGTCATTTACCTTCTTTTTTTTTTTTAAACTAGAGAAGTTGTACGTTTATAGAACAATCATAAAATACAGAATTCCCATATACCACCCTATTATTAACACATTGCATTGGGGTGGTACATTTGTTACAATTTATGAAAGCAAATATTTATAATTGTACTTTTAACTATAGTGCATGGTTTAACTTAGGGTTTACTGTATTTTGAAGTTTTCTATGGATTTTTAAAAATTTTCTATTCTAGTATCATATATACAAATACATAACTCAGTTGTGTTAATTACATTCACAATATTTTACTACCGTTACCACCATCCATTACCAAAACTTCCCCATCATCCCAAACAGAAGCTCTGTACATTTTAAGCCTTAACTCTATATAATTCAAATACCATAAAAGTTGCCCTTTTAAAGAGTACAAGTCAGTGGGTTTTAGTACATTAACAAGATTGTGCAGCCATCATCACTAATTCCAGAACATTTTCGTCACCCTAAAAAGAACCTGTACCCATTAAGAGTCACTTTCCTTCTCCCAAACCCCCGGCAACCACTAATCTATTTTCTTACTCTATGGATTTGCTTCTTATAAATGTATGTATAAATTTATAAATATAAATTTGTTCATATAAATGGAGTCATACAATATATGGTCTTTTGTGTCTGGCTTCCTTCACTTAGCATAATGTTTTCAAGGTTCATCCATATTGTAGCGTGTATCAGAATATAATTCATTTTTATGGCTGAATAATGTTCCATTTTATGTATGTATCAATTTTGTTTATTCTCAGTTAATGGACATTTGGATTGTTTTCATCTTTTGTCTATTATGCATAATGCTGCTATGAACATCTGTGTAAAAGTTTTGTGTGGAAGTATGTTTCCATTTCTTTTAGTTATATACCTAGGAGTCGAATTGCCGGGTCGTATGGTAATTCTATACTTAACTTTTTGAGGAACTGCCAAACTGTTTTCCTTAGCAGCTGCACCATTTTACATTCCCACCAGCATTATATGAGGGTTCCAATATCTCCACATCTTGCCAACACTTAATTGTCATTTTAATTTTAGCCATATTAGTAGGTGTGAACTGGTATCTCATGGTTTTGATTTGCGTTTTCCTAATAACTAATGATGCTGAGCATTTTTTCTTGTGCTTATTGACCATTTGTATATCTTCTTTGGAGAAATGTCTATGCAAGTCCTTTGCCCATCTTTTAATTGAGTTATTTGTCTTTTTATTGTGTAGTAAGAGTTCTTTATATTTTTTGTATACTAGATCCTTATCAGATATTTACTTTGTAAATATTTTTTGCCGTTTTATGGGTTGTCTTTTCACTTTGGTGATAGTATCCTTTGAGGCACAGAAATTTTTAATTTTGATGATGTTCCCTCCCATTTTAACCCTAATCAGCTCTACAATGCTGTCAAAGGCCAAATCTGCTATAAGAAATTAGACTGCTATCCTGGGACAATTAGTAAGAAAAGGACTCTAGCAAGGGATTGAGAATGGGCCTTAGCTACATCCCTAAATATAGGAATCAGGTGTGTCATTTTGAGATGCGATAGGATGTAAAGTGTAGACACCAGGCCAGTGGTTTTGAGAATTGTTTTTTCTGTTTTGGGCAAATTAATGGCTGCAGAGTCACAGAGATAGGTCCTGCTTTATTAGTCTTACCTCTGCCTAGAACTTCCAGAATTTATAAGTCCAAATATGCATTTTAATATTTCATTTGTGAATGGGTAAGTTCTTCCCTTAAGTCTTCTTTCCAGTGCTTCTTTTTATAACAGATATTTTTGTGCCCTTTTCAAAATCTATGAATTGAAATTCATAGATAATATAACCTCCTATGCCAGTAATTTTTTAAAACTTGATTTAATGACTTAACTAGAATATATAGAAAAAAATTTTTAAATTTATAATAAAATACTGTCTCGATATGTACCTGCTTAGGCACAGCAACTTTAGAAGACAATATGAAATAGATGTATAAGGCAGCATACCAATACAGGTTTGTGTTATTAGCAACTTAAATTTTTACCAGTGGCGTTGGTGTAGGTTAGAAGTTCTCAGACTTTAGTGAGCATCACAGTCACCTGAAGGGCTTGTTAAAACACAGATTTCTGGGTTCCATCTCCAGGATTTCTGATTCAGTAGATCTGGGTGGGGTCGGATAATTTGTGTTTCTAACAAGTTCCCAGCTGATGTTGTGCTGCTGGTCGGGGGGCCCATGCTTTGAGAACCACTGCTGTAGGCAATGGGATTCTTCCCAAGATTGCTTAGCAACTCTGCTGAACTTCTGAACAAACTGAAGTACGTTTTTCCTTCAATTTACAGAGTGGTTGTATTCCTGGAAAATTGTGTCAAAACCATTTAAAGATACTTTATTTAGATAAATAACAGACTTATAGTGTCTAAGCTTAGGTAGTTCGGAATAGGTTTTGTTCCTATATAAATGATATAAATGCCCAGCAGAAATTTGAAAGTCCTGAGTGATGGAGGACAGTTTCTTATTGTGTGGAACTGTCCTGCATGTTTCACCCCGGCCCTCACTCCTGAAATGCTAGTAGTGCTCCCCAATATTTATGACATGCAAAAACATCCCCCAACCTTTCCAAAACACTCTATTTGGGCAGTACTCTCTCTATTGAAAATCATTTATAAGATTTGTAGCTCATATAGATAGATTTCAATTTTTTAATTGGTGTCAAACTCAAGGCTTTGTGTCTTTGAGCGCACAAATGGCTACTACTTGAAAGTTGTTTGAGGGGTTTTTTGATATTGTGTTACAACATAATGAGGGATCAAAAGATGAAAAATAGAAAATGGGATTTGTGTATCTTAAAAGCTAATATATGCAAATATGTACATGTATATATATGTTTATATAGAGTCTTTATGTTAAGTCTTTGAGCATTTCCTTCAAAAAGTTAGGCATCATCTCTTGGTCAGAAATGATTCCTAGTTTGAACACATTTTATGAGAAAACAAAACATCATTTTGATTGCCAACATTTATATTCATAGGACCATAACCCTCCATAAGTAAATGCTGAAAGATCTGCCTTTTGCTTCTTGTAGCGTCAGGTTTCAGGTTGAGTTCCACTGATCTCCATGTGCTTAGTCCCTTGAGGCCAGTCATTTGAGGATGGCACTAGTGTTCATTTAATAGCAAATGTGCTTTCCTAATTCAGACCAGATTTGACTTTCCTTAGATAAAATTTTTTTTTTGTTTTGTTTTGTTTTGTTTTTTTTTACCGGGAGGTACCGGGGATCGAACCCCAGTCTCTCCATATGGTAGATGGACGCCAAACCTCTTGAGCCACATCCGTTTCCCATAGATAAAATTTTTAATACAAAGAGATTTGTGATTTTTTTTTTTTTTCAATTTTAAACATTTTATTTTGAAATGCTTTCAAACTTATAGGACATTTACAAAAATACAAACCCCATACAGAGAACTGCAACATACCCCAGATACCCAGATGCACCAATTTTAACATTTTGCTATATTTTCTGTTTCATACTATCAGTCCATCAGTCTATCAATCCATCTATCTGTCTATCAATTCATATTCTGGTCACTTGAGAGTAGGTTGTATACACCATGCTCCTTGAACACTTCAGACTGCCATGTTCCTAAGAATAAGGATATTCACTTACGTAGCCACCTTAAGTGCAGTTATCAAGTTCAAGAAATTTAACATTGCTATTAAGCTACAGTTTATATCCCAATTTTTTCATATGTCCCAATAATGCCAACTCCCCCCCCCCTTTTTTAAAGGTGGTACTGGGGATTGAACCTGAGACCTCGTATGTGTGAAGCAGGTGCTCAACCACTGAGCTACACCCACCCTGCCCAATAATGCCCTTTTTAAAAAAACAAAAAAAGATTTATTTTATTTATTGCTCCGCCCCCTAGATTTTGCGCTCGCTGTCTGCTCAGCTTCTTCTTCTTTTTTTTTAAGGAGGCACCGGGAACCAAACCCGGGACCACCCGTGTGGGAGGGAGAGATGCCCAGTTGTTTGAGCCACCTTCGCTCCTCCACTTGTTGTGTCTCTCATTGTGTTTCCTAGTTGCGTCGTTATCTTGTTGTGTCATCAGCTCGCCATCTTGCTCATCTTCTTTGGGAGGCATCGGGAACTAAACCCGGGACCTCCCATGTGGTAGGTAGGCGCCCTAGGGCTTGAGCCACATCCACTTCCCAATAATGCCCCTTTGAGCTTTCTCTCCTCCTTTATTAAATCCTGTCCAGGATCATGTATTGCCCTTAACTGTCATTGCCTCTCTAGTTGTTCTTTTTTTCTTTAATTGTGAGAACATATATACAGCATAAACTTTTCCATCTCAACTACTCCTGAGCATATCATTTAATGGGTTTAATCAAGTTCATTATGTTGTAGTACCCTCACCACCTTCCAGCACTAAAACTTTCCCATCCCCACAAACAGAAACCCTACACCCATTTTGCATTCACTCTCCATTTCCCCTGCCCCATGCTGCTGGCACTTGTACTCTATATTCTGTCTCTATGAGCTTTCATATTATCCAGTATTTTCTTTGTAGTTACCATGAAGCTTAAATTTAACATCCTAAATCCATAACAATCTCAATAGCTGTGATACCAATTTAACTTAAGTAGTATTCACAAACTATGTTCCCATACTCCTCCATCTCCCATCTTTATGTAGTTCTTGTTTCAGATTACATGTTTATATATTATGAGTTCCAAACCACTGATTTCTCAATACATTTTATGTATTTGCCTTTTAGGTCCTGTAAGAAGTAAAAAGTGAAGTTACAAACCAAAAATACAATAGTAGTGGCATTTTTATTTACCCATTTCATTACCCTTACTGGAGATCTTTATTTCTTCATGGGGCTTCAATCTATTGTCTGTTTGTTCTTCCCTTTCAACTTGAAGACCTCTCTAGCATCTTGGGCCGGTCTAGTAGTGACAGACTTCCTCAGCTTCCATTTATCTGGGAATATCTTAATCACTTTCTCATTTTTGAAAGACAGTTTTGCTGGATATAGACTTCTTGATTGGTAGTTTTTTGCATTTAGCACTTTAAATATGTCATCCCACTGCCTTTCTGCCTCCATTGTTTCTGATGAAAAACTGGCACTTAATCTTATTGAGGCTCCCTTGTATGTGACACATTGCTTCTCTCTTTAGGCATTCAGAATTTTCTCTTTAACCTTGGCATTTGACAGTTTAATTATAATATGCCACACTATGATAGGGTCTATTTGGATTTATCCTGTTTGGATTTCATTGAGTGTCTTGGATGTCTATATTAATTTCTTTTGTTAAATTTGTGACGTTTTCAGCCACTATTTCTTTGAATATTCTCTTTCTTCTCCTTTTGGGACTCTCCCAATGCATATATTGGTACACTTGCTGGTGTCCCAGAGGTTCCTCAGGTTCTGTTCTCTTCATTCTTTATTTCTTCTTCTTCTCAGATTGGATGATTTAAGTTGTCTTTAAGTGCACTGATTCCTTTGTTTGCTAGCTCCAATTTGTTGTTGAAATGCTATACGGATTTTTAATTTCTGTTATTGTAGTCTTCAGCTCTTTTTGGTTCATTTTCATAATTTCCATCTCTATATTGATATTCTCTTTGTGCTCATCTGTCTTATACCTGATTTCCTTTAGGTCTTTGTACATGTTTCCTTTAGCTCTGTGAGCATATTTAGGATTTTTTTTTTTTTTTTTTAAGATCTTCACCTTGTTTGTCTGAGGCCTGGTCCATGTCATTGATGATTGATGGTTTCTAATGCTTTAATTGTCTCCTTTGCCTGGGCCATCATTTCCTGTTTCTTTTTATGTATTTAAAACATGGATTTTTTGATATTTTAATGTGTTGTCACTGGAATTTAGACCCTGAGGCATCTGTTCCTTCAGTTTGTATCTAGCTAGTTGTTGTTTTTTTCTTAATGGAGGTACTATGGATTGAACCCAGGACCTCATACATGGGAAAGCAGGCACTCAGCCACTGAGCTACAGCTGCTCCCTAGCTAATGTTTTGGCAGAGCTTTTCTTGAATGCCAGGAGCTAACAAAGGAGGAGGAAGGGGGTGGGGGGAAGAGGAAAAGGAAGAAAAGGAAGGAAACAAAGAAAACACCTTTCCCAGTTTTTGCAGATTGACCTATGCAAGTGCTCTCCTTCAGGGCTTATTCGTACAATGTGTTCAGAGAATAGCTTGAGGCCAAAGTGTAGGGGCCTCCCTGATCCTTTCTGTGCATGTGTCATGTCTTGGGCATATGTATGCAGTCCTAGGAATTCCCCCATTTACATGGATCCAAATGTCCTCTCTTCCTTTGGAAACAATTCCTTACTTGTCCTGGCTACCCCCTCTATGTCCTACAGCCAGCAATCCCTTGCCCCAGGCAGCACAACTTGACTGCTCCCCCACAGCAGTTTTGAAGGATAGCTCTTTGAGCTGCCTTCTACTACAGGGAAGACAGTAAGTCCTGCAGGCCACCACCAGACAGCTTGAGCCAGGCCTACATGCTCCTACTATGTGCACGGGGGTTACTCTGCTCCCTCCAGAACTTTGTTTTCTCTGCACTGAGTGCAAAGCCTGGCATAAAATAGGCATTTAATAAATATTTGAAAGGCTGAATCTATAGACTATATAATAGACATTAACTTCACTAGCACTGGAGTATGAAGTAAATTGATGTGGACATTTTGAGTTAGTTATTTGTTTCACAGGTAGATATCATCTGTGTGGTTTAAAACACTGACTTATATACTTTTAACCATTTCAGGGTGGATTCATGCTGTTCTCACTTCTCAGGACTGTATGGCTTTTGGGGGGAACTTTCTGCACAACCTTAACATTGGCATGCAGCTCAGGTTTGTGTTGTTGGTATTTAAAGGATCTTTTTCCTTTCTTAAATAGGACTTTAAAAGTTTCAAAAATTAGATTTGTAACATATTTTAATTGAGATGCTATGAAGACAGGCCCTGAGAGATGAATAGGAGTAATAACTTTTTACGAAAATATTGTTACGAAATTTTGTCAGGAGGAGACCTTGATGCATTTCAAGTGTGAAACAAAGAACTTCATTCAATTTGAGACTAAATATCTCCCCCAAATTAAAAAATTTTATAAAAATGCATGCAGTTTCTTTTGGCTATTATTGCAATGAAGGAAAGTAACTCAATCCAGTCAGATGCATAGCTGTGACTTATGGTGCTGGAAACAAACACCCTAAATCGGGATTACTGTGAAAACTCCCATTTTAATTTTGCTGTGGGTAAAGGATTAAGAATTCTCTCCCCTTCTGTTTGAGAATTTGACCTTTGGGATAACTCTCTTCCCCTGGTAGTCTGATGAGGGTAGAATGTCACAGGCAACATTGCTTATGGTAGGAAAGGATCCCTAATTGATAAGCTGCATCAAGCTAAGAGAACAAGAAATACGTGGAACCCAGGAAGCTGGTATTACAATGGACATTGACTCTCATTAGGCACCAAGCTTTAAGCCAGGGCAGTTCCCACACCAGTGAAGTATGAATCTTATTGTTATGTGCCTAAGTTGTCACTGGGGAAAAGATAGCTCCTGCTGTATGGACTGCTGCAAGGACTCCCACAGAAGACTAACCTGTGGCAAGCTGTGGTTCCTTGTCTTCTCATCTTCTGAACAGGCTAGTGCCAAACATGGTTTCAGGGTAGACATGTGAGCTTGAGTGAGTTGTCCAACACATGTTTTATTTATTATAGTGGAATGCTTGTAAAATTCCTTCTGTTAAAACTAGGTTAAAAACCCAAGATGTGATCTTTTATGAAGCTCAGTGTAATTTTTAAGTGCATTGTCAAATTTGATAAGGTCAGAACCTGGATAAGATCACAATTCAATCTTATCCAAATGTGTGGTATAGTACTTGATTGGTCTTATAGGTCATGGACTACTTATTTTATATTCCTTAAATTGATTACCTCCATTTAATATTTTTTTATACCTCCTATTATTAACACCTTGCATTAGTGTGGTTCATTTCTTAAAATTGATGAAAGAATATTATTATAATTGTACTATTTAATTTAATTAATAAAATACTTCCATTTAATTTTGAAGTGCTAATACTAAATATTTCTTCAAATTTTGTTCATTTAGGTGTTACGAGATGGAGAAAAGGTTAAAAACACCAGATCTTTTCAAATTCCCTTTCTTTGAAGCCATATGTTGGTTCGTAGCCAAAAACTTACTGGAAACCCTGAAAGGTAGTTAATAATTTGTACAGTTTATTATATGATATGATGTATGATTTTTTAAAAAAAATTTTATTAAAGTATATCATTAATACATGAACATACATAAACAATAAATGTGCAGTAAAATTTGTGAATTTATAAAACAAACGTGCATATCATCATACAAGGCTCCCATACATCACCCTAACCACCAACACTTTGCATTGTTGTAAAATAGTTGTTACAAACTATAAAAGAGCATCATCAAAATATTACTGCTAACTATAGCCCATATTTTACATTTGGTATATTTTACCCCCAACCCCCCCAATTATTAACACCCTGTAATTAATATTGTACATTTGATTTAGTTCATGAGAGAATTCTCAGATTTGTCCTGTTAACCACAGTCCATCTTCTACCACTGGATTCCCTGTGTTATACAGTCCCATACTTTGCACAGTCCATTCAAAGTGTACACTCGGTGTCTTTCATTTTCAGCACAGAGTTGTGCTGTCATCACCTCGGTCAATTTTATTATTATTATTATTTTTTTTTTTTTTTTTAATTATTATTTTATTTATTTATTTTTTTACTAGGAGGTCCCAGGGATCGAACCCGGGTCCCTCCACATGGGAGACGGATGCCCAACCCTTTGAACCACATCCGTCCCCCTCATTATTCCAAAAGGAAAAATCCCATACCCCCTTAAACGCCCATTGTTGTTGCTTAGAATTGATATCTTTGCCATTGCTGCAAAATATTACAATATTACTATTAACTATTGTCCATAAGTTACATTAGTTGTAATTTTCCTGTATATCACCATATTCTTAGCACTTTGTGAAAAAGAACACTCTTATATTTATACTCTTAACCACAATCTTTATCCACCACTGAAATCACTGTGTTACACAGTCCCTAGATTATGCTCTAGTCTCCTTTCATTTGACGTGTAGTTCACAGACTTCTCCTTTAAGCCACAATCACGTTTATAAATCAGTAGTGTTAGTTATACTCATTATAATGTGTTATTCTCAATTCTATTCATTTCCACACTTTACAATTAACCTTATTAATAATGCTACATACATTAAGCATCATCTCCCATTCTCAACCCACCTTCTATTTCCTAGTAACCTATACTCTAGAGTTTACCTCCATGAGTTTACTCATATTTAGTTCATATCAGTGAGACCATAGAATATTTGTCCTTTTGTGTCTGGTTGTTTACTTAACTCAACATAATATCCTCAAGGTTCATCCATATTGTCATATGCATCCTGATTTCATTTCTTCTTACGTCTGAATAGTATTTCATTGTATGTGTATACCACATTTTGTTTATCCATTCTTCGGTTGATGGACACTTGGGCTAGTTCCATATTTTAACAATTGTGAATAATGATGTTATGAACACTGGTGTGTAAATGTCAGTTCACATCCTTGCTTACAGTTCTTCTGAATATATTCCTAGTAATGGGATTGCTGGATCTTAGGGCAGTTCTATATTCAGCTTTTTGAAAATACTACCAAGCAGACTTCCACAGAGGCGGCACTGTTCTACATTCCTACCAAAAGTGAAGGAGTGTTCTTATTTCTCCACATCCTCATTAGCACTTGTAGTTTTCTATAAATAATGGCCATTCTATAAGGTGTGAAATGGTGTCTCATTGTACTTTCGATCTGCATTTCCCTAATCGCTAATGATGTTGAACATTTCTTCTCCCCCTGAGATGGTTCCCTCATCTGTTTGCTTGTTGATTTTGCTTGTTATTTGTGCTTGTTATCAGCTTGTTGTTTTTGCTTGTTGTCTGCTCATTATTTTTGCTCGTTGTTTTTTGCTCGTTGTCTGTTTGTTTTTTACTTTAGGAGGGACCAGGAACCGAACCCAGGACTTCCATGTGGGAGACAGGCACTCACCTGCTTGAGCCACATCCATGTTCTGCTTGTTTGTTTTTCCTTATTGTCTGCTCATTATTTTTGCTCGATGTCTGCTTATTGTTTGTTTGTCTTCTTTAGGAGGCACAAGGAACCGAACCTGGGATCTCCCACGTGGGAGGTGGGCGCTCAAATACTTGAACCACATCTGCTCCCCAGTGTTGAACATTTTTTCATGTGCTTTTGGCCATTTGTATTTCCTTTTTGGAAAAAAATGTCTATTCAAGTCTTTTGCATATTTTAAAATTTGGTTGCTTGTCTTTTTGTTGTTGAGTTATATGATCTCTTTATATAATACTATCAGACCCTTGCCAGATATGTGGTTTCCAAATATTTTCTTCCACTGAATAGGCCGCTTTTTACTTTTTTGACAAAGTCTTTTGAAGTACAAGTGTTTAATTTTGAGGAGGTCCCATTTATCTATTTTTTCTTTCATTGATCATGCTTTGGGTATAAGATTTAAGAAACTACCGCCTACCACAAGATCTTGAAGATGTTTCCCTACATTTTCTAGGATTTTTATGGTTGTAGCTTTTATATTTATGTCCTTGATCCATTTTGAGTTAATTTTTGTATAAGGTATGACATAAGCGTCCTCTTTCTTTCTTTTGAATATGATACCCAGTTCTCTCAGCACCATTTGTTGAATAGACTGTTCTGGCCCAGCTAGATGGGTTTGACAACCTTGTCAAAAATCACTTGACTGTAGATGTGAGGGGTCTGTTTCAGAGTGGTCAGTTCGGTTCCATTAGTCATTATGTCTATCTTTATGCCAGTACCATGCTGTTTTTGTTTTTTTTTTTTTAACTACTGTAGCTAAGTAATATGCTCTAAAGTCAAGAAATGAGAACCTCCAACTTTGTTCTTTTTAAAGACATTTTTGGCTGTTCGGTGTCTGTTACCCTGGCTTTTCCATTTCTGCACAAAAGGCTTCTGAGATTTTTATTGGGATTGCGTTGAATCTGTAAATCAGTTTGGGTAGAATTGACATCTTAATGTTATTTAGCATCCAATATGAACACAGAATGTCCTTCCATTTATTTAGGTCTTCTTTGCTTTATTTTAGCAATGTTGTATAGTTTTTTGTATACTAGTCCTTTATATTCTTGTTAAGTTTATTGTTAAATATTTGATTCTTTTGGTCGCTGTTGTAAATGGAATTTTTTCTGACTTCCTCCTCAGATTGTTCATCAGTAGTGTATAGAAATGCTCCTGATTTTTGCATATTAATCTTGTATCCTGCCACTTTGCTGAACTCCATAAGTTCTAGTAACTTTGTTGTGGATTTTTCGGGACTTTCTAGATATAGGATCATCCTATGTGGGTGCCTTTTATTTCTTTATTTTGCCTAATTGCTTTAGGTAGAACTTCTAGCACAATATTGAATAACAGTGGTGACAGTGGGCATCCTTGTCTTGTTCCCAATCTCAGAGGGAAAGCTTTCTATCTTTCACCATTGAGTACAATGCTGGGTTTTTCATATATGCGTTTTACCATGTTAAGAAAGTTTCCTTCAATTCCCATCTTTCGGGGTGTTTTTATCAAGAAAGGATGCTGTATTTTGTCAAATGCCTTTTCTGTGTCAATTGAGAGGATCATATTTTTTTTCCTTCAATTTATTAACGTGGTTTATTACACTGATTTATTTTCTTGTGTTGAACCACCCTTGCATACCTGGGATAATACCCACTTGATCGTGGTGTATAATTCATTTAATGTACTTTTGGATTCGGTTTGCAAGTATTTTGTTGAGGATTTGCATCTATATTCATTAGTGAAATTGGTCTGTAATTTTTTTGTTTCGTAGTATCTTTTTTTTTTCCATGGTATCTTTATTGGTTTTGGTATTATGGTGATGTTGGCTTCATAGAATGAGTTTGCTAGTGTTCCTTCCTGTTCAATTTTTTTGGAAGAGCTTGAGCAAGATTGGTATTATATCCTCTTTGAATAATTGGTAGAGGTCACCTGTGAAACCGTCTGTTCCTGGGCTTTTCATCTTTGGGAGATTTTTTTTATGACTGTTTCAATCTCTTTACTTTTGTTTGGCTTGTTGAGGTTTTCTCTGTCTTCTAGGGTCAGTGTAGGTTGTTCATGTGTTTCTAGTAATTTGTCTATTTTGTGTATGTTGTCTAGTTTGTTGTACAATTGTTCATAGTAACCTCTGATGATCTCCCTTATTTCTGTGGGGTCAGTGGTAATGTCCCCACTCTCATTTCTTATTTTATTTATTTGCATCTTTTCTCCTTTTTTGTCAGTCTAGCTAAGGGTTTGTCAACTTTGTTGATCTCAAAGAACCAACTTTGGGTTTTGTTGATTCTCTCTGGTTTTTCTGTCCTCAGTTTCATTTATTTCTGCTCCGATCTTTATTATTTCTTTCCTTAGGCTTGGTTTGGGATTAGTTTGCTGTTCTTTTCTATTTCCTCCAGGTGTGCAGTTTGATTTTAGCTCTTCTTTTTTAATGTAAGCATTGAGGACTATAAATTTCCCTCTCAGCACTGCTTTTGCTGAATTCCTTAGGTTTTGATATGTTGTATTCTCATTTTCACTCGTCTCCAGATATTTATTGATTTCTCTTGCAATTTCTTTTTTGACCAACTGATTATGTAAGACTATGTTGTTTAATCTCCATATATAGGGAAGCGACTGTGGCTCAATCAGTAAGGCTCCCGTTTACCATATGGGAGGCCCCGGGTTCGGTTCCCAGGGCCTCCTGGTAAAGGCAAGCCCGCCCGCATGGCGTGGTTAGCTGACCCAGCGAGCACAAGCAGCAAGGGGGGGATAAATGAATGAATAAATAAAATCTTTAAAAAAAAAAAATCTCCATATATTTGTGAATTTTCCCTTTTTTCATCCATTATTGATTTCCAGCTTCATTCCATTATGATCAGAGAAAGTGTTTTTTATAATTTCAATCTTTTCAAATTGATTAAGACTGTCTTACAATCCAATGTATGATCTATCTTGGAGAAGGATCCTTGAGTTCTTGAAAAGAATATATATCTTGCTGTTTTGGGGTGTAATGCTCCATAAATGTTTGTTACATCTAGTTCTTTTATCATATTATTCAAGCTCTCTGTTTCCTTATTTATCCTATGCCAGATATTCTATACAATGCTGAAAGTGGTGTATTGATGTCCCCAACTATTATTGTAGACATGTCTATTTCTCCCTTCAGTTTTGCCAATGTGTTTATTGTATACCTTGGGGCACCCAGGTTAGGTGCATAAATGTTTATTATAGTTATTTCTTCTTGGTGAATTGCCCCTTTTATTAATATATAATGACCTTCTTCATCTTCTATACAATACAGTTTTATATTTAAAATCTATTTTGTCCAATATTAGTATTATCCTTTCTCTCTTTAGCCATATTTTCCTTCAACTCCTTGATTTAGGAGATTTGTGTGGTTATAATTGATTATTTGTCTTAAATCCTGTGTCTCATCAAGATTTTTGGTTTGGTCCTTGGCTGGGCCAATGCTTCCTGTTTCTTAGTATGGCTTGTAATTTTTTGTTGATGTCTAAGCATCTGAATATGTTCGTGAATTTACTCTGACCATCAATTTCTCTCTCTCGCCTAGTAGTTTTGTTTCACAGCTCTTCTTTAATTTTATTTTTGTTTTTTGTTTGTTTGTTTGTTTTTTCTTCTTTAATTTTTAGTTCAACTTATTGTCTTTAAAATTACCCAGCTTAAGTTATCAGAATAGGGCCAGGGACTCTCTAATGGGGCACAGATCTGCTCCCATAAGTTTGGGGAGAAAGACCTCAAAGTGGTTTTCTCCTTGCAGTTTCCTGACTGGCCAGCAGATGGCGCTCATTGGAGAATCTTTCCAAGGCGGTTTCTCTTTCAACCTCCACTTGCTGGGATTCTGGTCTGGCCAGAGCTGAGATTCAGTGCGGGCTCTGCTGGCCAAATTCACTGAAGAGAAACCACTCTCTACTCCTCGTCGTACCTTCCTTTTTCCCAGTGGGGAAGATGTCTGTTGCCCTCTCAGTTGGCTGCATGGAGCCCTGGGTTTTATCCGTGCTCTTCACCTTGAGGGTGGGGGATGGGTGCCGTTCCTGGAAGTGGGGGTTAGTATCTCATTGATTTTCATTATGACTTCTTCATCTCTTTGTCCCTCACCCTCCTGGGGATTGCACAGCACTCTACTGGTCTGCAGATCCCCAAAGCAGGTCCATCGGACAGCTTTTTGTCCTTCTTCCATTGTTTTTGTGAGAAAGTTGAGCCCTGCCTCCTTACTTTGACCTATGATGTTTTAAATTCACTAAAAGCCACATGACAGAGAGAAGCCCTTTTCTAATAAGGTGGGGCTATCACACCCCTATTTTTTTTTTTTAATACATGATTTCCCCTTGCCAAGAACTTTTTTATTTTAATGCAAATTAGTCTCTAGTCCATAACCTAACAAACCTATGTCCATAAAAATCAGTTATATGAAGATCTACATCAGAATAGCACAGGTAATTTTGGAAAATGTTTGTTTCATTCAGTACACTAGTAACCTACACATGTTACCAAGCACATCAACATGGCTCACTCTCAAAAATGCAGTTTATGCTAAGTGAGTGTTTAATTTAGTCCATTTTGAACTTCACATGAATAGATTCACACTGACATTCTTTTGTGACCTTTTACTCAGCATTATATTTGTGAGATTCATCCATATTTTTGTATATAGATGTAGTTTTTTTTTTTTCCATTGCTCTAGTATTCTATTATGTGAACATAATCACAATTTATATACCTATTCTACAGTTCATGGACATTTTGGGGTTGTTTTCAGTTTTTGGCAATGGGGGAAAATGTTGCAAAGAAATTCTTGTCTTGGACACATAGTGCAGGAGTTACTCCAGAGAGTAGACTCATGAGCGAATTTCTAGGTCATAGATAGCACTTACTAAATAATGCCAAAACAAAGTAGTTGCAACACTCTACATTTCCACTGTCAGGATATGGGAGTTCCTAATGTTCCATACTCTGGGCAAAACCTGGTATTGTCAGATTTTAATGTTTGAAAATATTAAAGTAGTATTCCTTGTGCTTTTAATGTGCCTTTCCCTGATTGTTAATACAGTTGAGCATTTTTTCATATGTTTATTGACCTGTCAGATTTCCTCTGTATTAAAATGCCTCTTCAAGTCCTTTGCCAATATTTGGTAGTTTCCTTTTAAATTGATTTATAGTTCTTTGTATCTTCCTGATTCTAGTTCTTTCACTAATGCATGTTACAGACATCTTCAGTTTTAGCTTTTTATTCTCTTAGTGGTATCTATTAAACAACATTTCTTAATTTTAAATAGTATATTTTCAGATTTTAAGGTTAGTGCTTTTTGAACCTTGTTTAAGAAATTCCTTCTTAGCCCAGGATATTCTTTGCTTCTGAAAGTTTTTTTATTTTTTAATTTGAGGTACTGGGGCTGGAGATTGAACCCAGGATCTTGTATGTGGGAAGCCAGCACTCAACCACTGAGCCACATTGGCTCCTCTGAGTTAGATGTTTCATTTGTTTGCTTGTTGTTTGCTTTTATTTTTTAGGAGGCACCGGGGATCAAACCCGAGACCTTCCATGTGGGAAGCAGGCACTCAGTTGCTTGAGGCACATCTTCTCCCCTCTAAAAGCTTTTATCAAGGGACTGGCATATTGGTCTGTCCTCTTTCACTAGGCCTTGCCCATGTACTCAGGGTATTCTTGCCACTTTATTAGAGGATGTGGCAGGACTTTCTGGGATGGGAATACAATATTATTTCAGTTATTGTGTGGGTCTCTATCCATCGAGCAGCACCCCATGACCACGTGAACATATTCATATGCCATAGAGGCATGCCTCAGGTGTACTCCTCCCAATACATACCACATCACTGACACCCTGCACCAGTGATCATTTCCTGCCTCAGTTGTGACCCTTCTGCAACCCAAAACCTCCCCAAAAACAAAGCAAAAAAAAAAAAAAAATCCAAATAAAATTAATAAGAAAATAAAATAGGGAAGCGGCTGTAGCTCAATCAGTAGGGCTCCCGTTTACCATATGGGAGGCCCCGGGTTCGGTTCCCGGGGCCTCCTGGTGAAGGCAAGCCCGCCCGCACGGCGTGGTTAGCTGACCCAGCGAGCACAAGCAGCAAGGGGGGGATAAATGAATAAATAAATAAAATCTTAAAAAAAAAGAAAAGAAAAGAAAAGAAAAACAAGAAAAAATAATAAAATGAAAAAAAAATTATTCATTGTGTCTTTCTTCACTTTAAGATCTGTTGTCCTTTATATACAGTGACAATTTCTTCCATATGTTCCCCAGTGTCTTTTTTTTTTTTTTTTTTTTTTACATTTTATCTTAAAAGCAGCTTTAGCCTACAGAAAAGTTACATAGAAAATATAGGGGCTTTCCATATACCCAACACCCTCTCCCTCTCCCACTCTCCCCTGTTAATAATATTTTACATGTGGATGGTACATTTGTTACAACTGATGTGCAAATATTGAAGCATTGCTACTAACCATTGTCAGTGGTTTACATTATGGTTTACATTTTGCACCATATACTTTTATAGGATTTGATGAAATCCTATAAAAGGACAGACCAATATGCCAGTCCTTGATATTGATGATTATACTTATGAACCTTGTTCTTGTGAAATTGAAACTTAGCCTGGTATTATATATTGCCTAAGAGTTACCTCCTGAAAGCCTCCTTATTACTCAAATGTAATCTCTTTCTAAGCCAAACTTAGCATATAAATGCACTACCTTCCCCCTGGCGTGGGACGTGATTCCCGGGTATGAGCCTCCCTGGCTCTGAGGGATTCTTACTAAGTACTAACTAGCGATGCATTTGGAAAAAGCCCTTGACCAAAAGGGGGAAATATTAAATACAAATGAGTTATTATGGCTAAGAGATTCCAAAGTGAGTCAGGAGGTCATTCTAGAGGTTCCATTTATACATGTCTCAAAAGGATCTCATTGACTGGCACGGTAACCAATGCCTCAAACAAGGGGGCTCCTGAGGGCTTTAGAGAACATCTAGACACTATAGGCAGGGCAGACAATCCCAGGAATTCAGCACCCTGGCAGTGAGTGTCCTTACCTTGGAATATATGCTCCCCAGTGTAACAGAGTTAGACTCATTTATAATTTCCCTGTACATAGGTCTTCTGCCCCTTTTATTTGAACCTATAATTAGCACTATGCTTGTTAATTATATGTCCCAGAGACTTAAATCTTCAGTCTGTTCATATGCTATTGAGCCCTGAATCTCAGCAGAGTTGCAACACCTACTCTTCAGTTCATTGGACTTGCCCAGGACAACTAACCAAAGGATGATGATGGATAACGCCCATCCCAAAAAAACAGAGAGTATCTATAACTGCAGTCAAGACGGTTCAATCCATCTGCCCCTATAGGATCTAAGCCCCCTCTCAATCAGAAACAGAGTGGGCATCACCATCCCAAATCCTTAATATTAGGGAATGAACAATGGACCAAAGTAGACTTATTATTATTCTATTATTATTCTATTATAGACTTATTATTATTCTAGCAATGGAAGAACTTGTACCATTGATATAAAGGCAGTGGCCACCAGAGGTTCTGAGGGGAGGGACAGTGAAGAATAGGTATAATATGGGGGTATTTTAGGGACATTGGAATTGTCCTGCATGACATTGCAGTGATGGATACAGGCCATTATACATTTTGTCAAAAGCTATAAAATTGTGTGGGGCAAATTGTAAACTATAATGTAAACTATAGTCCACAGTTAGTAGCATTACTTCAATATGTGTTCATCAATTGTAACAAATTTACCACGCTAATGAAAGATGGTGTTAATGTGGGAAAGTGTGGGAGGGGGAGGGGGTAGGGTATATGGGAATCCCCTATGTTTTTGATGTAATATTTATGTAATCTAAAGCTTCTTTAAAAATTAAAAAAAAAAAATTTTTTTTTAAGCTTTTACAATTTTCTGTTTTAGATTTAGGTCTTTATCTCATACGTAATTGATTTTTTTTGTGGTCAATGTAAGGCAGGGGTTATGTTTCCATTTTTTTTCCTTATAAATAACCACTTGTCCCAGCACTGTATATATTTTTATTGTGGTAAAATATATATAACATAAAATTTGCCATTTTATGTGTACAATTCAGTGGCATTAATTACATTCACGATTTTGGGCAACTATCACCACTATTTCCAATTTTTTTTTCCATCACTCTAAACATAAACTGTACCCATTAAACACTTTCCCTCAGCTTCTGGTAACTTCTAATCTACTTTCTGTCTCTATAAAATTGCCTATTCTAAATATTTCATCTAAGTGTAATCAAACAATATTTGTCCTTTTTGCCTGGCTTATTTCACTCAACATGATGTTTAGAAGATTCATCAATGTTGGAACTTCATTCCTATTTATGACTGAATAATATTCCAGGGTATGAGCATACCACTTTTTTTTTTTTTTTGGTCCATTCATCTGCTGATGGACACTTGGGTTGTTTACACCTTTTGGCTCTTGTGAATAATGCTGTCATGAACATGGGTTCACAAGTATCTGCTTGAGTTCTTGTCAGTACTTTTGGGTGTATACCTAAGATTGGAATTGCTAGGTCATATGGTAATTCTATGTTCAAGTTTTTGAGGAGCCAAAAATTTTGTTTTCCACAGTGGCTGCACCATTTACACTCCCACCAACAATGTGCAAGGGATCCGTTTCTCCACATGCTCTCCAACACTTATTTTCCTATTATTATTATTATTATTATTATTATTATTATTATTATTGCCATCCCTGTGAAATGGTATCTCATTGTGGTTTTGATTCACATTTCACTAATGGCTAATGATATTGAATACTCTTTTCATGTGTTTATTGGTTATTTGTATATCTTCTTTGGAGAAATGTCTATTCAAGTCCTTTGCTCATTTTTTAAATTGGATTGAGTTGTAGAAGTTCTTTTTGTAGGGGTTCTTTATATATTCTGAATTGCAAACCTTTAACAGATATATGATTTACAAATATTTTCTTTCATTCTGTGGGTCATCATTTTACTCTCTTGATGGTATACTTTGATCCACAAAAGTTTTACATTTTAAGGAAGTCTAAGTTATCTACTATTTTCTTTTGCTGCTCATGCATTTACAAAACTCTTGCCAAATCCAAGGTCGTAAAGATTTGCCCCTATGTTTTTTTCCAAGGGTTTTATAGTTTTAGCTCTTAAATTTAGGTCTTTGATCCATTTGAGTTAATTTTTATATGTAGTATAAGTTACGAGGCCACCTTTATTCTTTTGCATTTGCATATCCAGTTTTCCCAGTACCATTTGTCAAAAAGACTGTTCTTTCCCCTACTGAATGGTCTTGGCAACCTGGTCAAAAATCATTTGGCCATAGGGGAGCAGAGGTAGCTCAAGTGGTTGAGTGCCTGCTTCTCATGTACGAGGTCCTGGGTTCAATCCCTGTTACCTCTTAAAAAGAAACAACAACAAAAAAAAACAACTCTCATTTGGGAACAGATGTAGCTCAGTGGTTGAGCGCCTGCTACCCATGTAAGAGGTCCTGGGTTCAATCTCCCATACCTCCTAAAAAAAAATCAATTGGCCATAAATATATAAGTTGATTTCTGTACTCTCAGTCCTATTTCATTATTCTATATGTCTGTTCTTATGCCAGTACTACACTATTTTGATTACTGCAGATTTGTAGTAAGTTTTGAAATTGGAGAGTGTGAATCCTCCATCTTTTTCTTCTCTTTCAAGATTATTTTGTTTATTCAGGGTCCCTTGACATTTGTTATGAATTTTAGGATGAGTTTTCATTTTGCAAAAAAAATGTCCTTGGGGTTTTGATAGGAATTAGGTTGAACCTATATATTCTAGCACATTTTATTTTATTTTATTTTATTTTATTTTATTTTATTTTATTTTATCTTCTTATCTGTTTTATTTTATTATTTAATTTTAATTTATTTTAAAATAAAATTTTAGTGAAGTATATCAGTAATACATGAACATACATAAACTATAAATGTATAGTAAAATTTGTGAATTTATAAAAACAAATGTGCATATTATCATATAAGGCTCCCATACATCACGCCACCACCCCCACCTTGCATTGTTATAAAACATATTACTACTAACTATAGCCCATATCTTACATTTGGTATATTTTTCCCCCAGTCCACCCAATTATTAACACCCTAATATTAGTATTATGCATTTGTTATTGTTCAGGAGAAAACGTTCTCATATTTGTCCATTAACCACAGTCTATTCTCCACCAGTGGATTCCCTCTATTATACAGTCCCATACTTTGTACAGTCCATTCAGAGTGCATACTCAGTAGCTCACATTTTCATCACAGAATTGTAGTGTCATCACCTCAGTCAATTTTAGAACATTTTCATTACTACAACAGGGAAAGCCCCTTACCCCATTATATCCATACATTGTTGTCCCTTAATATTGGAGAAATATCTTCTTGCTGTTGCTGTAAAATACTACAATATTACTGTTGACTATTGTCCATAAGTTTCATTAGTTGTAATTTTCCCATGTATCACCATATTCTTAGCACTTTGTAAAAGAAGAGCATTCTTATATTTATACTATTAACCACAATCTTCATCCACCACCAAAATCACTGTTACACAGTCCCTAGATTATTCTCTAGTTTCCTTTCAATTGATATGTAGTTCACAGACTACTCCTTTCAGCCACAATCACATTTATAAATCAGCAGTATTAGTTATACTCGTTATAATGTTATTCTCAATTCTATTCATTTCCAATTTTTACAATTAACCTTATTAATAATGCTACATACATTAAGCATCATCTCCCATTCACAACCCACCTTTTATTTCCTAGTAACCTATACTCTAGAGTTTACCTCTATGAGCTTCCTCATCATATTTAGTTCATAATAGTGCAATCATACAATATTTGACCTTTTGTGACTGGCTTATTTCACTCAACATAATGTCCTCAAGGTTCATCCATGTTGTCATATGCATCCCGATTTCATTTCTTCTTACATCCAGCAGCATACATTTTTTAATAATAATCTGATGCGAAGTTTTTTTTTTAAGATTTATTTTATTTATTCCCCACCCCCACCCCAACCCCCTTGTTTTTGCTCTCTCTGTCTTGCTCTCTGTGTCTGCTTGTCTTCTCTTCTTTTTGTCCTCTCTTTAGGAGGCACCAGGAATCGTTCCTGGGACCTCCATTGTAGGGGAGAGGCACTCAATCGCTTGAACCATCTCAGCTCCCTGATTAGTTGTGTCTCTCATTGTCTCTCCTCTTTGGCTCTTTTTATTGCACTAGCTCTCCGTGCGGGCCAGCTTGCTTTCACCAGTAGGCCTGGGAAATAAGCCCAGGACCTCCCATATGGGAGACAGAAGCCCAGTCACTTGAGCCACATCCACTTCCCTAGCACCATATTTTGAATAATCCATTCTTTTTTGATCTGAGAATACTACCCTAGTCTGTATATCAAGTATTGGTATATATATATATATAGGTCCTGTGATATAATCTCTTCCAGTGGTCTGTTAGTCTGCGTCTGCTTCAACGTTATTTTATTAGCACTGTAATAAGAATTGATATCTGGTAAGTCTTCCTAATTTATTTTTCTTCAAGTGTGCCTTGACTTTTCTTTGCCCTTTACTTTCTTTTTTTTTGTTACCGGGAGGTCCCGGGGATCGAACCCGGGTCCCTCCATATGGGAGACGGACGCCCAACCAGCTGAGCCACATCTGACCCCTGCTTTACTTTCATATAAATTTTTTAGTTAAGTTTATTACACACGAAACCTCCAAACACTCCCAAAAAAGCAGGCAAATAAACAAAAACATGCTGGAATTTGACTTGGATCACATTGAATCTAGAAAATTTAGGTAAAATTTTATACCATCGCAGTATTGGGTTTTTCTAAAAATGGTCCTGAAGCATCTCATTTATTTAGATCTTCTTCAGTGTTTTTCAGAATTTTGGTAAAAATCTTGTACATTCATATCTTACTAAGTTTATTCCTAGCTACTTCATATTCTTTGGTGCTATTATAAATAATATCTATATCATTGTATATAGGAATCTTTGTTATATATACAATTACATGCATATGGTTGAGTCACGAAATTGCTTTTTATGTAGGTCAAAAATGGTCAAATATTGGCAATATCATATGCTTCAGCTTAACCATATGATACTGGAATACAGAAGCAGTTAATTTTTATACTGATTTCCTATTTAGCAAACTTGTTAAAAACTATGATTAATTCTAATAATTTGTCTGAAGATTCTTTTGGGTTCTCTAATACACAGTCACATCCTCCTTGAATAATAGCAGTTCCATTCCTTCTTTTCCAATCTTTATACCTTTTTATTAAATTTTATTGATTTACTGGGTTGGCTGGGACCTCCAGGGCAATTTGAATAGAAGTAGTGTGATGGGCACCTTTATCTTGTTCCCGGTCTCAAAGGGACAGCTTTCAACATTTCACCATTAAATATTATTATTATTATTATTTTTTTTTTTTTAAGATTTTATTTATTTATTCATTTATCCCCCCCTTGCTGCTTGTGCTCGCTGGGTCAGCTAACCACGCCGTGCGGGCGGGCTTGCCTTCACCAGGAGGCCCCGGGAACCGAACCCAGGGCCTCCCATGTGGTAAACGGGAGCCCTACTGATTGAGCCACAGCTGCTTCCCACCATTAAATATTATGTCAGCTTTTTGTTGATAACTTTCATCAGATTTAAAGTAGCTCTTGTCTCTTCTAAGGTGGCAAAAAATGTTGAATTTTTTCCTTTCTTTTAAATGAATAATCAGTGGTAGTTGAATTTTATCAACAGCTTTTCCTACATGTATTCCTACATAAAAGACTTTTCTCTTTTAATCTATTGCTTTAGTGGTTACATTTATTTGATTTTCTAATATTAAACCAACCTTGGTGTTGGTGTATTATCATGTTTATATAATTGTGGGTTTGATTAGAATATTATTTGTATAATATATTTGTATATGTATTCAAATATACATTTATTTATTTCTTCTACTTGGCTGTTGCTTTGTTTTGCTTTTGTTTTATAAATTTTTAGTGGGTCCTTGGCTCAGTAGTTTCCAGTCTTCTTTTGTAACATAAGTATTTAAGGTTATATGTTTCCCTCTATGTATCGTATGCTATACATTTTCACATATTTCATTACTGTTTAAGTTTTTAATAGTCTGTTTCTTAATACCTGTACTTCTTAATTTCCAAACATATGGGATTTTTCTAGTTATCTTTTGTTACCAATTTCTACAGTACTGATTTCTAGCTTAACTGCATTGTGATTAAAGAAGACACTGCAAAGATTTTGGTCTTTGGACATTTGTTAAGACCTCTTTATGGCCCAGGGTTATGGATGATTTTTGTAAATGTTCTCTGTGTGTTTGAAAAGAATGTGTATTTTGCAATTGCTGGATTCTGTATACTCTTTTTTTTTTTTTATTTTAAAGATTTATTTATCTATTTATTTCTCTCCTCCTCTCATTATTTTGTGTTCACTGTCTGCTCTCTGTGTGTTCTTCTGTGTCTGCTTGTCTTCTCTTTATGTGGCACTGGGAACAGATCCTGGGACCTTCTGGAGTGGGAGAGAGGCACTTAATCTCTTGTGCCACTTCAGCTGCCTGGTCTGCTGCATCTTATTGCTCTCCTCTGTGTCTCTTTTTGTTGTGTTCTTGCTGCGCCAGCTCTCTGCACGGGCCAGCACTCCGCAGAGGCCAGCTTGCTGCTTGGGCCTGCTCGCTGCTTGGGCCAGCTCACCATGCAAGCCAGCTTGCTTTTCACCAGGAGGCCTCAGGAATTGAACCCTGGACCTTCTATATGGTAGACGGAAGCCCAATCACTTGAGCCACATCCACTTCCCTAAAGAAGCTTTAGAGTACATAAATGTTACATAAAAAATATGAGGGGTTCCCATATGCCCCACTCCCTCCCCCTCCCACACTTTCCCACATTAGCAACATCCTTCATTAGTCTGGTACATTTGTTACAATTGATGAATCCATATTGAAGCATTGATATTCCATTTTTTTTCTTTCTTTAATTTGGAAGTTATACAGTTTGATTCTGTTCTTCTAATGTTTAGTCAAATCTAAAGTTAACTCCTTTATCATCATCTTTATCTTATAAAGGTAATGCTTTAACTCCTTTCCCCTACCCCATTTGCATTTCCACAGAACTGAGAGAAGATGGTTACCAGCCTCAGTCTTACCTAGTACAGGGAGTGAAAGCACTGCATACTGCTTTAAAATTATGGATGAAAAAAGATGTAAGTAGTTTTCTTTGGTGAAATATATATAGATATATTTTTTAATATGACAGGATTAGGAAAAGACATTTCTTAGGCTGTTTTGGCAGTACTTCTGAGTTGCAGTAGTAGACAGAATGTAAAGCATGCTTTAAATACAATGTGCATTTTATTTTAAAGTAAATACAAATATACTGGGTTATGAACATATTTAGGAGAAAAAAGTATTTAAGTATTTTTTTATGAGGAAAAGAAAGTAATTTAGGTTTATCTAGGATATTGCTCAGAAATAAATGTGTATAGTAGATAACATTGAGCTCTTATAGTGTGCTAAACACATTGACAAGTCATTACATGCATAATCTCATTTAAATCATCAAAGCAGTTTATGACATCTGGGTGCTAGTGTTACCTCCATTTTACAGGTGGGAAAGCAGAGGTTCAAAGAAATTAAAGAACTTGCCCAAGATAACTGGTCTTAAATCTAAGTTTCTGCAATTGTAAAGCCAATGCTCTTAACCATTCTGCTCAACACATACAAAAATGAGTTCAAGGTTCAAGCATAGCATTCCATTTCAGTGAAATGTCAGTTGTTTGCATTTGAATCCCACCACCTCCAAGAGGTCACCCCAGAACTCCATTTGGAATTTGTATTTCCTTCCCTTATTCTTTCATAGCATATTTCTTGTGCCACTGTTGTAGTAGGACTTAAATGTAATGTAAGTTATGTAATGTATCCCTGTCTCTTTCCCTAGGTATATGAGCATTTAGAGAATGGATACTTTGTCATCTAAATTTCCCCCATGGAACTTGCACACAGCATTTTGATAAATGATAAATATGTGACCTGATGAAAATACATTTCCATATTCATTTCTTGAATGTCCACTTGAAATAAAAATCATGCTCTTAAGAAATATTGGGATACAGTAATTAATAGGTTATCATCCCAGTAATTTTCTATTCCCTTTCACTTTATTATCTTTGCTATATATCTACTAGTGCAAAGGGTTTAAGGAAATAAAAATCACGTCTTCTGCTGTCAGAAACAAAGCGTAAACAAATTAAAGCTATATGATAAAATAAAAACAAAAGATATGTTGCAAAAACTGTGTGAGCAGTTACCTGCTGATGGCTTACTAGTGGCTTTCAAACTTGTGTGCTTATCAGAATTGCCTTTAGAGCTTTTTAAAAATAAAACCCGTGGGTCCTCCTGTAAAGATTCTGATTTAATAGATCTGAGATAGGATCTGGATGATCCTTGTTTTTAACACCCTCTGTGGGTGATTTTTTTTTTTTTTTAATTGTGGGTAAAAATAAAAATTTTCACAATACATACCAACATTTGCAAAATGATATATAAATATATATGCATATATGTGCATTTGCTTACAAAAATGTTATTTATGTATATATATAAATATATTTTAAGAGGTGCTTAGATACCCAAAATATTACATGGAACCCACTGGGATTCCCATGTTGCCCACCTCCCACACCTCCCACCACATCCCACACAAACATCTCACACAAGTGTGGCCCACCACTCTCAATGGACTTACACATCCTGGGGCCTTGCCACCAACCATAGACCACAGTTCACACCGTAGACCACACTCTCTCCCACACAGTTCTGAGTGGTGTGTGCTGATTTAAAATGGCCTACATCAGTTGCCACAAAGGTACTCAGGACAACATCCAAATCCCAAAGAAGCCCCTGTATTTCAACTGCTCGTCCCCTCCCTGCCCCAAAATTGTCAAGTGGCCACTGGCTCCACCTCATTGTTATAATTTCTTCCATTGCTAGAATCACCATATGTGAACAACAGAATACCATCAAGTCCACTCTAGTCCATACTTCTTCCCCCAATCCTGAGGGGACTGGAATGGTGATGTCCACTCCACCTCCAAGTGAGAGAGGGCTTATATCCATGGATATGGTGGGTGGGATGATCCTGCCTGCAGATGCAGGCCCTCTCCATTCCCTGGGATGGCCGTTGCCCATCGTTGTCTCCTCGCCAGGTGACTTGGATGAGTCCATTGAGCTGTAGGGTAGGAGTTGCAGCTCCACCTAGATTCCATGCATACCTGGCACATAGGTAGGCCAGAGGCTCCAGTCTCTGGAAGTATACCTAAAAACTTCAGCATCACATATAGGTTTGAATAGAAGGGTCTGATGAACCATGTGCAGGGAGGACTTATTTGAGTCCAATTCTGTCACTCTTAGGAGCACAGATTCCAAAATAGAGCCCACTGATAAGGCATCAGTCTCTGGGTCTATCCCCACTTATATAGGACCTGGGTGTCTCCAGAGCTCTCAGGAGCCCCTCTGTGTGGGGTGATAGGCACTTAGATGTTCTATGAGCTCCTACTGAGGTGTGCGTAAGAGTTACCTCTGGGATGACCTCCCGACTCTCTTTGAAGTCTCTTAGCCACTTGAACTCATTTGTCTTTACCTTTTCCCCCTTTAATTCAAGGTCTTTTTCCAGTTGTGTTGCCAGTTGGCACTTGGTATTAATCCCTCGTTGCCAGGGAGGCTCATCTCTGGGAGTCATGTCCCACATTGGGGGGAAGGTAATGCAATCATATGCTGAGTTTGGCTTAGAGAGAGGCCACATTTGAGCAACAAGGAGGCTCCCAGGTGGCAACCCTTAGGCACCTCTGTGGGTGATTTTGATGCATACCAAAATTTGATACAGATAATAAATACTGTTAATACATTACATTTGAAATGCATTTTTAAATGTATGCTTATATTTAACTGTTAACTTTGCTCTTAAGATGAGAGGAATCTTAGCATAGTGATTTAAAAACGTAGACTCTGGAGTCAGATGTTTGGATTCAAATCTCAACTTTGCTACTAATAAATTACCCAACCTCTGTACTTTAGTTTCCTCAACTCTAAGATGGAAATAATAGTAGTATCTATGTCATAGTATTGTTGGAAGGATTAAATGAGTTAACATTTGTATTTAGGACAGTATCTTGCCTGGCACATAGTTAGCACTTATTTTACTAATAGAATTATGGTACGCTTTGAGGTATAGAGTATAAAGTTACCACTCAATATACCACTCAATATATAAAATGAAATTCATTATAAGACAATTCCATCTTTAACTCAATCTAAGAGAATTTATAAGTTCATAAGGATCTCCTTAGACGGCATTATACCAAATACATGAACTCTGAGACCTGGCTTATTTTAAGGAGCCCTGTAGTATTTCGCTATGTCTATAAAATCTAAAGAACCCCCAAATTGGTTTAGTAAATTAGTTTTTACATATTAAAGTGTAAGTAACTTCGGTTTTCTTATCTTTTTTAATCCAAATACAGCTTGTGTCTGAACATGCTTTTGAAATTCCAGACAATGTTAGACCTGGACATCTTATTAAAGAACTTTCTAAAGTAATTCGAGCAATAGAGGTAAGAGTAGAAACTATCATCTAAATGCTTGGTTTCTTTCTGTTTTGAGCCACCACATTACAAATATTTCAAAGTTCTTGTACACTTGGAAGTAATAGAATGAGCTGAGGTTTTTGAAGGATTATCAGTTTTCAGGCTTTTAAAGTCCTAGAGAGAAATTTAAAATATGATCTTTTTAAGTTTTTTAATTTTTTATTATATTGGAGGAGTTTTAGGTCTACAGAAAAATCATGAAGAACGTAGAGTTCCCATATCACCCTATCCCCACACACAGTTATTAACATTTTTCATTAGTGTGGTGGCTTTGTAACAATGAATAAAACAGTATTATTATAATTATGTTGTTAACTATAGTCCATGTTTTACACTAGGGTTCATTCTTTGTGTTGTACAGTTCTTCAGTAATTCTTAAAAATATAGAAGGGGATCCTGAGACCAAAAAGTTTAGGACCTGCTGAGTTTGTTGGGCCTTTTTTATTGTTTTGTTTTTGTTGTTGTTGTTATTGTTGTTGTTGAATGAGAGGTCCTCAGTTTAGAAAGGTGTAAAGCATCTAAGTTATTCCTTTGTATGTTTTTATTAACTATAAACAGAATATAGTTGTTTTTTTGTGTGTTTTTTTTTTTTTTAGGAAGTACTAGAGATTGAACCCAGGACCTAGTATATGGGAAGCAGGTGCTCACCTACTGAGCTATACCCATTCCCAGCATAGATGTCTTTTATTTTTTGTTTTGTTTTTTGTTTTTTCCTGGGAGGTCCCGGGGATCGAACCCAGGTCCCTCCATATGGGAGACAGACACCCAACCATTTGAGCCACATCTGTCCCCCCATAGATGTCTTTTAAATAAGTCCCTTGTCCTATGTCTTGTTTAGTTGATGAATATTTGGAGGACTCATGCTTAAAACTGCCTCCTATTTATTTAATCCTTTTGTTTTAGTCCATTAAGACAAAATATAAAATTTAACATACAATGAGGCATCCTATTTTATTTTTAAAATTGAAGTAATAAGGAAGCAGTTACCATTTTGTCTTCAGGTTACTCTAGAATGTAAAATAGAGGATACACAAAACAACTTTCAGATACAATTAATCTCCGCTACGAATTTCAAAGATGAATATATGTTAAGTAATTAGAGAAGGAGAAAAAAAATAAAAGGCGAGTGAGTAGAACTAGTAGTGGAAGGAGGGATGATATTAGTAGTGTGGGACAAGGAGAGTGCCTTGTTTGAAAATATTAGATCAACTTAGTTAGATAAATGCCCTTTGCTAAAAGCCCATAAAGACTGTGATTAGATGTTTTTATTTCATCATTAGGAGCTATGCTTGATGGTTTGTAAAGGTGACTATAGTTAAAGTAATTCTTCAGGAAAGTGGTTCTATTAGAGTGCTGCTTGAATTGAGAAGAAATTAAGTGAAGGAATAGAGGCTAACTGGCCATTTAGGAGCTTAGATTAGGGCTGTGTTTGGGGGAATGAAAAGAGGTATATAGATCTAATAAATATTAAAATGCTAAGCTTCATATCTGTGGTTAGAATAATTCATATAATTCTCATTTGTGTTCAGGTAAAGTAGGAAAGTATTTTCTGTTTTTATTTAAAGAGTAATAGTAATTACATAAAAATGGATTTAGTATCAAAAGTCATATATAATGGTATACATAACCTTAAATGTGTATATAAATGGATACATATATAAATCTCATGCACAATAACAACCAAAATAAGAATAAATTCAGCAAAAAATATTGTGGTCCTATATGAAAAAACTAAACCTATACTGAAGGAAATAAAATAATAGTTGAATAAATGAAGAGTCTCATTTCTGAAAATATGTGAATTCCAAATTAATAGTATAAATTTAAAGTGGCAAAATAACACCTGAAAGAATAATTGGAAAAACATAGTCAAGGAATTTTTTTTTTTTAATGGCGGGTAGAAAGTATTGAAGGCAGATGGATAGCCAGTAGAAAAATGTACAAAGGAAGTAAACAGGTATTTCACTTAAGAAATAGAAGTGGCCAATCCAATAAAAATATGAAAAATGTTTTCAAAATGAGGAGAAAATCCTGAACCACATTTTGCCAAATAATTTATGACTTCATATAATCATATATCAAACTGGCAAAGATCTAAAGGAAAGATGATGTCAGGTGTCTGGGAAAATAAATGGTGATGAGATGACCACACTCATACTCTGCCAGTAGGTAATATAATTAGTTTATGCTTTCTAGATAGCATTCCCCTTGACTTAGCAGATCCACTTTAATGTAATAAATAAGGAGATTCCAATTAAACTTGGTAGATTGAACATAACTGCTTACCACTACCACCTCTGAGAACTAAAATGACAGTTTAAAAACAAAACAAAACAAAACAAAAAACACATCCCTGAAGACAAAGAGAATGATAGAGATAAAAACTCCTAACAAACTTTTTTTTTTTAATAACTTTATTTTGTACATTTAATAATTGAAAATATAAACAATTAAAAACGAAAAAGCAAATACAGATGAATAAATATATACATTTCTCAATTAAATATACTGGATACATATAAATTTTTTTAAAATCAAATAATATGTTACACAATATATTTGGTTCATAGTAACACAATCATATAGTATTTGTCTTTTTGTGTCTGGCTTGCTTCGCTCAACATAATGTCCTCCAGGCACATCCATGTAGTCGTATGCTTTATGACTTCATTTCTTCTTACAGCTGCACCTAACAAACTTTTGGAAGCTGGAAAGCAAATGGACAAGTGGTCATTGACTTTGTAGCCAGAGAGAGCTGATGCCTGTAAAGATAATGGGGAAAGATTAGAAGCCGGCTTATTTGTACAGTAGAACCTTCAAAAATCTTAGGATTCGAGGACACTAGGATGCTCTAAATATGAGAATTAATGTGGGATTGAAAACTTGCAGAAAACTAAAGGTTTACCCGTTTGAAAGGTTGAATCTGAGATTGTGGACTTTGGGACTCTGAGCAAGCTGAGGGGAGATGGGTATCAAATTGAAAACAGGAGAATTATGTAGCAAATGATTCTTCTTCCATTTGGGTACCAAATTGCTGGTGGCCTAGCCTATACCTCTCAGACCAAGAAAAAAAATTCACAGATATTTCCAATTAGAAATCTTCCAAGGGAACAAACCAACCCAGACAGATCTCTGAGAGTAAAACCCACCAGTTGATAAAGCCCCTCTCACAAGGCCTCCATTAGCATTTTTGTTTCTATCAAACAAATTTTACATACAGTGAAATACACAGATCATAAATGTGCAATTTGAGTTCTGACAAATATATATACTCTTGTAATGAGCTCTCCAATTGAGGTATAGATCATTTTCATCACCCCAGAATGTCCTTTCTTGCCCCTCCCAGTCAAGCCTTGACTCCAAATTTCTGCTGCTGTTTTCATATATTAGTTTTGCCTATTCTTTTTTTTTTTTTTTTTTAAAGATTTTATTTATGGAGACGGATGTGGCTCAAAAGGTTGGGCGTCCGTCTCCCATATGGAGGGACCTGGGTTCGATCCCTGGGACCTCCCGGTAAAAAATAAATAAATAAAGATTTTATTTATTTATTCATTTATCCCCCCCTTGCTGCTTGTGCTCGCTGGGTCAGCTAACCACGCCGTGCGGGTGGGCTTGCCTTCACCAGGAGGCCCCGGGAACCGAACCCGGGGCCTCCCATATGGTAAACGGGAGCCCTACTGATTGAGCCACAGCCGCTTCCCGTGCCTATTCTTATAGTTCAAAAGAATCTTATTCTTTTTGTGTATGACTTATTTCACTTAACATAATGTTTTGAGATTCATCCATATTGTTGCATGTTTGCTTTTATTGCTGAGTAGTATTCAATTGAATGAATATACCATAATTTTTTTTTATTCTCCTGTTGATGGATATTTGGGTTGTATCCAGATTTGGCCATTATGGATAAAATGCTATAAACATTCTTGTATGTATGTCTTTTTGTGGTAAATGTGTATTTTCGTTTTATTTGGATAAATTTTTGGGAGTAGAATTGTCAAGTCTTTGGGTAGGTAAATTTTAAACTCTATGAGAATATGTCAAATGATTTTCCAAAGTAGAAAAGTGGCACAAGTGGTTGTGCCATTTTTTACTCCCACCAGCAATGTTTAAGAGTTTCATTTGTCCCATATCCTTGCCACTATTTTTTATCTTCAGTCTTTTTAATTTTAGTTAGTCTAGAGAGTATGAAATTTCATTTCACTGTGGTGTTAATTTGCATTTTCCAATGATGATGAGCACCTTTTTTTGTGTGTGTGTGGCTATACGTATATCTTTTATGAAGTGTCTGAGATTTTTGCCCAATTTAAAATTTAGATTGCTTTTATTATGGATTTGTAGAGTTCATTATATATTCTGGATACAAGTTTTTTTGTCAGATATGTGTACAGTATATCAAATATTTTCCTCCATCCTGTGGCTTATCTCTTCCTTATCTTAATCATGTCTTTTGATGAGCAGAAGTCTTTAATTTTGATGAGGTTCAATTTATCATTTTTTTCTTTTGTAGTTAGTGTTTTTTGTGTGTCCTCTCAAAGAAATTTTTGCCTACCCCAAGATGTTGAAGATATTTTCTGTTTTTTTCCTAGAAGCTTTCACATATAGGCAAATAATCAATCTTGAATTTTTGTGTATAGCGTAAGTTAGGCCAAGTCATATTTTTTCCAATATGTTGATCCAGTTTTTTTAGCACCATTTTTTAAACCAATTATCTTTTTAATGTTTCCCTTTGAAAAGTGCATGGAGAGCCAAGAAGCATAGATCATCTAACATGAGGACAGACTAATCATTAAACAAATAAGTCTTCAGTCCAAAACCCAAGTATAATTGATATCCTTAAGATAACATGAATAAAGAACAGGAGGATATAAAAAGGAACATTCAGAGAAGAAAAAAAAATTAAAAATAAATTCTTATAAATTAAAAATACAATAATGTAATAGAAACAAAATTCAGTAGAATGATTGGAAGATAAAGTTGAGAAAATCTTCCATAAAGTAAAAAGGAAGGAAGGGAGGGAGGGAGAGGGGAAAAATTAGGTCATTTTATGACACCAATATAAAAATAATAGGAGTTTCAGAAAGAAAACAAGATTATCAAAGGAGTAATCAAAACAAAAAACAACAACAAAAAAAAGTTTCAGAATTCAAGGACACAGCTTCCCAGATTGAGAACCCTACAGAATGCCCAGTATGGTGGATGAAAAAAGACCTATACCAAGTCACATTGTAGTGAAATTTTAGCTTACACATAACAGAATATCCTAGAAAGCATTAGGGAAGACGTATGGGTCATATACAGAGAATTGGGAAATGAGATGATATCAGATTTCTCAACAGTAACACTAAAAGCTAGAAGATAGTGCAGCAATGTCTTTCACATTCTGTGGGGCGAAAATGCCAACTTAGAATTCTGTATTTAGCCAAGCTATAAATCAAATATGATGGTAGAATAAAGATGTCACAAAGGCAAGCTCTCAAAAAATTTATCTCCCATGCACTCTTTCTTAGGAAAGTCTTAGAGGATGTGCTGTTCCAAAAAGAGGGAATAAACAAAAAAGAAAGGAGACGTGGAATTCATTCTTCCAACAAATACTAAGTACCTACTTTGTGCAGTGTACTATTTAGGATGGGCATAGAGCAGCCTATGGGCTTAGAAGGCCTTGTCTTCATGGAACTTAATAGAAAGAAACAAACCATAAATATTTTAGTATATCAGGAATTGATAGGTGCTATGAAGAAAAATAAAGCAGGGTAAGAAGGATAGAGTGACAGACAGCTGGAGATGGGAGTGGGGATTGCAATTATAAAATAGCAGGGTTGGGAGCTGGTCAGAAAAGGCCTTTGGTGACATGTGCAGGCTCAGAGAGCAACCAGTCTAGGATGGATCAGGAGAATGCAAGGCTCCAGGAATAGGGTTGCCAGATTTAGCAAATAAAAATACAGTTAAATTCGAATTTCAGGTAAACAATGAATAATTTTTCTAGTGTAAGCATATTCCAAACATTGTGTGGGATATACTTATACAATTTGTTGTCTTATCTGAAATTCCAATTTAACTGGGTGTCCTGTGCTTTATCTGGCAATCCTATCCAGGAGGGAATGTCTCCAAAGAAAAATATAAAATTGATAAGGTACCTAATGTGTTTGCCTGCATTCTTCGGAGAATTTTGGGATCAATTCATGATAAAGTCATAGAAAACAAAGCAGATGGAAAATGAGATAATTATAAACTCAAAGGAAAGGCAAAGGATGTTAAAGAAAGGAAATGTAATAATAATATGTTATACAGCATTCAATATTTTACTGAGTCCAGTTTAAATACTGAATATTGAAGGAAAAAGAAGTGTGTATACATTTGGAGAGAAGTATCCGAAGGTTAAGTAATTCCTCATCTTGCATAGTAGTAAGCCTGAAACTGACAAACTGAGGAAAAATACAGTGTAAACATGTTATTTAGAAATTTGGAAGCAAATAACTGAAAGGAAAAAAAAAAACAGCTGTAAGAACTACAAGTGGTTATGTCTGGAGAAATGGGACTCACAGGTGGAGAAGAATAGACTGCTATGCTTTGTATGCTTTATAAAATATTTAATTTTTAAAACTGTATGTGTAACTTTGATGTAAAAAGTAATTATTGATTTCTGCAAACATGTATCTGAAAACATGTTTATCATAGGAAAAAAATGGAAGTAGCTAAATAGCTACCAGTAAGTATTAGGTCAATAAATTTTCCTATATCCACACAGTATAATTACTATAGCCTTTAAAATGATCTTGAAAATTAAGGAAATAGATTCAAAGTATATTATGTGGGAGAGAGAAGGGAAGAAAGTTCTTAGCAAAGTTGTTTGCATCTTATGATTTGGTCTTTTTTTTTTAATATGATTTAACTAAATGGGTTTTTTTGGTGGTGTTATTGTTGTTTTTTAAAGATTTATTTATTTACTTTATCCATTTTAAACCCCCACTTCCCCATTTGCTGTTTTGTGTCCATTCACTGGGCAATTCTCTGTGTCTGTTTCCTGCCATCTCTTCTCATCCTCCTCCTCCAGTCTTCACCAGGATTCGATCCTGGAGACTTCCAATGTAGGAGAGAGGTGTTCTGTCACCTGCGCCACCTCTGTTCCTGGCTTTTGGAGCATCTCGTCTTGTCTCTCCCCTGCGTCTCTCTCCTGTTATGTCATCATCTTGCTGCATGGCTCCCGGGGCCTGGCGGCTCACCAGCACACAGAGCCTGGCAGCCCATGTGCCTTCTTATATATATATATATATATATTTTTTTTTTTTTTTTTAATTTTACCGGGAGGTCCCGGGGATCGAACCCAGGTCCCTTCATATGGCAGACGGACGCCCAACCATTTGAGCCACATCCTCCCCCTACTAAATGGTTTTTGTTTTTTAAAATATTTTTCTGGCTAATTATTCAGGCATATATATAGCCTTGTTATAGAAATACTCTGATTTTTTTTTTAATTCTTAAAGGAGGAAAACGGCAAACCAGTTAAATCTCAGGGAATTCCTACTGTGTGTCCAATTTCACGATCCTCAAATGAAGCAACTTCCCCATACCATTCCCGACGAAAGATGCGGAAACTTCGAGATCATAATGTCCGAACGCCTTCTAACCTAGACATCTTAGAGCTACACACCAGGGAGGTCCTTAAGAGACTAGAGATGTGTCCATGGGAAGAGGCAAGTATTATGTTTCATGATAACATAAAGGAACTTGGTTGTTCCTTAAAATTCTTTAAAATTATAATAAAAAGAAAATGGTCTGGTGGTTCTTATCTGATCTTTGCTGTAGCATCATAGATGTCAACCAGTAGATACACCTGTGATTGGAGATGGTGCTTAATATTCCTAGGTTTCAGTGTAGAAATAGGATGAATATAGCTCATTTGTTCACTGACAAGTTAATTGAGTGTTTATAAAGTGCCATATGCTCTTCTAGGCTCTGGACAAAATAGAGTGAACAAAACTTTAGTCCTGCCCTCCTGAATCTTCATTCTGGTTGGGGTTGGATGAGGAAACAGATACATATAATAATTTAATATGATTTAAGATAATAGTGTGATAAAGGAAACCAGAACAATAGAGCAATAAAATAAAGGAGGTGGGAGTGGCTGGCTCCTTTTGTCTAGGATGATCAGAGACATGCTTGACACTTAAATAATGGAAGAAGTCAGATGGATATATAGAGATTTGTTGAATAGCTTTATAGGCAGAGGGAAGAGCAAGTGCAGAAAGACCATACTTGAACCAACACCAGTTACCTGGGAGATTGTCAGAAATGTTGAAATGAGAATCAGATTCTGCATTTTTAACAAGATCCTCGGGTGATTCATAAACCCATTATGTTTGAGAAATACTGGCCTAAGGGACAAAGGGGAGAGTGGAAGTCAATAACGAGATCAGTACAGGGCCTTTATAAGACATAATTAAGAGTTTGTGATGAGATTTGTATTATCTGCAATTTTATATTTTAAGTAGAGGATTGGCTATAATTTAAAATGAATAAGATAGAGGTATTCTCTGAATTTAAAATATATAAGAAAGTTATATAGAAATTAATGTTATATATAATTATATTTATATTATTTTCAGATTTTGTTGCTGTTCTAAACTTTTAACCCATAGCCATCTTGGGAAAGATTTAGCTTATTATGAAAGCTTCTCTTTTTTATTCAGGAAAGAAAATAGCACCCAAAAAAGCACTAATTTTTATATATTAAAACCCAGCTATTGTTGTTCCTTTATGTCACAAGGTGGCCTTTGTTCCTAATGATAGCAGTGTGGTGACCTGGAAGTTTCTGGCAGTGCTTGGTGGGAAGACTGGATGTTAGGTTCAGGATAGGGTAAATGGGAGGGGTCCAGCAACTAGTACTTCAGAGGAAAAAAGCAAGGGGAAGAGAATTAAAATACATTAAGGCAGTGCTTCTTCAGCTTTTCAGCCCTCTGCAAGAGTGAAATTTCTTTGATTTCACTTTATGCAAATTTTGCATTCTTTATATATATATATATATATATTTTTTTTTTTTAAAAGATTTTATTTATTTATTCATTTATCCCCCCCTTGCTGCTTGTGCCTGCCAGGTCAGCCAACCACGCCGTGCGGGCGGGCCCGCCATCACCAGGAGGCCTCGGGAACCGAACCCGGGGCCTCCCATATGGTAAACGGGAGCCCTACTGATTGAGCCACAGCCGCTTCCCGCATTCTTTATAGAATGTGTTTTATTGTTAATGGCCCTACAGAAAGATGAATCATATTCATTCTTTGGTTTTTAAAACCCTGGAGATGCAGGGCAGTAAAGGTGGAGAGGGATGATATACTATATTCCTGTGGTCAGGCAGGCATATTTGAATATGGAGGTTAAGTAAGTTCTCCTTTTATCCTTTAAGGACATCTTGAACTCTAAACTGAATGGAAAATTCAACAAACATCTCCAGCCATCTTCAACGGTACCTGAGTGGAGAGCAAAAGATAATGATCTAAGATTGCTGCTGACAAATGGAAGAATAATTAAGTATGTAAAGTAGATCAAAGAATCAGATTAATTTTCAGTGGATTCCCTTTGTTCATTTAATCCCTAGTTCATATTATTCACAGCTGACTGAAGTATGCAAATATGAATATTAAGGGAGAGTTGGATACTGTGTGGCTCCATAGTCTTGCACTGTTTTCTGGCTTGACTGTTTTCTCCCTTATGTCACAGAGATGAGAGACAGCCCTTCACAGATCAGAGTCTTTATACAGCAGATAGTGAAAATGAAGAGGATAAGAGAAGGCCAAAAAAGGCAAAAATGAAGAAAGAAGAGAGTTCAGGAATAGAGGGGATGGAGAATGAAGAATCTCAAAAACCACTCAACAGTATGTTTGTTTTAATAGTCATTTTAAGGATCTGTTCATTGCTAGTATGATAATATGTAAAAGTAACTTGCTAACTTTAATGTTCTGAAGTTTGTAAGTAGTACTGAAATTTTATGTCTCTAATACTCCTTTGAAAAATCCAAAGTATTTCTGAGTAGTTCATCCATCAGGGGAATGCTGAATATGAATGCTGAGTGAAGCAGTGCTTGGTGAAGATATTATTAGGGAGGAGCAAGTGAGTGGGGTCAATGCTGTCCTCAGTCTAGGGAGGCTTAAAAGAGTCACCTGGAAGCTCACTCATTCTATGGGCTTCTACTCCAAATAATAAAACAGTTATGAGTTTAATGTACTCTGCTAATTTCATATATAATTTTTTTGTTGTTGTTTCTTTTTTTTTCTTTTAATTTCATATATAATTTTAGCCAAAGTATTTAGAATTCAGAGTAAGAAGATTTTAGATATATATAAATTATTGATTGATTTGAAGTTATTAATGATTTAGTTAGCTTGTTTGTTTTGGCCTTTTGACAAGAATGCCTCTACTTGGTTTTTGTTTTTTTTTTTTTTTTTACCAGGAGGTCCCAGGGATCTAACCCAGGTCCCTCCATATGGCAGACAAACGCCCAACCATTTGAGCCACATCCACCCCCCTCTACTTGGTTTTTAATTGCTTATCATTTTGGCAAAATAGTAATGCCTCCTTCTTCTTGAGGTCTTTCTTCTTTGAATGAAGTCATCTTAATTTCTCAAAGTTTTGTAGACCTTGCCTTCTATTTTTAAAAAGTAGTTAAATTAAAAATTTTGGTACTTGGCAAGTAAATGTTTCAGATAACTAACATTTCTTTATCCCATGTTTAATACCTCAGTTACTGCTAATTCCAAGTAAATTTGGAATTGCTGGAGTTGGTTACTCTGCCTTTGTTCACATGCCAGGGAAAAGGCATGTGGGAATTTATCAAACAATTGCTGTGTGGCCAGTGCTGCATGGAAGAAAAAAGCAGTGTTAAAGCCCAGCATGTAAGCTTGCTGAATTCACTATCTACTTGGATACTTTTTAGGTTTAGGAGAGTTATCTTTTTGTGTTCTTTTCAGAGCACTAATGCAAACAGGGAAGTGAAAAGCATCTTATAGCTAATTTTAAGTTTTGTACGTTTTTTTTTCTGGAAAGAAGTAATGGTCAACCCATCCAAATGAGGACTGTATAATCATATTCAACAAATATCTTAAGAATATCTTGGTCAATTAGGGAAAAAGACCTTGGAAGGGGGCAAAAAGTAGAGAGGTGAAAGCAGTAAGAAAGGATAGAATGGGAGAGATGGAGAGACATACCAAGAAGCTGGACAGATGTTAGTGATCACCTCATTCATAAAATTTCAGTGACTTTTTCCTTTTCTCTTGTCTTCTCCCTTCTTTCTCAGGGTTTTTTACAAGTGTGAAATCAGAACTCAGGAATAGATCTTCAGAATATTCTGATATTTCTGATTCAGAAGACTCTGGACCTGATTGTACTGCACTGGTAAGCCTGAAGCTCTATGACTTTTACATTATTTGATGGGAAGATGACCATCTATTTATCTTGACCTAGGATTTAAGTAAATAGCAACTCTTTCCAAAGCTTCATCTCTTTGACTTCTGTGGCACAGGTTCTTTACTGTAGTGGTAGTTATGCACACAAACCATTATATGACTATATTTGATAAATATAGTTTTTGTCTGGTTTTGGAGGGGATGGAAGGAGAGATTCTTCTGCTTATATTATTCTTATTTTTCTCATATGTTATATTTCATTTTGCCTTAAAGCCTATACTGTATATTTTTATTAAGGTTTTGTTTTACTGTAGTTATTAGAGATTTTAATTTGTTGATATGAAACAATAGAAATGATTCCATGGTATTTAAGATACAACTTTCCCTAAATTAATAAAGTCTATAAATCTGTTAGTTTGTATAGATATAGTCTGATCTCTTATGTAGCTTTGCTTCCACTTAATTCTTAATTCTCAGAAAAATAATTTTACCACTGAGGAGTCTGAAAGTTCAGGTGATGAAAAGAAACAAGAAATAACATCAAACTTTAAGGAGGAATCTAATGTGATGAGGAACTTCCTTCAAAAGAGCCGGAAGCCATCTAGAAGTGAAATTCCAATTAAAAGGTAGGCTTGCTGATGGTAGTAGACTTACTACATTGTGATGTAATGGTGTGAAAACATGTTTTTTTAGTTTTAAACTTTATAAAAAATTTCGTCAGAAAAAAATAGGCTCTTGTTTTTGATTATCTGCTCTTTAGGGAATGTCCTACCTCGACAAGTACAGAGGAAGAAGCTATTCAGGGCATGCTGTCTATGGCTGGGTTGCACTATTCCACATGTTTACAAAGGCAAACTCAAAGCACAGACTGCAATGGTGAAAGAAACTCTCTCCAGGATCCCAGCAGCTGCCACAGCAGTAACCATGAGGTTAGGCAGTTGTATCGCTATGATAAACCAGTGGAATGTGGTAAGAAACATCAATTATCAGTCTCTAAAAAGTAACATATAACCCAACTTAATAGCTCTATAATCCTTGTTTAGGTTAATGATTATGAATAAGGACTGTTTATTGTACACACTTAATTGAAAATAGTTTTAAGAATTTTGGCCACAAAAATGCATAATGCTGACAAGTCATTGTAAGGATGCAAGTATAAGAACTCAAAATGTAAATTACCTGGGACTGAAAATTGTGTTCACTGCCATGATTTTACCGTTGCTACAGCAAGGCAGTGGGTATTATTTCCCTTTTACCAATAGTTCAGCTGATTGGAGTGGAAGGAATGTTTGGTCTCTTAAATGTTCTGCTAAGCTTGAACAATCAACTCTTTTTCCTTTTATGGAAAGGGAAAACAAGGTTTGAACTGTTTTTCTGTGTGAGGATATTTTCTCTCCTACCTGAAAGAAAAGTATTCGGAAAGAGCAGGCTCAATGGCAATATCAGTGATACCACATAGTGTTTTCTTCCCTGTGCCTTTAGGGAATATTTTTGTTTCCATAAAAGTCAGGAGGACTAGGGAGAAGAAGGCATTACATTAAAAATGAATGTGTATTGTAGCAATTGTGTTTATTCTCACATAGTTAAGTGTATTTATATCCCAGGAGCTTGACATTCAATTTCAGTTAATCCTTGAAACAGCACTTTGGTATAGGTAATATCAGCTCCATTTTACAGGTAAAGAAAATAAGACTTAGTGAAGTTAATCTCACTTGCCTACACTTAACACAGGTATTATTCAGTGTTGTTGGAATTTGAACTCATGACCATCTGACCCCAAAATCCTTTGCTTATTTTATAAGAGGAGACTGATGTTTTGGAGAAGTTAAGCAATTTGCCTAAAGTTACATTGGTACCCATATTCAAATCTGGGTTTGTCTGTCTTTCCTCTGTTCCATTCTGTCTCCTATAATCTCTTTGGTCCTTTGAAAAGAAAGCTTTTATGGAAATGCTGCAAAATTTAGGCATTTCCTTTGTTCTGACTGGTAAAATATACTAGTTATAGAAAGTGTACTATGTTTGGTTTTGTATCTACAGCAGATGGCCATAGTATTTGACTCCAGATCCTCCAGGATCTAGTACAAAATCTGTCATGTAAAGACAGTCTTTGAGAGAATTTTAAAAGTTAACATAATAGATAGTGAGCTGGTGACTCTTTTGCTTTGCTTTTGAGGGGGAAAGGAGTGTAGTGAAGACATGTGAATAAATATCTAAAGAAATAATGTATTTATTTTTAAGTAAAATGTGAAAGTAAATTTGCTTTGCAATTTTAAGTAGTAGGCTTTTTCTTTAAGATCAAGTTTGTGTGACGATGATTTAATGAAAATTTCTCTTTAGGATACCAGGTGAAGACCGAAGATCAAGACTTAAGGAACTCTTCCTGGATTAAACAATTTGATACAGTTTCCAGTTTTAATCCTCAGGTATATTCAAGGTTTGAAACATTAAAAGGAGATTTAGAATTGTCATTAACTTTGTACTTTTTTTTTTTTTTTTTTTTTTTTTTTTAACTGCAACTAGTTATCAACCACCAGATCTGGGAAGGCAAAACATTACAACTATATGCACATTTGATCACCTGTCTCATTGATAGAATGTGATCTGGAAAAGACTACTTTGTTCAAGGAAGTAGTTAAAAATCACTAGCTGACGACACCTGTAGGTTATATCTGGTTAGAATGAAATGTGAAAGGAAGAATGGTATCATGAAGATCTCTGTTAAGTCTCTGGCATTGGTTCTTGAACAATTTTGGATACTAAATTTCTTGGAGAATTTAACAACAGTTATGGATTTTTTTCCCAGAAAAATGTTCATCATAAACACTAACTTACTCTTGCTTACATTTTCCTATGATTTGTATCTCTCTGCCCCAAGATCATCATCCATTAGCTCTAGATTAAGAGCTGCTCTAAGAGAAGAAAATATATATGTCTTAGAATCCCAGTATGTTAATGCTTATACCAAACATAATGGACCAAAATAGCTTCTTGAAAAACAAATTCACCATAAGCACCAAACAAGGAAAGAAATACAACCTTATGCTGAACAACTTGGAAAATGGCAGCCAAAAAATCAGAAAATGCTAGTGTGGCAGAGTGGGGCTCCTAAGCCTCCCCAACTCCAAACATACTTAAGGAGGAAAGTAAATCAGCAAAAGCAGAAATACTACTTCTCTCCATTGTGCCAAAACATTTACTGGTAGAGGTAGCAGAGTGGTAAGTAGGCAGTTAAGAAAACGTGAAGAAAAATTTCTTGTGACTAAAAGCTCTCACATACCACTAAGACCTCAGCAGAAGTGAAAAGGGCCTCAAAGTTTTGCCATCTACTAGAGCCCTGAGTTGAGTTGGAGGAGGATATTATATAGATAGATAGACAGAAAAGACTGTAAGACTGTATACCCCTACGTATTTAACATTGTTATCTCTGAATAATAGATTGTGGATGGTTTTCTTTTATTTGATTGACTCATTTATTATTTTCTAAAATTTAGCAATTACTTTTATAATAGAAAAAGAGCCAAGTTATTTTTTTAATTCAAGGCTTTGTGAATACAAGTTCTTTCAACAGAAGGATCTGCTCCAGAGTTAGAGGTTAAGTAAGAAATTCTTCACTTATTCAATGTATGATTTTGTATAATTCACTGTAACCGGCCATAAAGTTTATCACCTGTTAGCATTATAGGATTCAATACTAAAAGTAAGCTCTTCTTTAAATCTGGATGTTGTTTTTATTGTTGACTTTGAAAATCAGTGAAGTAGAGGATAAATTATTAGCAAGATCACCTTAAAGAAAACCAAATTACTTTTGCTAATAATCTATAGAGGTATTATAGTGCCATGCAAAATCATAACAGTTATTTCTTCATGCTCAAGAATATTTGTAAGAATAATTTGAAGCAAGTGTTTTTAATATTTAGTATTGTTTTTTAAACTTACTATGACCCAGAGTAAGAGATTTGTTTTATATTTTATTCACAATACACACACAGTTTCACAAAACAATTACCCGTGCTTACAATGTACTCTTTTCAAGTCTAGTCTATTCCTTTCTTCTTTTTAATGCCAGTCATGGTCCTCTCAGTTGATTTCAGGATCCACCGATAGTGTTGTTGTTGTTTCCTGATAATCTCCCCAGTAGTCTGAAGGAGGAGTTGTATTTAGAGAAAAATCGAGTTTGAGGCTCAGAGTCTAGGGACTTTTTCTTAAGCAAACAACTTAATACAGTGGAGGTGAACCATATAGAAGTTAGGTTCTAAAAAAAGATAGTACATACCATGAGAGATATATGGGAACTGCGGTGGGTCCACATCTCACATGCACGTTCCCTCCTTGGCCAATGCTGCCTTCACTGAGTGGAGTGGCAGGCAGATCCACTCATCATGGTTAAATGGCACTTGCGCTCTCTCTCTCGCGCGCGCGCTCTCTCTCTCTCTCTCTCTCTCTCTGACTTAAGGAGCTTAGCCCTTCTGTGGCTAATAGATGTTAAGAAAACCAAAGTTCTGTTGTCAGTCTTTTCTCTCTCTTGACTTTGCTTATGCATGGAGAGGTTAAATACCTCACTTAACTTAAACAAGCCATAAAAATTCAGCCTAATTTCCTTCCCTCCTCTTCAGGATCTAAACAGAGGCCAGAAATACATCAAAAAGGAAGGTTTATCAGAAATAAGTCAGAAGGTACAAAATAGAAATTATGTGGACAGCAGTGGTTCAAGCCTTCAGAATGGAAAGTATACACAGAATTCAAGCTTGATTTCGGGGCAATGCCAGATAAGTATTGGCAGTCTAAGCCCAGAAAGGCCAGTTGGTGAAACTTCCTTTTCAGTGCCCCTTCACCCCACCAAGAGACCTGCGTTAAATCCACCACCTATCAGCAATCAGGCAACAAAAGGTAACTTTACACATTTATAGACTAACTATATTTCTGACTGTGCATGTTGGTAATAGTGACAGTTTAGACATAGCCTCTGCGCTCAAAAAGTTGCTCACAATCTAACGCACTATGTACAACATAGTGATGCACTATACACAGGCTACTATGGGAACAGAGAAGAAGGATGCCTAGTCCCACCCGAGAATCAAGAATGGTTTTCTGGAGGAGGAGGTGGATCCTGAGAAGGATGACAAGTGTTAGCCATACTGACTTGGGGAAAATGACAGGATAGAGAGCATTGAAGGCAAAGGAGAGAGCATGACCCAAGATACAAAGACAAGAAACAGTATATGGGATAGTCTTGAAATTGCAGTCAATTTTTGTTGCTGAAGCATAGTTTGATGCCAGATATGGTAAGTGCTGACGCTAAAGAGATAGGCTGAGATCAAACTGATGGAGAGCCTTGTAAGTTTTGTGATGGAGGTTGGCCTTTTTCTCTACAGCAGTGAGATGGAAAGATTTTAAGTTGTGGGATTTCAGAAGTATCACTTTGTCCATTCAGAACACCTAAAAGGGTTATCATATCCTTCTCCCTTTAAAAACGGAGTCTTCCTGGTGTTGTCTGTCAAGTAGGCTTTTTTTTTTTTTTCAGGTATACTTTTAAAATCATTACTGATTTATACCACTGGTGTTTTATAGGTAAACGTCCAAAAAAAGGAATGGCAACAGCCAAACAACGTCTTGGGAAGATCCTTAAGTTGAACAGAAATGGCCATGCACGTTTCTTTGTGTGAAGTAGCTGCTGTTGCAGCCACTCTTTCCTTTGAGGACCTGTCTTGGGGGTACAGGAGCCTGGAGCTTCCGCTATCCCTCTGCCTGAAGCAGTCTGCATGTACAATAGAGAACACTGCCTGAAGAACAAAATGAACCTGATGCTGCATTTTCACTGTGCCACACCCACTCAGCAATAACCATTTTGGACCTGGTGGGGGAGAGGAAGAAGGAGGGTAGAACCTTAAAAAGAGACCTTGAACTGGAAAGGGTCTCTTGTCAGGGCTTGAATTTCATTTTGTTGTTGGTAGTGTCTTGATTTATTTTCAGTGGTAGGGTAAAGAATTATCAATAATTTATTTAACAGATTTTTTTAAAAGTTAACAGCTTTTAAATTCTTTTTTTTTTAAGCTATTTATTTGGAAGATTTCTGGAGAAATATCTCACTAATTTAGATTTAAGAATGTGAAGGTTTTTAAATTATTTTTGATAGTGTATATGTTACATGTGGGGAAGAGCCACGGTAACAGTAACTAGTCTGGACTCTTAAATTTGATATTCAGGTTAAAGTCTTAAACAGGGATTTGATGCATTAATTATTTTAAATTAAGATGTATATGAAAATCATTTTATTTTATATATTTCATGTGTTTTTTATAAGCTATTAGCTTCGCTTTTGCTAACATCCAAGGTGCATACTGTTATCCAGGTTGATTACCTTATATCCCGCCTTCCCTCTGCACTCTCCATCATTTTGTGACAACCCAATAAGACTCTTCTCTTTGCAGGGAAACACTTTCATAGCCAATGTGTAAGAACTACATAAAAGATCCCATGTTTCTCATTGCGTTTGGCATTATGATTTCCTTTTAAATATTAAAAAATAGGCTTTTTGCGTTTTCATTTCTGCTGATGATATATGGGTCCCAAAGAGAAAAGCTTTAATATCTTTTTCCTACTTGTGGGAAAAGTATTATAAGTCTGGTTAAATTGTCATGTTTGTAGTTTTTCAAATACATTTGTAACCACAGTGGATCCTCTTTATAATGCTGGTGTTGAAGGACAGGACTGACACCTGCCATATAGGTTATATTTTATGACACTTTCATTCTGTGTACCTAATTTGTTGGAAAATATGATTTGACTTACTGTATTCAAATCTGCATAATAATAAGCCGTAAAATAATAGGATTATATTTTGTTGTTGTACAGAAGTAGGCACGTTGGAGTAGATTGTGTGTGTGTGTGTGTGCGTGTGCGCGCATGTGTGTGTTTATTTCTTAACCTTCTACAGAATTAGAAGTAATTTGGAGTAAAGTGGGTGCTTTTTGCAGTTTCTTCCATCTGTCTATCCCAACTTAACCAGTGCATATTGAGGTTAAGTGTATGGTTGAGCTTTACGGTAAGCATTTATCTCTTTTATGCACAATTTTTACTAAAGGCCAGTTTTCTGTTGCTTGTAATAGCTTATGTCTTCCTTTTTTTTTCCCATCGCATAAAAATAAATGATTTCTGGGGGTGGGACGGAGACAGTCCCAATTCTGACAATAAAGCATTTTACAAGCTCCTTCTAAAAGCATATAGGCAAATAGGATAAAATTTATTTTTATGGAGAAGAAATCTGGCCATAATATGGATTTGTCTTTTTTATTCATCAAGGTATCTGGACTTTCCCTTCTGTATTAAATATCACTTAAGAGCTAAAGAAAGAAAATCTATACCGCCATCTTTCGTGGTTACATTCAAATATGTATTTCCAAAGAAATATTTCTTACTCTGTCTCCATTCCAAGATTTCATGCAATAAATACAAAATAGCTCATGATTTAGCCTTTCTGGTCCAGAGTGACTTGGCTCAAGTCTGAATATTATGTGGGTGTCAGGAAGAAAAATCTTTATGGAAATTCTAAATGTCTATAAATGACCCACTTAAACTCTGTCTACACTATGCCAAAACTGTTAAGAAACAAGTACAGTCAGTCATTTGATTGGCCATCTTATCTCAATGATGTAAAAAATTTGGATTTGACTGATTTCTTTCACCTACCTTCCACCCTGCCCCGCCCCACTATATTATTGTGATGTTTTGGTTTTCTGTAGACACTGTTTTTGTGTTACAGTACACATAAGTTTTTGTTGTTGTTTTGGCTTAAGAAATAACTATAATTTCTTTTCCTAGTTGCATCATGACCTGGGTTCTTTTTTTTTCTTTTCACTTTTCATAGCTCTAAGTATTTTTAATTACCTGATTTTTAAATTCTCCCATAAAAATTAAAATAAAACTTAATCTACTTTTATGGATTAAATTTGTGGCCAGTATCCACCCTATGTACTAAGGCTGGTAAATACTAATTTTGAATAGCCAGTCTATGGGATTTTTAAGTGAAGGTACTGTGGATTCATTTTTGGCAGTTTTAGCCCATTAACTGGCTAACGTAAAAAACTTTCAGCAAGGAAATATAACCACTATATCAGAAAACATGCCTATTTTTCTGAATTGATGAACATTCAGCTACTGATCCAGTGACTCCCAGTCAAACCTCCTGTAAAGTCACTGGCTGTGATGCATCTCTTTATCTCTCATGGAAATGACTGACCTTTGAGGTAACTGCAGCCAATATCTGGGCTCAACTGTAACAGACAACCTTTTATCTTTCTCTCAGTCTCATTTATAAGCAGTACTACCATACAGACACCACAATTTAGGAAGACAGCGGTGATAGCATTTAACTAGTTATAAACAAATACACATATGTAAAACTAAGAATCATGATTTAACAGATGCAATTTTAATAGTAGTAGTAGATAATTTTCCTATATTCCAATGATTGACTTCTTTAATGTGGGATCCACTGTACTGTAATTCACAATGTTACATAATATTATGCTGTCCAGTATTGATTAATGATGTAAACAATACAAACTTTGCAGTTTTATAATATTTCCCTATCCTATAAATACATTGAACTTTATAAGCATCAGTTAATTTTTAAAGCATATAAAATTGGCAATTCTGACCAAAATAATCTTAAAAACTCAGAGAGGAAACAAGTCTATCTTTACTACTAGTTAAATACTTAGCTTGACTACTGTTCTATTTTTTAATAATCCTAATATTGCCTTTTTAATGAACTCTATTCATAGAAGATCAGCAGGTATTTATCAAGCATTTATTATGTGCCCGGCAATACTTAGTACTGTGAGGGAATATAAGTTGTTGTGTCTCTGCCCTTAGAAGTATCTTCTCCATAACAGAAGCAGTGTTATTTTCACTTCTAAGCAAACTTCAGCAAAAGTGTCCATTCATAAAAGATAGTCTAACTTTATTAATTTCATTATTAAAGTTTCACTGTACTGAGATATACACTATAGAAGTAGAATAAAAAAGGCCTAGTTCTTATTTAAAATTTAAGGAACATTTCAAAAGTTAATTTAATATTGGTAGTAGAGGGGCATGGTATAGCATGGAAGGTAGCAAAAGATCTGGATTTTTTCCCCTAATTTCTGTCATTTATATATCAGCTGTGTGACCTTGAGTACATCTGTTAGTCTTTTTTAGTCTCAGTTGTCTCATTTCTAAGTTTAGATAAATATGTACTTACTATGATAATTGGTTAAGAAAAATATATAGAAAAGCATTCCTTAATCTATTAACACTTCACACTTGCAGAGAATTTATCATTTATGAGTGTACCTTTATATACATTTTAAATGAAAACTGCACTACTCATAAAATTTGTTTCTTATCAAATATATATATTATACACACACACAAACACACAGAGAGCCTTCTCCCTAAAAAATCTGAAGAATTTCTAACAAGGTGCTGAATTAAAATCAGATTCAGTACTTAAAGTAAAAGAAGCAGAAGTAAGATAGTTTATGAATAACAGAGTGATAATGTTTATCCTCAAGTACTTTAAAATGATTTAAAGTAATTGAAAGATAGTTTTAGCTTTTTCTCAAAGAGGAATGAAGATAGCACTGTCCCACAGATTCTACATACTCTTGAAGCACTAGATAAAAGTGATATAAGTCGTGGAATTAACATAATTTAGCAATTACCTGTGGTACTAGAAGAAAATAAAAATAAGTTGATTAGAAAGATAGGAGTCAGCTCTGGGTTGGGTAGCAATGGCTTGTTGGGTAAAGAGGGAATACTGTCATGTAGTATAGGAAAGGAGACTCTACCCGACATCTTCAACAGAAAAGATTCTGCTTTTTTTACATGCTCTCTATGATAGGACTATTTCCCAAAGAACTGATTAGAATAATTGTATGTACCAGTATACTACTGCTAGAATTTACGATCACAACAGGTAAACATTTTAACATTTCACTTTGAGAAATGAGGGCTTCACTGTGTAAATTTGAAATTTTTTTTAAAAATTCATTTTCTCATTAAATATTAAGCTAGTTGCTCTCTACATAAAGAGAAGCTAAATATCGCTAGTCATTTCCTGAAGCCTTAGAGCTTAATCTAAAGCAATCTTGGGGAGGTCAAGCACAAGATCTTTGGCCTAGGCAGTGTTGCAGTAAATAAATGAGACAAGTGAAGCCCAAATAGGGGAATGATTTCTCTGGGGTCACACAGTGGATGCTAGATCTCCGATACCTTGCTACCTAAAGCACCCCCTGTTCTTTGATGCTGTACAGCCTCTGCTTGTCCTGTGGTGAATGATGTTGATATGCTTCCTTGAAGCCAGTTGAAAAGAAAGGGGAAGAATTAATATACTCACTGTATTACTGTTGAACTCAATACAATTTTAATACTGTAGCCTTAAAAACCCTTCCCTTATTTTGTTTTTCAATTAATGCCATGCCATAAGTCATATTTGATATCGCTTGCATTAACAAATTAAAAATTAAGATCAAGAAGCAAATGCCTATTTCCAAAGCAATTAGCTTACTGTGATTAACTGGTTTTATTCTTTTATAGTTTTTATTGTTTCACTTTTAGCAGGTAGGGGAAAATAATACTCATTTGAAATACCTGCATTCCACCACTTAGATTTTTCTCTCTCGCTCTTGGTGCCCCTTCCTATTGCCCTAAGACTTTGTTTGAAGTGCAACATTAAATTTTTTTGTTAAAAAACCTTTTTGAAACCGTATTCAGTGATTCTTCCAACATGTTTATCTGCTCTGCACTATTTCACTAATAAACCCTGGCTACCACGTAGCCTTTGACCTCCAAGTAGTTTACCTATGCAAAGCCTGTGACATCCTGAATTCATTCATTCTTTATTTCTGAAGCAGTCCTAAATGGAACTTAATCATAAAGAGAAAACTTGCCTCCACCCCATTTTATTTTGGTCATTTCCTTTTCAAAATGTCATCTTTTTCCCCCCAAGATTTTTCACCAAAACAATGATCATAAGTGCTGGAATATTTAATATTTTGCAGGAATAAAATAACCCAGACACGGTCTTACATTACTTTCGTAGATTATAGTTGGTAAAAATTACCCGCATTAAATGTAATACATAATGAGGAGTTGATTCCTTGCCTAAAAGCATTTCTTCCCTCTGAAATTCATCAATAACCTTTTATTTTTACAGTTCATTCATATAACTTCCACATTATAGTCAGGGACCTGAGGTGTAACTTGTTAAGTAAACCCCAAGGTTATTTTATCTTGCAAAAGAAACCTAAACCAAACTAAGGGCCTTACAGTTTATGGTTAGACTGAATCAAAAGCTATAACCTCAATTTTTCCGAAAACAGCTTCTGACTGCAAAAGCAAGTCACGCAGTTGTTAGGTATGAAATAGCACTGATCAGGAAATGCATATGCATCCTTGCAGACTGTATTTTCTTCAGAAAAGACTTTTCTACTTTTAATATAAATTAAGCCATAACAGTTTCATGCTGTGGAAAGAGGGTGAAAGGTTCATTTGAAGAGAGTATATAGTATGAATTTTCACATTTACTGTGAAATGTCTAACTTTACCAGTGCTTCAGCAGGTTTTTTTTTGAGGGGGTGGAAGGGGGTGGAGGGTGGCAGTGGGGAAGGGTAGTATTGGTGTTGGGGGGTTTAAATCTGTGAAATTTGAAAAAGGGACAGTTGTTGGCTATGGTATTTACTAGTTTTGTAGTAACATTTTGCTAGCCTGACTGACTTTCCTTACTGATTTTTATGCCCATGGTCCAAGATGACTGTTATCTTTTCTTGTTTGGGGTGTCTGCAGAATAGTGTCTCGTCTATTTGTATAGGCAGTGTGTGTGCACACGTGTGTCCTTTTAATACAGAAGTGCACTGTGTTACAATGGAGTGGTGTGTGGCTGGGAAGTGGGATGCTGAAGCTTTAAGAGCATTTTTTTCGATTCATAACAGTATTTCCCATCTTTTGCCTGCAGGCAGGGAAAGTGTACAGTATTTATTTTGTTTCTGTTTTACTTTAAATTTATAAGTCTTTAAGTAGCTTACATGGGTTATTATGCGGGGGGGGGAACAAGTGACTTGTTTAAAGTTGTAATTGGTATTACTTTCCAATTTCTGTATTTTAAAATATTGAAATTAAAATTGTATTACTTTTGTTTGGATTTTTTTTAGTACTCAGTGTATTTTTTTGCTCGTTTTGTTTGAACGTATAAATATTGAAAGTTGTATAAAATGTCTTTGAAAGAAAAAAATCTGAAATCTATATTCAATTCTGCCTTTCTGTGCCCATTTTCTGCTTATTGAATCATAGGGAAATTATTTGAGGAAGGAAAGTACCTGCCAAAAGAGAGGAAAGAACACAAAAGGGTACTTTGCAAGATGGGGCTGAGATGTGGAAGTGGATACAGGTGCTTATAGATGAACACTTAAGAGCACTCGTTGCCCCCAGCCTAGGCAGGAAGTGGGGGGGATACATCATCTCCTTGTACCCTAATCAGCATTTTGCTAGGTGCTTGCACATAAAGATGAGTCCAGACAGTCCCTGTTTTCCAGGAATTTAGCAATAGGAATAGAAATAGACACAAACAGATTATTATGGTAATAGAATGAAAGAGCTGTATAAGTAGTCATTCATATTTGTGGCAGTTTGAGATTATTTTATGAATGCCATAGGAAAGATTATGTTTTTAAACTAATCTCTTCCTGTGGGTGTGATACCCTTTAATTGCATTAAATTTGGTTGAGGGTCCTTTGATTAAATTACTTGATAAGATCACTTTAGGGCTTTTGGTTGGACTACATCAATGAGGCGTGATTCACGTTAAGTCTCCACCCCCTTCCTGGGTCTGATATAAATGGAGGCACAGAGAGATACAGAGAAAAAGGGAGCCACCATATTATATTGATCCTGCCATGATGAGAAAAAGTACTGCAAGGAAACAAGCTCCCAGACGCTCAAAGACTGAGGCCCAGGGAGAGATTAAACCACATGCCCGATAACTTGCAGCTGAATTCAGGGAGAGAGCGGAGCAACAGAGACTGATAGAGGAGGCCCAGAAAGACAAGCTCTTTGCCCAATAGCTGAACTCCAGAAGCTGAGCTCCAAGAGACAGTAGATTCTAGAGGGGAAGGCAGAGACCTCGGTATGTGGCAGTTGACTTGGGTGAGAAAACAACTCTGATGGTACCTTGAATTGGATATCTTATAGCCTTGGAACTGTAAGCTTTTACCCCAAATAAATCCCCTTTATAAAGCCAACCCCTTTCTGTTACTTTGCATCGGCAGCCCTTTGGCAAACTAAAACAATATTCAACAAATATTTGCGTGACATCTTTATGCCAAGTGATGGGGAAACATGCGTGAAGAACACAGACAATTTCTGATATCATGGGAGCATAAGACAGGATGCTTAACCTGGGAGTGGGAGGAAGCCAGTGGGGGCTAAGAAGAGAAGGAAAAGCAGGGAACTCTGCAGTATGTGTGGAGGGGTATGATGGAGCATTTTAGGCAGAGGAGTTGCTATGAGTACAGGCATAGGCAAGAGACTCATGGATAGGTGAGTGATAAGCACTTAGTATTTCCATATCATTGAGGTGTTTGGGAGTTGTTAAATAAAGTAACCTGTAGATGATAAGCCATTGTACGATTTTTAAAAGGTCACTATTTAGTTTTCTGTTTGACATGGCTTACCCTAACAACAACTAAGAAAATGATTTGAAATGAATAAAACTGGGGACAGGAAGACCAAGATAATGCAGCTATTTCAAATGTACAGGAGCTTAGGTTTAATGTAAAAGGCAAGGGAGTAGGAGGAGTCACGGTTAACTAATTGACTAGTGGTTGGTGTTGCCATCAACTGAGATAGAGAACGTAAGGATGTAAGTGCAAGTTTAGTAAGAAAGATGAGCTCAGGTTTGGACGTAGTATTTTTGAATACTACGTAGTATTTTTGAATACTTGGGTCAAGACGAGCAATGGATCAAGGAGGATAGAACACTGGGGCAGCAGCAATTAATGGGTAGAAGAAGAGCTAGGAAGGAGACAGGAAGAGTGACTTCTGGAGAAAGAGCCCAAGCGTGGATTGGTGGAAACATAAGAGAGCAGTAGAACCAAAGACCTATGTTCTTTATACCCAATACCTGCAAAAGAATACGCATTCCAGAGTACACACATTTTGACAATATTACCAAAAGCAAGTT